>CM049848.1:9824755-10402255 GCA_027422415.1 Schizothorax lantsangensis
TGAAGGAGGAAGACTGATGAATAGAAGACTGACTGACTGACAGGAACAGAAAAAAAGAAACAGACAGGAGGAGATTGGACTGAAAGAGAAACAAAGAGTGGATCTGAACTTAAACCACACTGAAAAAAAATGGTGTAGGATTTACCTAGAAACAATTTTCACTCTAGTTAATTCACGCTAGTAAATTTTACAATTAATTACAAACAATGAATTAAATATGAAATTAGAAAGTAGAATGACTGAATTTTCTTGTAAAATATACTCTGATTATGTTTTTTTCTTTGTCTTTTTCTTTCTTTCTTTCTTTCTTTCTTTCTTTCTTCTTTCTTTCTTTCTAATAGTGGCACTTTAAGGGAATGATTTACCAATAAAATGACAATTCTGTTGCCATTGGAGTGTCTGTCCCCAGTGCATTCAGAATAAATCTTCATGATGAAAGATTATTCATTTTTATTCATTTATTAAAGCTCTGGTCAATTTGACATCATTTCATGTCCAGTCTGTTCAGGTCAATAGCGGGTTGAAGCTGGTTTAGATGTTAGATTGTAGACTTTTTTGGTGACAGGCCAAAAAATTGTGCTTGACCACCCCGCAAAGACTACAGCCAATGACAAACTAACACATACGTTCTGCACCTGTTTTAAAGGAAATAACTCTCCATACCAGCAGGTGGCAGTAGTCTGAGAAACCAGATGTGACTGCAGATATACAGTGGCTACATTCAAAATCACATACTTTCACTTCTAAATCAGTATGTTTGAATTCATAGTATTCATAAGACAGTAGGCGAAACTCAGATGACCTGCTAATTCCAGCACAATTCTGAAGTACACATCTAATGGACACGTTACTATCCCATGAAGCCACAGGACAGGATTTATACATGGAAATGGGAGTTAAGTGACGCAACTGACATGACAATGACAACATGACAAATGTAGTATGTCCAGATTTCATTCATACTACATAAGTAATTACATTTTCAAAAGAAGTACGTACTCAGAAATTATGCGATTTTGGATGCAACCAATGAGAAGCGCCGTCTTTGACATTTGCAACTGACTTTTGCCTTTTCCATTTTTCAAAGGTGCAGAACACACTGTTGGCTGTTGGCTCGTTGTGTCACGGCCTGTAAACCATCAGCTGGTAAACAATCTACTGCCTACCAGCTCTAATGTTCCCAATTCCACCTTAATCTGGTGTGATCTGGTTTTTCCAGCAGGAAACAAAGTGAAGGAGAGACACAAAGAGGAGAGCAGCTTATTACTGGCCTGCTGTGACCCAGTTTAAAACTCTTTTATTTGTCTCTTGACTGTCCTTCTCTGTTGTGCAGGAGTGTTATGTCAGGGTCCAGACAGAGTGGGCATTGAGCAGTAGACAGTATCAGAGCCAGGATGCCCTGTGCCCAGCCGGACGGACCCACACCGGCCCTCTTCTTCAAGAGCCGCTCTCAGCATGCAGCCTCTGAAGCTCCATTATTCCTGTCTGCATCGCCTCGCTTTCTCACTGCCTCTCTAAACCTAGTGTACCCCATCCTCTAGCCATTTAGCAAACTACTCCAGGCTACAAACTACTCAGCTAAGCCTGTAGAGAGAGTGGTTAGTTAGACTACAGGCTTCATTGTAAAAGTACTTTACTTTCCAAAAGTTGCAGTTACGTCAATCACAAAGCATTTGCATTCATGCTAAATGAGAGAGGCTATGTTTATTTGTATTGTGTGTTTCTTAATTTCAGTTTGTCCTTTAAATAAACTAGTTTAGGCTTGGTGTTTATAATGTTGTTAATAATGGACGGCACTATAATTTATGTTTGTTTTAAACTTATATTTTTCATTGCCGTTCTGGTCTGAACACTGTTAGATTTGTTGTTAGAGAGAGGGGAACTAAAACTCTGTTTGTCAATTTTTTGTTTTATTTACTGGTATTTTACATTTTACAGTATTTCTGAATGTAATAATAAAATGTGACTTATACAATTTTTTTTCTCTCAACAATGCCATTTTACCCTGTGTGACTTGCAGTGCAACTTATTTTCCAGAAAATACAGTAGATTACTGCAGCGAAGCTACTTTATATTTTATTATAGAGTCAGATATTAAAATCCTTAAGCTTGTAATTTATTCTGAAGTAGTTAATCTCATAGCAAAAGTAGTATGCATTTTTTAAAACACAAATTAGTAAATATAGTTGGAATTTGATCGATTGTTTATTATTATAAGTTCTCTGGCTGAATCAAACCACTTCACAAATCAATTTAGACTATACATATTTTATTTATTCATGAAAGGAATCACCTCAAAAGAGTTATTCGTTTGGGAACTGGCCATCACTACTAATTCAAACCAGCCCACAGAGAATACCAAACACTTTACTTAAGGGAAAATATAACGATGCTGCCAAAATAGATTTTTACCACACCTGCCAACGGGGGGTGAATCAAGCAAATTTACCAGTCATAAATATCTCTTTAGGATTATTCTAAACAGATAAAATATGATTTTTCTGTTTGCATTTCTTTCTCTCTTTTTTTTGCATATTTGTGACAAACAGCACAGTTCATGGTGTCACTTATGCTGTCACATGCAAGATGAGTCAGTCTCCATCTTTCAGTAAAACCGCACCTGTCACAAAACACGAAGACACATTGTGCATACTTCTTTTTTTGAGGAATGTTCCACATATGTGTTGCCACATGGAGCTCTGAAGGAAAAAAAAACATGAGTCATCCTAAACTTCTTATGCTAAATCATTAGAAGACTGACAGATGTGTTCAGTAGAAGACGGTCAGATGATCATTCTTACAAATCGACTTGCATTACAAATTATGTTATCAAACAGCTAGTGAGCCAAAGCCACTTACGACGGCAGTTACTTTCTGCTCACATTTGGCACTTGGCGGATGTTGGCGGAATTTTCAGCATCATTACTCCAGTCTTCAGTGTCACATGATCCTTCAGAAATCATTCTAATATGCCGATTTGCTGTTTAAGAAACATTTCTTATTATTAGAAATGTTGAAAACAGTTGTTGGAACAATTGGAACCATAATGCATTTGTTTCAGGATTCTTTGATGAATAAAAATATATATTTTGTAAAATTGTAAATGTTTTTAATGTCACTTTTGATAAATGTAATGGATCCTTGCTGAATAAAATATTTATTTCTTCTTGTTTTTTTACGTTTGAAAGATAGTATACATAAATCTGCTTCAGTACTTGCAGTGATTTTACTGCACAACATCGCTACTATCCTACACACAGACACACACACTGGCACACGCTTTGGCACGCGATCTTCCCACATTTCTACATCCCTTTTTCTCTTTTCATGCCTACCATCTCTCACCCCCTTTCTTTCAAACAAACACAATCCCTCTTTTTCTGCACCTGCACACCCGGTTGAGGGCTCACACAGGAAACAGTGCTGGGAATCTGACCGAAGAAAAGAGGCATCAGTACAATGAGGGCATTACTCACAGAGTGTGAACATTTATTCATGCAAGAACACACACAACTGTGCCAACATACACATGCAAACACACACAAACGTGCCAACACACACACAGATACGCACATAAACACACTTCCTCCGCAGCTGCTATCTCTTGACCGGTTCTCCGATCTGGAAGACCAGAATCCCCCTCTGCCTCAGTGGAAGTGTGTGCACTTTGTTTCCACTGAAACTGAAGCCTACATTTTTCTAATCTCGTATCATGTGCAGCCAGCAAACATGTTTTGACCATTTATGGTGGTGACAGAAAGGGAAGCACACACTGCAGAGCAATGCATTTATTTCTCGCTACCTCACTGGATAGTTTTCTGCCGGTCCATCATATGTTTGCCAGCGCTGATGCAAACGTTGAGAGAGGTCAGGAGACTGCAGAATGACATCACCTCCAAGACATTCTAAAGATCCCTGAGCTGCCAAAACACTTGCTTTTATTATGACAAAAAACTCTATGAATGAACTCTCTGTGCCAGAAATCTACGATCAACTTATGCTTGCTCTTTAACTTGATCCATCTGTCAAAAGTTAGATAAATATTTCCTTAGCTATGGCTAAGATAACCAACTAAACTGAACTTTTTGCTTGGTAAAGCAGTCTCAAAGAGCCAGACCTTTGACTATTCACAAAGTCTGGTCTACACTGCAGGTTATTCTGAGAAGAACTACTCACACCTCACATTATTTAGTAAAACACCAAACCTATTTTCTTCTCTTTTTTATGGTGTTTAAGGTACTCTGAAAATGGCTTTTCTCTCAATGCAGCTATGCAAAGTTGCTTTAAGTTTTTTAAAAATAGGGGTTTTCAAAATTGGGTTTTCATAGTGATGCCTTAGAAGAACCATTTGTGGTTCCCCAAGAACCTTTCAGTGAACATTTCTTAAAAGAACCATTTTGTTCTTAGTATAATACCATTATTTTTTAACAATCTTAAGAAACTTTTTCCACTATAAAGAACTTTTTTTGCTATGAAAGTTTCAATGACGTTAAAGGTTCTTCATGGAACCATCAATATAAATAAAGAACCTTTATATTAAGAGTTTAGGTTGCCATGTGGCTAAGCTCAACAAAAGAAAAAAGATTGCAGACACACTTTCCATCAAGATTCAATTACGAATGAAATTAAGATTATGTTAAGATTATAAGATTAAATTAATGCAACTTAATGAATCGTAACGTGTATCTTGATGTATTTCCTACCATGAGACATTTGGTGATACCCAGCCCTAGTTTAGGGACTTTATTTTTAACAGTTTACTTATGGCGTTCCAAATGAAAATAAACATTTTTAATGACACCTGAGAGATTTCTGTCCTTACACTGAAAATGATATTCCTTAGAAAATGCTGATTCTTCTGAAAGTTCATTAAGATATTATAAAAGACACTGTGTATTTTTGGAAGACTTGGATTAAACTGATTTACGATGTCTTTATGAACTTGAATCTATCAGGTTTCATTAAAAATATCTTAATTTGTGTTTTGAAGATTAACCAAAGTCTTATAGGTTTAGAACGATATGCATGTGAGTAAATGATGACAGAACTTTTATTTTTGTGTGAACTAAAATTCTGGTTAATTAAGATAAGATAATTGTTTTCATGTTGCCCAATAAATGGTTGATATTAAAATTTTACAACATCTTGTCTAAGTGAAAAATAAAGCACAGAACACACGAAAAAAATCAATAGTTTTCAATGCTACAAGTGAATTTAGCAAAAATTGGGCATGCCACAATTAAATATCTAATACAACACTTATAAATACAAGAAACCTCTAATATTTGTCTGATACTGTAGTTTTGAGCTATGGTGAATATTTAGTGTAAAATGCATTAGAATGAGCGTGTGAGGATGAAACTAAAGTGAAAGAATAAGGACAAGCTTCTGAACTCAGAGATTCAGGGGAAAACAACTGTGTATTTGAGAAAACTGATAACTGGGACTCAGAAGTTTCCATAATAGTCAATACTATCTTCAGCCTCTACTCCTCCCATCGGTTTGTATATCACTATCTTACACAGGCATGTTTGTGAATGACACCTCTCCTACACAACCTTTCCGTGCTGGCCCACGATAACGCTCAACAGATAATACAGCGCAGGAAGTCTTACGGATGGGAGATGTCAGTGTGTGTGCCCTAAGTCTAGTAACTAAGTAAGAGGAGATATACTGAGTTAGCTAAGAAAACATGCTATAAAGAGAGGAGCGGCTGCCAGAGAAAGGAAACTAAAGAAACAGAAGGAAAAGAGAAGAGAAAGACATGGCTGTAAGCCAAAAGTTTGCTGATATGAATAGGCCACCCCATCAATCTCTCTGGTCCTAATAAAAACACACCACAAGCAGCCCACAGAATACATAGCTCTCCACTCTGTGTATATCAGGGTTGATATGTGTGTAAGAGGGGTGTGTGAAGGGACGTTTCTTTCAGTGTCTTTTGGCTGGCTCAGTGTAGGCATTTAGCTGCTCTAAAAACACACAGGGCTGCAACAATCAACAATAATCTAAAATAAAAGTATTGCATGAAACATAGTCAACAGTAACTTTACTTCACAGTAGTGAATAACACTTTTCTATGGGCATCTGAAGTATATCGGAGGACACAGCTGATTCAGGAAAAGTGTGCAACCAAGTTGTCCTTAACATGAAAATGCTTAATATTTTTGGCATGACCTGTCAGGTGTTATAAACTAAAAATATTATGTGTATTTCTATTGAAATGCATGCCATGTATTTAAATATATTTGTAATTACACATTTGTAAAATATATTAACTTTAATGTAATGAATAACACACTAAAGTTCAAATTAAAATCTAGTACTTTGCATGTGCTTAAGTATGTCAGTCTTTACATCAAAATAAGTGTACTTTTTTAAAATACAACAAAAAATTATAAATCATATTAAAAATTTACTTTAAACTTAATTTAAAACTTAAAACTGTGAGTTCACTTAAGTGGCTTTTATTTTAACTACATTATCTGCAAGTACAGGTTTTTTAAATGCATTTAAATATATGCCTTTTAAGATTTGTGAATCTCTGTTAGACTTCACTGAATGTGCCACGTGTAAAACAGTCTGCGCGCAACAGAATAAGTGCACAATAATTCTAACTAAAATATACATTTCACTGATAATATTTGGTGTTTGACAGTTAATGTAGGTTCACAAGAATGTTTAGATTTTTTACTAAAATACAAGAGAAAAATCTGACAAGAAAATGATTTTGCAGTGTTGGTGACATCAAAAGCAAGAGACAGACTTGGAAAAAGACAGCCTACATCCTTTGGGCATTTAGACTAATAGTAGCACCAGAAGCAGAGCCTCTGTGGACAGAGAGCAGAGGGAACGACCACTGAACTGTGACTGAGAGAGGTGCAGCTCCCTGCCTCTCATAAAACAAAAACACACCTTCATCATCTCTAAGATACAGACAGAGAAGAGAATAACAGACAGACGAAAAGGAAGTGCAAGTGACAAAAGTGGAAAAACACAACGCAAACCCTGCAGCTGGAAAATCCAGCTGGTTTTACAGGGTTTCTATCTGGTCAAAGAAGCTAGTCCAACTGATCCAGGCTCATCTAGATGGCCAATCAACAGGACTACCATTCTGTAAGGCCAGTATTGGTCAACCTTGTTAGAGCTGGTACTCCACCTCAGCTAAGCTGATGGGAACCTAGTCTCAAATGACCCGGATTTTGGTCAAGTTTGTGGCTTATTCTAGCCAAGAACCGTACTAAGCAATTACACTGTGTCCAGGTTAACGGGTTGCAAGCGTACCTACTCAGACAGTGTGGGATTCCAGACGCAGCTAGTCAGTTGTTTCGTTCCTGAATGAATCAGCATATTTTAACGAACACTTGAATGAATGATTCAATGACTCACTAATAAAGACAGTCACTTGCCACTACCTACTGGTGCCAACCATGTAACCTTTAGTAAGAATTGCTAAAAAATGCCCACAAAAAAACTTCCATACACTTTTTTTTGGTCAATTTTGGGATGTCGTATAAAAAAAAAATGTGGATGGAAACTTCAAGATGGGTATAAATTCTAAAAATGTGCATTAAAAATGTATGCACCCAGTTCGGTCTATTCATTTTATAGCACATTTACCAAATAAATTCTTCATTGTTCATTAAAAAAGTATTTTGTTCTTAAATTTTGTCATTTTTATTATTGATACTTTGCGCAAGTTTCCATGAAATTAACAATGTTGTTCTTTTATACACATGGGATGGAAACGGTGCTTTATTCACAAAAGTTGTATGCGATTTTCTAATTTTGCACATATTAATCATAAGTTAATCAGTTTGGTGGAATGAAACTAACTATTATATAATAGTCTAATGGGGACCTGGTTGAGCAGGTTAACTAAACGCGGCTCGACCAGTTGACCAAGCAGGGAATGGTTTGGAAAGCATTGATCTGAGTTGAAATGTTTCATTGAGGCACCTAAAGGTTAATGGCAGCTTTGAAGTGTGTCTCTCCCTACTGAGTTTAAAGAACATATCATATCAGATTCACAGAGACAACGAAACCTTTAGGATGAAAGGGTCAAATCTGAGAGACAACGACGTAATGCTGCTCAAACCTCCTTTCCATTCCTCCTCTCTTTCATTACCTCATTACTCTTTCTTTTGTGATGTCAGCTCTTGGTCTGTCAGATAAGATGAACGACTCCTCCAGCAGATATTCAGGGTGACCTCGCTACAGTCCAGCATCTATGTCTGCATGTATCACGCATTTCAACAGACTCTGACACACACACATCTGTCTTACAGTCGGGCAAAGGTTTGTCTGGATCAAAGACGCATAATAAATCCATTATAAGTTATCTAAGGCAGCTGAGGGAGTCTCGTACCCTTCCCTCTACTCCCCAGGTCTGGATTTGTCACGTAACCTCCGAGTGTAACCTTTCTTAATGAGTCGATTCTCACCGCCAGCTGCACAGAGAGCATATGCTTAACACATTAGCTCAGCTTTAGCAACTACTTGGAGGAACTAAACCAAACTGATTTATATATATATATATATATATATATTATAACTATTATCTTACCCTGGACCACAAAACCAGTCATAAGTTGCACGGGTATATTTGTAGCCATACTAACAATACATTGTATGGGTCAAAATTATCGATTTTTCTTTTATGCCAAAAATCATTAGGCCATTACTGTAAGTAAAGACCATGTTCCATGAAGATATTTTGTAAATTTCCTACCGTAAATATATCAAAACTTAATTTTTGATTAGTAATATGCATTGCTACGGACTTCATTTGGACAACTTTAAAGGTGATTTTCTCAATAATTATTTTGAATATTATTTTTTTGCACCCTCAGATTCCAGATTTTCAAATAGTTGTATCTCTGCCAAATATTGTCCTATCCTAACAAACCATACATCAGTGGAAATAGATGATGCATAAATCTCAATTTCAAAAAAGTGACCCTTATATCACTATTACGATAAATACAAGTCATCTCCAGAAACAACTACTAACAGCACTATAATCTGAATGGTACATGAATATACACACACGCAGGTTCACTCTGGGTCTGACAAAGCTTGTATAAAGGGAATTTCTGAGCGTGAGAGGAAATACCAGAGAGACACACGGCCCCTGATCACAGGGACTGCTGACTGACACGTCCTCCTGTATGGAGACCGATAACAATGTTTATGCTGGTTACCTCAGCAAACACAAAAAACACACTCACACACTCCTCCCCTGCAGCTCACTGAGGCCAGAGAGAACGTCAGAGAAAACGTCTCATAAGCGAACTGATATCCTCACTTAAATCAATGTTTTTCACCTCAGCTTAAGAAACAGACAAAGGCAAGACTACAGGAACAGAAACAGAAGGGTTGCCGTCGTGTTCCTCAGAGGAGCAACAGTACCTAAACCTTGGCACATATGGATAATCACTAGCAGAGGGGTTTTAACGGCCTGTTTCCATGGATACTGCCAATTTCACATCCTTTATATATGATGTCCCTGAGCTTATTAACTACAATCATTCAAAACTTCCATTAAAGGATTTGGAATAATAGCAAATGATGAATGTTTGCTCTTGAGAGGCTAAATATTTAATATTTTGCACAAAAGAAAAACAGTAGTGGCAGGTGTCTGCGGATTTGTATGCAAATGAGCGCGTACTGTACAGTACTGTACTGTACCGTACTGTTCTATATAAAAGAAGTTTAATGAAAATTTAAGGAGGGCCAAACATTTTTCAGAGCAATTATCAGTTCTTAACTCATCTGCAGTCTATAGAATAACAAAATTAAGCACCCACAGGAGTAATATATACAGTAATATCTAATCATATATTAGATATTACATTAGATTAGATCATATTAGATATAATATCTAATCACATATTTCAAATAATTCAAACAATAACTTTCTAATCAAAAATATGTATAATTGTTTATGATAAATAAATAAATATTTAAAAAGAGGAAAATAAGCAACTATTTTCAACATTGATTGAATAAGATGTGTTTCTTGAGCAGCACTTTAGGATATTAGAATGATTTCTGAAGGATCATGAGACACTGAAAACAGGAGTAATGATGATGAACATTCAGCTTAGAATCACAGGAATACATTTTATTTTAAAATATATTCAATAGAAAACAGTAACTTTAAATTGTATAAAAATATTTCACAATATTATTGTTTTTACTGTATTTTTGATCAAATAAATACAGTCTTGGTGAGCAAGAGACGTCTTTCAAAACATTAACAAAAAATGACTGTCCCCAAACTTTTAAACAGCAGAATATCTGACTGAATAAGACATTAATGAGCAATAAAATATGGTATTAAAAAGTTAAACAAGCCTTTTTTAGTACAGATGAGAGCTTTTTGAAATGCTCTTTACTTTTTGTAAGTACTATTTCTTGAGGCTGATTTAAAGTATCAGGCTGTGCAGTGATTTAATCTTAATCTTGGCCACATAAAAATGATTGACGGGATGGATTTTGACCTGCGGGCCACTTGCTGATGAGTACTGCTATGTATTTCCATATAAGTCAGATTTACAGTAGGTTTTATATTAAAGAAGTGACCCATGCCATGCTAAGAAGCTTGTAAAAGAGATATGGGTCAGTATGAAACAGATACAGCAATCGTATTAAAACGACAATGCATATAATGTAAAAGAAAAGTATGCTTTCCTTGTATGTATGTAACATAAACACATTCCATGCATACATTTCTGTTTGGATACTGTTTGATTTTGTGTGTGTGTGAGCTGTGGAGTTTCTTTGCACACACTGTGTGAGGTCACTGAGTTCATACAGTTAAACACGATGACTGCAGCGCACAGCTCATTATCATCATGTTATGAGTCTATCTTACTCTCTTTTTTTCTATTATCAGCATGATCTAATGTTCAAGCATTAAAATTATCTTCAATCCCACACATAAACTTAAATATTCAGACATCTTGCCACTGCTGTTTTCCATAAAATGTAATGTTTATCCCTTCAAAACCACACTACTGTTGTGTATTCAGCCACCACACATGGTGAACCATCTTCTTCACACCAGGATGCCAGCTGCTCGCTGCCCAATCTGTGCTCAAAAATGAACACCCACATACACACACATAAAAAGACATGTGGGCACACAAACCTCAAGCAAGCACATGTAGCATAAACTTTTGTTTTTTGGCTCATGGGAAGCAGGGAAAAGCACCATGACTTTAGCAGCTCAACGGTCTTACTGCAGGCCAAATATCAAGAGAAGTTCAACCAAATATGAAAATTCTGTCATTAATTGCTCAACCTCATGTTTTTAACATCATATTTTTTTTCACACACTCTTACACACATGTAATTATACAACAATAATTTGCAGCCTGTAAAGCTTCAGAAAGTACAGAAACACTATGAAAGAATCATAACATAAGTCCATAAAATACATTCCAATTCTTCTAAAGCCATGCAGTTATTTTATGTGAGAAACAGATCAAAATTTAAGACTTTACCATATTTTGTTCTGCTTTCATATGACTTTAGAAGACTTGGAATATTGTGCTCATGCCATATAAACTACTGTTATGGTTTTTGTCTCTTTTAAGCTTGACAGACATGGTCTCTATTAACTTCCGGGAAACTAGTTTCAGTTGACCTTTTATGTGATGAAGGCTTTCTTTAGTTAACAGAATAATGCTGAAATATCAAGATTATACCATATCAGTGTATCAGACTTATAAAGGCTTGAAAATTGTTCCTAAAAACCCTATGAAATCACAATTTTGTGGCATTTATTCCATGACTATTATCTTTGAGGTCATCTAAATACTAGTGTACTCCTAAATATGGTAAAATAAACTTTTAGCAGATATATACATTTAAAATATAGTCTTTGTCTTACAGTGCCATTACTAATCTAAAGGTCATTGCACACTGAGTCCGAAATGTTCGTGTGCATTTTTCCATTTTTTCATATTCCTCATCCTTTCCTATCAAAATGCATGCTACGGATGCAAAAACGCAGAAAATCGAACCTGATCCCAAACATTTTATGACGGTCGAAAGTTTCGGAGGCAGTGTGTAAACGTGATTGACACAATGTGAGGGCGTATTTATTTTTTTACGTGCAAAAATTTTGGACGAAAATTTTGTACTCAGTGTGCAATGACCTTTAAACTGAAATAATTGAAAGCTAAATAAAAATATTTATTAAACACTAAATAGAAAAGAAAAAAAAAATCTAATAAAAGCAACAAAAACATTACTAAACTTTACAAAATTACTAAGTTTAGTAAACTTAAATTGAAATTAAAATTTAAACCAGAAAATCTAAGAATAAAGTTAATTCAAAATATGAATAAATACAATAATAGCTTTTTAATTAATTATCCAATAAATCGCTTTCTAGAATGTCAATGTCCTCTCCCAGCACCACTAGCAACTGCAAGTAGCTATTTAAAAATTAACTCTTTGATACCTCCTGCCCAACTTCCTGTTTCAACAGGAAATACATCAACACAGAAAAGAAAAGTGTGCTTCATATCATCTTTAAGTGTGAACACTCTAGATTTTTCATTCATCATATATGTTTCAGCAGCCTTATTCTGATGTAACTAACTCTCACAGTTCTCTTCAATCAGCGCTTCTGTGTGATAATTCACGTCCTCTTCCTCATTTAGAGAGTACCAGAGGCGGAAGCCTCATCATTTTTCACACAGACAGGATTTACCACCGCTTGCTGTCGCCTTCAGAAAACACCAATTACACAGAGAGGCCTGCCTGTGCGTCTCACGCTAGTCTGACTCCTCTCATCTCATCTGAGCTTAGAAACCTCATACATCCAGCCTGCCTGAGGGAGAGTCACCTCACAGAGGATGACTTACATCTGCATTCTCTGCACAAAGCCTCGCTGGCACGACTCGATCAAACATTCATTCTAGAAAACTTTTAGTCAACTTTTCACCCAACCTTTACTGAGAGGAATAGTAGCATTACAATACTTGATTAAAAGAAAGAAAGAAAGAAAAACAGAGGTACTTACTTTATTAAATAAAATAGTATAAAAACATTTTAATAGTAGGCCTATAAATGGTCAAATAGATATATAAATATATAAAGTTTGAAAGTATCAGGAGACTGGCTTCATTACGTCAAGCACAATGCTTCAGTGGGCGGTAACTGCTGAACTCTTTTGTGTTTCCATAGTAACTGCGATTTCTATGATTGGCATAGTTCCTCACTATCATGTTCTGTCTTGGAAGGATTATAAATTATCGCTAAATCAAAACAAATAGGATTTTTTTCTTTCCAATCTGGTTGCATTCTATTGAATTCCATTTTAATCTGGCAAGCTGCTACGTTTCTTTAAAACATTAAAACCGCCTAGAACATAAGCTAGAACTATATTACTTGGTGAAAGAATTGTTTATTGGGGTTATTATTCATATTCTAAATTATTAAAATAATAAATTATTGCTGTTTTAACTCAATCTCATGGGAAAATGTTACTATTTTATGAAATGTAATTTTTGTATGAATTCACATGATGTGACTTATGGAAACTAATGATTTTCAGAAAAAAAAAAGAAAAAAAACTATCATAAAGGTCAACCCTTAAACCTAACTGTCAGTGGGGTGTAAGTAGATCATATGAAAAAATACAAATAAGATCGTACAAATTCATATGAATTGGCCACCAATTTGTCAAAACATAAAATGAATTGCCATGAGAGTGTGACGTGGCATATGCTGTGAATTGTTGCTTTTATTATGGCTAAGTCACAGCTAATAAACACACAAATTATATTCAAATTCAAATTTAACAATAATAATTTTAATACTGTACAAAACACAATCAGCACCTGAGCTGTCAGCTGTGATTGTAAACTATATTTCAAAAATATAATCTGTCATTTTACCTTAATTTGGTTAATTAGGGCAAAAATTCTGATTAGCAGAATTGCATCTCGTTAGGACAATGTGTTAGAAATTACACAAACATTTAAATGACCATGTAATATAAAAAGTTTTACTTATATAAGTATAAAAATACTGTATATAAGTATAAAAAACTGTAGGTTAATTGCAAAATATTCAAATATATATATGCATGTATAAATAGTGTGGGGGGAGATGTCATTAATTTGCAAAGCTGAGGAGCTATATTGATTGACAGACCTCTTCAGAATTATGGGTATTGTAGTTCCTCAATTAAACTTGGTATATCATCTCTTGATAGTGTCTTTATCACACCATAACTTGAACAGCCAAGCGAGGCGAGGTGATGAAGGAGGTGAGATTAGGAGAAAAGCATGTGACCAGCACTTCTCAACACCACGTTAAAAAGTTCACAGGTCTCCACACTACTCAAGGAGTCATGGTTCTCTTCATTTATCTGAGGCCTACACTGAAGGGAGCAAAAATGTCAACGACAGGCTGCAGACATGAGAAATTTCAATGTAAATGGATATCTCTGGATAATCTCTGTGCTGACTTCACAGTGAGAACTCGAAAGAGTGTGAAAAAGTGCAGGTGAATGGCTCAGGGGCTTCACTCTTCTGTCAGGGTCTCCTGGTGTTGACTCACCAACCATAATGAAAATTGTCAGCACCAAGTCTAATGGCACAAGAGCTGTCATAACTTTGCAGCTCAGGCACATAGTAACATTTCATAACAGGTACATGTATTAAAACTCCTTATTTTGAATTCCCAGCATTCTTACACAACCTTCAAAGCCCTCCAAACATGCATGAACCCTTGTGCAGGCATTTAATGAGTATGTAGTTGGAACGCTGCTGCAATCTATGGCTGACAGCATCAGATCTATTCATGAATGCTATCTGTGTGTGTGTGTGTGTGTGTGTGTGTGTTGTGTGTGTGTGTGTGTGCGTGTGTGTGTGTGTGTGTGTGTGTGTGTGTGTGTGGGTGTGTGTGGGTGTGGGTGTGTGTGTGTGAGAGTCAGCCAACTGAACCCGGAGAGAAAACCAGCAGCAGGAATTGGATTTGGATCCAGGCTTCATTCCACTCAAAAGTGACATGAGGTGATTCATAGCATCCCAGAGTGATGAAGGAAGAGTCATGCCTTCTTTTCTGATTATTTCTCCTTCCATCAATCACTCAAGTCTCTAAAATATGTCTTACACCGACCGCTCTCGTTATCTCTCTGTTTCAATTCTCAATGCTCTTTTCTTCACAATATATCAGGGACCATATCAGTATCTGCAATAATTTAGTTTTTTAAAGGGATAATTCACCCAAAAATGATGACTCTGTGATTAATTACTCACCCTCATGTCTTTCCAAACCTGTAAGATCTTCGTTCATCTTCGGAACACAAATTAAGATATTTTTGATGCGTAACGTAGTAAGGACATTGGTAAAATTGTCCATGTGACATCAGTGGTTCAATCGTAATTTTACAAAACTAAGAGAATAAGAAAACAAAAATAACAACTTTATTCAACAATTTTTCTCCCCCGAGTCACCGTTTGCTGCCATTATCGAGAGTACCACAACAAAAAGTATTCTCGTAGCTTTGTACCATTCAGATTTCATAAAAAAGATCTTAATTTGTGTTTCGAAGATCAATGAAGGTCTTACTGGTTTGGAACAACATGAGGCGAAGTAATTAATAACATAATTTTCATTTTTGTGTGAACTATCCCTTTAATTGTTAGGCAGATTGGACAGACACTGATAGATGATAGGTAAGATAGGTAAGATATGTAAGATCCCTTGTAATGGGCAGGTCTTCAGACTTACTAGAAACTTCCAGACAGGTGTGTTGGGGCAGGTTAGAGCTGAACTCTGCAAGACGTTGGCCCTCCAGAAGCAGGATTGGACACCCCTGTCCTAAGGTGTGTGCTCTTATGTCTGATGATTGACTTCAGAGGAAAATACTGTGTTTTGTCAAAATTGACATTGGCAAGATTTCAGTGACACACCTCTCCTAATGACATACAGTTTTTGCTAAACCAGCTCATGAAAATATTATTGTCTGGTATAAATTTTAATCTGCTCTCTTGTCTTACAGGGTGTTCTCTCTGCTTTTCTTTTGTGTGTGTGTGTGTGTGTGTGTGTGTGTGTGTGTGTGTGTGTGTGTGTGTGTGTGTGTGTGTGTGTGTGTGTGTGTGTGTGTGTGTGTGTGTGTGTGTGTGTGTGTGTGTGTGAAATAAGCAAATCATAATATTAGAATGATTTCTGAAGACTGTAATGGCTGCTGAAAATGCAACTTTGCTTCACAGGAATAAATTACATAAAAAAACAGTTATTTTAAACTGTAATAATATTTCACAATTTTACTATATTTTTGATCAAATAAATGCAGCCTTGATGAGCATAAGAGACTTATTTCAAAAACATTAAATAATCTTAAATATTATCAAACATTTTAACGGTAGGTATAACAAAATACTGTTTAAAATAACTATGGCATAAATCAGCCTCAATGCCAAAACCTGAGAGTGTAAATGTGAACTTGGCTTGTTTATCCACCCGTTCTGGGCATTCCAGCCCACTGAGGTGTGTTTGGCTCAAGAACCAATGTGTTTTATTTCTGCGTGCACTCCATAAATTTCATCTTTACCATAAAATAACAGCAAACGTTCTGTTGCTCTTGAATTACAAGGAACCTTTAGGGCTTTTTCCAATTCCAAGCATTCCAGTTACGCCCAGCGTTAAAAGTGAACCACGGATCACACTACACTTTAATTGCATTAACAGCACGATGAAATCTAATAGGGGTTCCTCATTGTCAAATTCTCTCAGTAACACAATCAGAGAGGCTTACAGCATCACAATACTGATGAAGAATTCATGTTGTCATCAAAACACATGTCATTGTCTCATAAGCTTCAGTTATTATTAAAACAATTATTAGTCATGAAGTTGTGCTGAAACTTCAGTCCCTTGATTATAGGATATCAGTTTTTGAAATTTCCTTTCAAGTATGCCTTTTCCCAAAAAAATAGCATTTCCAAGCTGTTATGAGGATAAAATGGAACATTGTCATTGAGGAGTTTGTGTCAAACCAACATTTTGACTGTTAAAATAGCATTTTTTTTTCACCAAGCTTGGCACTACAGTTCACCATAAACTGACAGGATACTCTATACAAAAATAAATCTGCTAATATTTTGCTGAGGCAGTCAGATTTGGTCTGTTTTTCTACTTAAGCAGGCTCTGGACAAGAAGAAAGCAAAGCCAGAACTTTTCTCAATAAACAAGCACAGGCCGAGAGAGGAAATCAGAACACTTAAAATAACAGACTCAACTATAAAGCATTATGGGAGGGTCAGCGAGCACATACAGTGGTAGAATGAGTGACTGAATCCATAAGACTGAGTCAGATAGCTTCTCCAAGTGTCTATCAGGGCCTCTGAGGGCCGCAGGCAACATGCTGACCCTGGATAAAGGTCAACAGTCAGAGCAGCGGTTAACCCTGCCCCTCATTTATGCATTTGTGTGAAGAAGTGAAGAAGTCAACTGTGAGGGCTCAGCTGATACTCTCTGGATTTTTCTATCATTAGTAGTGCTTGCTAAAGTGAACAGCACTGTCACTGTTTCTCATACTTTAAGATAGGGATTGTACAGTATATATAATCCTAATCTTAAAAAAACAATGTTGTTACTACAGGCATGAATGATATCTCAAATCATATGGATAGATGAGATAGAGGTGTCCTCTTACTTTTCAACCCATATTAGACTTAGAATTAACGTGGCAGTCAGTAAAACATAAAAAAAAAACATATCATAGATACCTGGGAGTTTTTTGGCCAATAACCACCTAAAACCACTCAGAAACTGCAGTGCATTATACTAATTGTGGACATCCCTCACATTTTCTTCTTAACATGTAAAAATCAAGTGCATGTTTTTATTTATTTATTTATTTTTCCTCATCTGGTATATGAATTGCTGTCACCACTAAGATTAAGTGTGACGTGTGTTTTGTTCCACTGGGAAAGCAAGATGACTGGAAGAGACTTCCTGATCAATACACAATTACAGAGAGCTGCAGTGGACGGCAACTTTGTGAAGAGCGGTCACACATTAACACACAAACACACGTGACGTGAATGTGTCTGCTCGGTCCTCGGGCTCGTTTCACGCTTATCAGCTGACATATACATGAGGACGAAAGATCACATCAATACACACATACAGTGGCCAGGCAAAGATCAGTGAGTCAAAACTAACCAAGAGCAGAGTCATTACACTCTGTCACTTCCTGTATTCCTAAACAACACTGACTACTAGCTCCTGACACATGCCACAGAAATCAAACAGAGTAACACTCTATCCACACTGGAGAAACAACGGGAGAGAAGTGACTCTAACATCCACCCTGCTGAAAAGATCTGCTTCATTTCCAGTAAAACTTAAGCTAGTGAAGCTAGCTGACCAGCAACCTCTTACAGTTAAAGAAAGAAGTCCTG
Organism: Schizothorax lantsangensis; assembly: GCA_027422415.1. Taxonomy (NCBI): domain Eukaryota; kingdom Metazoa; phylum Chordata; class Actinopteri; order Cypriniformes; family Cyprinidae; genus Schizothorax; species Schizothorax lantsangensis. The sequence continues at coordinate 9,843,190 of CM049848.1, forward strand.
CAGGTTAAGCTAGTTGTGCAGTCTGGTGAGGACAAAAGCATCCAAAATACAACAGCTCAGTTCTAGTTGTGTATACCAAGCTTTTTTGCTTCTTCAGCTGCCATCTAAAGGTGCAGTCACATTTACCGTTGTTCAGTGAATTTTCATGAGCAAAATCCATTTCAATAGGAACCTGTATGATTGGGAATTTTGCTGAGGGCGAAGGATTTCCCCAGACAGATTTCACAAAGGGTTCAAGTTAATCCCACAAATTTGCCCCATTGACCAATTGGTTTTAAAATTTGTCTGGTTTAAAAGTGAGTTCTGTGTAAGCAGTGGTTCATACATCGCTACACTCTTGACAATAGACCTTTATTTGTCTAAATTTCTCTAATGTGACCTCACCTTAAGACAGCAATGGAACCCTAAACTTGACTGAATTGAAACTGAAATCATATGAAGAGCACAAAAACTTTACTCACAAATCCAAAGTTCTGGCATGAAACTCTAGATGGTGCAGTCTGATAGGTCTAACTCAAACTGACATAATGACATCATCACTTGGTGCAGCTGACTGGTTCTTTTTGTATCAGCAGCCAATGAGCTCGCCGCTCAACATTCAAAAACTTGGCTAGTGCTTGTTGTAGCAGTTACAGCGTGCTTCAGAAACCCTCCACCTTCCCCAGCTCCGCCTGTATAGATCTGCTACGGGGCTGATTCATGTATGCTATATGGGGGATATTCATATATGTTATATGTGGAGCAGCAGTATTTTTTGCATGCTCACAGCAACATGTTGTAGATATATTGGCAGTAGCAAGTCGGTACTTGCCCTGCCGCAGCAGCGTAGCAGATCTATTCCGCCAAGACCAAACACATTAACATTGTCATGTACATTACCGTGCCAATCTCTCTGAGAGTTGCCATGATAGAATGCTAAGCTAACAATAACATACACTAAGAAGCATAAAAAATTCACACAAAAATATTGGGTAAAATTGCCCATTTTAACTTAAATAGTTTATACGGTCAGCCTTAGGCCAATATCGAGCCATTGTTGAGCATCTGTCAGCCTAGTTTTTGCATTTAACAAGGAACATTCTCCCCCATTTAACATATATATTATTATTTGTACATGATGAACATTCTAACAAATGTCGTAACCTTAAACATTCTGAAAACAAGAAAACTGGGCATTTTAACGTTTTAGAAACATTTCTACTGGTTACTGGTCAGACACTGTCTGCAGCTTTTTTTGACCAACTGAGCAATTGGCAGTGGAGCCCATCAGTGAGGGAGACCACAGATCCACAGTGGTTCTGGTTTCCCAGTAGCCTAACGAATACAGACTAATGCCACCTGCTGGTATGGAGTAATTTCCTCTTACGAATTTGCAGGATCTACATGCTAGTTTGCTGTTGGCTGTAGTCTTGGTGGTGTCAAGCTCAAACCTTTTGCCCAGATGCAGGCGACGTGAGGCAACACTACAGTCAGCTTTTGTTGCTGCTAGTTGATATTGGTTTGTTGTGTCTGGCCCTTAATCCGCCATCTTGGGTCTTATTTTTACAAGTCTGTCACAGCGAATTAACAATCTTACAATCTTGGCTGCTCTTTTTAGTTTAAGCAAATCAGGTTTTCTTTTAAAGGCGAGATGCTGCCGGGTTCTTTCCAAAACCTTCCTCTAAGACTTCTTTAGTGGGAGCTGTACGAACACACCTCTCTCTCGGCCCCTACCCTGAGCTTTCAGATCTGAGAGTGAGATAGCCCCTATATGGTAAAGACCTGGGACTAACTAAGCAGATGTCTAAATTTCCCAGAATGCACTAGGGCAGTTTGGTGGTGCAGGGAGGCCGTTCACGGGCCGTTTTCTCTATTGCAGCAGCTGTTCCTGAGAGAGAGAAAAGGAGAGGAGGGCTGCGGAGGTGAGCCTGTCCTCTTGTACACTGTGTGACCCTGCGTTTTGGCTGCAGGCCCATCAGGCACACTTTCCAGAGTTCTAGGCTCCCCTCAGAGAAACACGCAGCACAACAAATCTTCTCCGGCTCAGGCAGAGACCGCCATCCGTGAAAGGTAGAGCAGCTGGGGGGCTCTGACAGGACTGGAGAGCTGTTTGCTTCCAGAACTGTCTCTGATATATGGCATTGAGAAACACTGCAAATACTCATTATATGGATTTAACTTGGAAAAGCTTGTGCTAACCTCAAGAGAACTCAGCACAAAGCATACACACACTGAAACCAGCCAGAATGGGCTGATTACAAGACCAAGCCCTCAAAGAAAGCACACAGTCAGTTTTGCAAATGTTTGATAATGCACAGACCATAACTGGCTCAACAATCTCAAAAGGCTTATCTAAATGACCTTAAAGGGCTCATATCAGGAAAACCCACATTTTCCTTTAATCTGTCAATTTTTTTAAATAAAAATATTATTTCAGAACTAAAAATGTCCTCCTGTTGTCTAAAACCATTGTTTGAACCTGCAAAAACCATAGACGTTAGTAATTGTCATGTCACATATGGGATGGATGGAAGGACAGACAGACAGACAGATATATAGATAATAAACTGAAGGATAGATAGATAGATAGATAGATAGATAGATAGATAGATAGATAGATAGATAGATAGATAGATAGACCATCTATTATAGACCACAGACATTAGCTGATTTGTCTGATATCAGTCTTCACTTTATCAGGCTCTGTAAGCCAGACTTTACCGCTCCTGACAGTCTCCGACCACAACAGTCAACATTCTTACCACAGCCAGGAGAGGATGAGATACTGATGGTGGAAATGGCAGAGATAGAGAGACTGAAGCAGAGAGAGACAGTCAGATAAACCCTGAAACTACTATTCACATAAAGGACACTGTCTCCAGTTGTTGTCATTCAGTCTGAGTGGGTTTTTTGCCACTTATTATTAAAGAGACAGTAGAAGGCAGGAAATGGTGGGGCTGGGAGAGGAAATGGGATCAGAAGCTATATGTCCCATGTGAGCCCCAAAGTACAGTTCAGTGTTTTAGAGTAGTAAAAAACTCTGCCAGATGGATGTGGCACAGTAATGGACGTCTGGCAGGCCTGAGACGCACACTACAGGCCTGAGACTCTCTGACGGGTGAATCTGGAGTCTGACAGCAGGTGAAAACTTTACAGCAGGTGGTAAGAAAATATGTTCAATGATTTAAAAAGGACTATTTGTCTCTTCCTGTAGTTGTACACAAAACAGGCCTCAAGTGGATCAGTGAGAGACACTTGAAAGGTAAGAAAGAGCAAACAACTCAAGAGCAGAGGACAGGGAATATGAAAATATGAAAAAGACAGCATTAATATATGTAATCCTACTGCCACAATGCTAAGTTGATGTTAGTGGTTATTCTGAAAAATAAAAATACTCAAAATCTATTTGAAATAGATTTTCTATAGACCTCTCCCAAACAAGTAGCACAAATAATAGATGTAGCACAAATTGTGTTGATTTAAGATTCATCCTAAAATTTAAATTTTAAGGGTGCAAAACATCGACACCATGTCTCTCGTTCACCTTGGAAATCAGACATATTTTGGGAAATCGTTCTTTCAGAACATTAGCTATGTTTCCATCCAAAGATTCAAATTGAACTTATGCGCAAAACTGGAATATCGCATAAAACATTTGCGAACAAATCACTGTTTCCATCCAATGAGTCAAAGAGAACAAAATCGTCACTTCCTGGTAAACTGGCACTAAATATCACTAAGAAAATTAGGAGAAGCCACTGAATATAATAATTTTTATAAATGATAAATTAATTGCACCTCAGAGTGAGCAGACGAAACAATAAATGCGGTCATTGCTTTCGGAGGTGGATGCCTGCTGCCTGCTGAAATACTTTGACGACAGACTTTCCTCAGGCTTTTCAGAATGACCATAACAACATATGGATGCTGTGAACGAGATCGGTCCACTGGTTAGTCAAGTTATCCCGTCTCATAGCGCAAAGTCACATGACTTTTTCAATGCGCATGGAGGAATTTATTCGGTAAATGTGTTTCCATCGTAGTTTATGTAAATTTTTTCTTATCGGATAAAAAGTTTATCCTACTCAAATGTGCGCATAAGTGTTTTATGCACATTTTTAGATATTCCAAAATGCGCATAAAAATAGGTGGATGGAAACATAGCTATTGTGTCGTTTCATAGTGTGGAGTGTGAATCAGTGAGGTGTGTGTGCTCATTAGATTACAGGTCAGTTGTGTCTCACTCACTTCTGTGGACCGCAGGCCTGAGATTCCTCCTGTATTTATAAAAACCACTGAAACGCCCGGCAGCTCCAGACAAACAAACACAATGCTCTCCATGCACTGCTGCCATTCACATACAGCTGAGAGAAACTTCACATCTCATCCACACAATAGATGTCTGTAATGAATAATTTCAAGATTTTCTGATTCCAAACTCTGTAAAAAAATATATATAACATAGGAATCCTAACTAATTTTAGTATCTCTTTAAAAGACAACAGGACACAACTTTTACCTCAATTACCTTCCATAATGTGAAAATATTTTATAGTTTATATATAGAATACACAGAGGGAAATCAAGTATTTGATTTGATGGATAAGGATTTGATTGGACTGTGAAAAGGTGGGCTGTGATATTACTAGTTAATATTAATTTCTGTCCCTGTTTACATGAGCAGAAAAGAATATTTGTTTTTGAGGTAGAGAAAGTTACATTTCAATTACTGATTATGAAACTCTTGAGTAAATTTTGAGTTCATGTTGTCTTAAAATGGTCTTGCTGCTTTAATAAATAAAATATTCACAGTTATTAAGCTAACTGGCTTTGACCGCAATTACTTTAGCAAGCGTTTGGCTCATCATCTAACACAAACTTGTATCTCTCCTCTCCTCTTTTCTATTTTCTCCTCCCTTAATTCATTATCCCAACACCCAGGGATTTCAGATCCTTCAACACAGTCTGGATCTTCATCCTGAGGACAGCAAATTTGTTTTATAAAGCAAAAAAAAGCCTCTGGCTCTACTCTCTCCAGGGAAGATGAAGAACAGTCAATATTTCTCTCTGGTATGCGCAATGCTTTTGCCAAGCTGAGTTTTTCTGTTCTGCACATTGGCCTCCAGCTCAAACAGCACTAAGGTCATGGCTCTGCTTTCATCCTCCTTCCTTCAAGCGCTGTTAAACAGGGGCACTGCAGGAAGAAAACTTGGAGTTGCTCTTTGAAAAGTTCACAGCTAGACAATCTTCCGCTCTCGTGCCATGCTAATAAGAGAGGACATTGGACGGCTTCTCTAAGGAGCTGATTGGACAGGACACATTCCATGGATTTTCTGCCTATTTGTTTAGCATGAGCCCTCCGCCCAGTCCAACCCCTCAGAGATAGACCTCACCGACCCAAAAAATACACGGCACCGCAGAATAACCTCACGCTAATACTGGAGTGTGCACACATCTGCAAGAAATACTTCACAGTTTGTTTGTTTGCTTTTCCAAGTAGCATCTTCACTGAAATGATACAAATGACAGTTCAGTTAATTTATCTTTAAGAATTACCTTGCATTAGTTTTACCCCAAAATGAAAAGACTAAATAAGAAACAATATTTTGCTAAATAATAATGAAGCCTATTTGTAGAATAATGTAAAACAAATTTAAGCATTAAAGTTATGTGTGTGTGTGTGTGTGTGTGTGTGTGTGTACGTGCGTTTTTGTGACAAATGAGGATATAAATTTGTATAATGACACAGGTATGACATAGATATTACAAGGTGAAGGTGACTTATGAGGACATTGCCCCATGTTTCAAAACGCTTATAAATCATACAGAGTGAGTTTTTTGGGGGGAAAGTAGAAATGCACAGTCTCCTGTGAGGGCTAAGTTTAGGTGTAGGGTAGGTGTAGGGCAATAGCACATACAGTTTGTACAGTATAAAAACCATTACGCCTATGGGATGTCCCCATTTTTCACAAAAACAAACACGTGTGTGTGTGTGTGTGTGTGTGTGTGTGTGTGTGTGTGTGTGTGTGTGTGTGTGTGTGTGTGTGTGTATGTGCAAGCGAGGCAAAGCAAACGCACAGCTTATGAGGTGCAAGTTGAAGGAAAAATATGAATCAACTAGAGGAGAACAACTGCAAACTCACTTAAGCATATTTATATGTATATGTAGCATATTATTAATACTTTTTACCCTTTTAAATATTTTCATATTTTAGTTTTAATTTCAGTCATTTGTATGTGCTTTTCTCTTTATATCTCTTTATAAGTATATATATATATACTTCTATTATATGTATATACTTGTAATATATATATAGTATATATATATATATATATATATATATATATATATATATATACTATTTATATATTTCTATTTAGCTTTAAATAATTTTTCGTTCAGTCATTGTTGGTGTTGTTATAGTAAACCAAAAACTAAAACCATTACAAACATTTTGTTACTTGAAATAAAATAAACAATAACTAAATACAAGTAAAATATTGGGGAAAAAGGTGTATTTTTTAGCTAGTTGCCAAAGCAACATTTACCATTTTCAATAATGTAATTTTAAATAAATAAATAAATAAATAAATGTACATATATTTAAACTTTCACCAAAAAAATACTATTAAAATGAATACAAAATAAAAATAACTCTTCAAGGTTGTTCTTGTTTTGTTTTGTTTTTTTTATCATTCTGTCTGTAATGTGATGATTTTCATTACATTTCATTATCCTCAAGGCATTTATGGAACATTATACAATAAACGGATGTAAAAATGACCAATGTTTGTACTCTACTGTGGTAAAGTTATTCTGGATGAAACTACATAATTTTCCATTCGGTTTCCATCCGTTTCAGCTGAAATCAGACATGTATGGTTAAAATTATGCTTTTCAGATGGGGGTTTGGGGTCTGTTTACATATTAGAGCCTGAGTCAACTTTATACATGGAAAGAATTTGTCTTTAAGGAATTCTGGGCATGTAAATTGAGGGTTAATTATTGAGAACCAGCAGAGGCGTCCCGGATCACACAACACTAATGTACCTTTGCATTGTGCTGGAAAGAGCAATTCAAAGCATTTCCGGTGCCTAATCAGACCTCCTTATAACAGGTCCTGTGCCTGGAAATGCAAGTTGCTTTTAATCATTAATCAAAATGAGAATTTTATGATTTCCAGGCAAACATCTGAGGACACATGCAAATTCACACACTATGCACTCAGATATGAGACGAGAGTGAGACCTCAGAAATAGTCCCACTGCTGAATTTAGACACGAGTCCAGCAGTGTTGTACCTTTAGTGTGATAATGGATTTTCTTTGTGGGCAGTGATAAGAGCTCGGACACAAAAGCCCCCTGTGCCTGTTGAGTGCTGGCCATTCACCCAGAAATATCTCACATGGAGACATTTTTCATGCATCCCTGCGGTATAGTTTGGGATTACTCACACAGCTATTATAAAGAAACATGACAATTTTAGCCCTCTGTGCCATTTTGAACCTATAGGAGTGACACTTTGTTCATCTTGAATGAGATGAAGGAAAACAGATCAATCAAGCATATATCCATAACAATGGCTTTGGACACATTGATCTGTGAAATTCTCTGAGGATCTGCCATGTTGACCTTTGACACAAAGTCACATGGGCATTCCTCAATTAGGCATAATATTTACCCATAAACTGTGAAAGGAGCGCAGAGCCAAACATCTCCACGGTTCATTTGGTTACGGTCATGTGTCGCTGTTCATAACAAATGTTTTCTCTCAAAAATCCAGGCTCATTCCTTAAAACACATACAGGTTTTATTGTCCTCAATAAACCGATGTCAGGTGATTGTCTTTAGTCGACTGGATCAGATCATGTATTCTACAATAGTACAGGCCACACTGAAGCTAAAGCGGGTCTGGCTTGGGAAGGTGTCCTTGACCGCTGTCTAGACAAATATGGGCTTTAGTCTGTGAAGGGCCGCCCCATGACCCAATCATGCACGGATGAATCTGACAGAAGTTACGAAATGCTACTGAGGAGAGACACCGGTAAACAAAATGATGACTAGGACTGGTTCATGATGTTCGACTAATTGACTGGTCGTTTAATTGGGACAACTGATCGAATGGTCGACCCATCCGTAGTCATCACTTTGTTGATGTGAGATTACCTAGGACTTGTTCTCACAAGGCAAATCTGAGAAAGTGGAGATGTTAGCAAAATCTTATTGCTATCTAAGAGAAACTAATGAGATTCACTGAAAAAAAAAGTGCTTCATGTTGTAAAATTTTAATTGATTTTATCCAACATCACTAAATCAGCCTGAATACATTAGGTTGCATGCACAAAAATATATGAATTTAAATAATTTTTAATTTTAGATCAGGTAAGGCAACACTTGTAAGATACCATTTTTAATAGTGTATTAAGATCACATGTTTCCATATATGGGATGCTTTCAGCTACTAATATACTAATATGTGTAATACTATCAGCTTTGTTTAACACCAATTCATTTTTTAAAATCTATTTCACACAATTATGCTGATTTTCTCCCACAATGCATGCATGAAATACAAAAAGTGTGCAGATTATGTGTGTATTAAAAAAATAAAGACAGCAACAACAAGAAGAAAAAGAGTTGCAATGTTACATCCTTCAGGTAAAATGCCCATGTGATTTAATTAGGGTGCTTTTATATATATATATTGTTCCAATCAAAAATCATACTTTCACTTGACACAAGAGTGTTGATGTGCAGAACACTGCTTTACTGATGGCACAATTTTTTATTTATTTTTTTAACAGAAAAGAATATTAAAAATTACAATAAAGAGAATACTGCCATCTTAAAGAAAGTAAGCTAAATATATTTTGTATAATAACATTGTATAATATAACATATAATATAATAAAATGTTATTAGTTTTATATTAAGTGAAAATTCCACTCTCATATACTGGCTAATTTATCTTTTAATTATTTATGGTGAAATTAAGTTGTAAAAAGATTTAAAAAATATATATTATATTGACATTTTGGCTTGTGTCAAAAGAAAATACATTGATCAAGTATATGGTCTTCATTAATAAATAGAAATACATTTTTGTCTTTCAAATAAGAAATATATATATATATATATATATTTTTTTTTTATTAACATTAAATGAAAGTTTAAAGTTTGAACTGAATCATAATTATAATTAGAGAAAAGCTAATACATTTAACTATAACAAATTTGGGTATTTCCAGTTAAGTTTGGTTTCAGTGTTAAACCTGTTAAATTTGATTTGGTATCTGTTGTTCTTCTTTTGGCTCTCAGTGGGTTTTACAGAGTCCCGGTTCTTAGCTCCAGACTGGTTTAGGATGTGATTGGTGTTCTGTGGGCCAATCAGAGTTCACAGTGTGGTTTCTGTACCCAGCTGAGGGGCTAAAGCAGACAGATGGAGGCAGCGAGGGATTCTGGACAGTGGACAATCACTGGTGTCTGCCTCTGCTGAGATCAAACGCCGCTCATTTCCTCGTGGCACTACCACTGACGTAAACACAGCAGGTACAGCAGCACCCGACAATACCTGTGCTTTCACATGCTCTCTCTGTGCCTCTGAGAAACAGCATTTATACAGAGCTTTACTATTATCAGGTGACCTCAAAATCAAAACACACCTGGAACATTTAAGAGTGAATCTCACAAAACCTATTGAGAACATTTCACCCTAAAATCAAAAGAAAACATTTATAAATTATATTTTGGTGAAAGAAAATAAAAAGTTTATTTTATTGACTAACGAGATTTTCTTTATTATTTTATGTGCATCCTAATTGCAATGCAAAAAATGCCTTTATACAAATATAATAGAGCACAAATTATGTCTTCATTCTTTACACCAAGATATTATTTTCTCTTTTCTGGAGGTAAAAAATGACCTGGATGTGTTTTCATGAGATTCACCCTAAACGACTCTATCTTTGGGTGTGAAGTGAAAAGCTGTCCATCCTTATTTTTCACATATTTTCACTCTCTGCACTGGGATCTTGGCAAAAACCATGAGTTTAACATGTTTTATGTAGTCTTGGGATCAAAGGAATTGATTATTAAAACACTTGTTCAATCTCACCCTAGACCCCTGTGATTTGACAGCAGCAGTTAGCTGAAAGCCAGCACAGGATCCTGGGAGTGAAATTAAAATGTGCACTAGCAATCTGCTCGTGGGCTTTCAATCACACGGCCAGGACTCCTGCCAGCCATAAATCAATCCACTACAAAACACACCGCCTCAGTCCTTCTTCAAGAGCTCTGAAAGCACTAAATACCTCCTGAGAGAGCGGCTGTGTGATAAAAACACAAGCAAGCCAGAGAATATTTGTTAAAGAGTTAAAGCGATGACTGATAATTAATATACAGCAAGCAGTGACACACACACTAGCTCTGTTCCAAAAATTATTGTATTCAATACTGAACAATGTTCAGAAAAAGTAAAGTACCACCCATCCAGCAAGTTGTGCAAAGGTTGTGATACCGTTTGTATACCATGCAACATTTTTTAAACATTTCATTGAAATGTACAGATTAAAATTAAAATGTAAATAAAATGTTACATAGTTTTTGTTTTTGTAGTATGAATATGTGAACATTTGAGTATTCTTAAAGAAAACCAAAGGGATTCCTTATTTTATATATTTTATTTATACTGTAGGTTTTCTTGTAGGTATATAGGCACAAGGCATTTCTCATGCGGATTTTGCATTCGATTCAAGTTTGTTAAATTTTGAACACACAAATACACCAGGTTGACCAATATAAAGCTGTTTATGTTGAATTTGACCATAGAGTAAGTGCTTCTTCATGCATCGCTACACTAGTAATGATGGACAGCAGAGCTTCTTTGCCCACAAAAGCTCACATACTGTAAGTTCCACTAATATGTTCTTGCTTTATTGGTGTTAATTTGAGTTAATTGTGTAAAAAAGACTATGGCCCGGTTTCACAAATGGTGCTTAGCTTAAGCCAGGACTTAGTTAAATTAAGATATTTAAGCAACTTTTACAAAAATGCCTTAGAAGAAAACATTACAGGTGTGCATCTTGACACAGAACAATGACACTGACATATTTTAAGATATGTCAGAGCAAGATATTTTCAGCTGAGACAGCTCAAACATGCATTTTAGTCTGGGACTAGCTTAAGCCTTGTCTGTGAAACCGGGGTATGTGTGTTACCTATTTTTATCCAAGTTTTGAGTTGTAGCTTAGCAACATACTAATATAAAATCAAAGCAAATTTCGAACAAAATCAGGCCGAAACAAAGTACGCTTGAAGTCCGTTTCGGAATTTGAAACAGCTTGTCAAAGCAAATTTTCCAGAAAAGTTGGCTCCGACTGTTAAGCACCTTCAAACTAACATTGGTCCGTGGTGATGATGTAATAGGTAGGTGTGGCTCTGGGGCTCCGCCTTTCTTTGATCTCTGGTTCAATTCTTCTGTCTAATCCGTCAAGGTCAGACATCCATGAATAAAAACATGAACACACAGGAGAACTGCTTTTTAGCAGAAAATGAAGTTGTAATCTCAGTTGATACTGACACTTTGTATGTTTAATATCGTAAAGCTGCTAATCTATTGTGTACTATATAAATAAACGTGACACGGCTCGACTGAAGTACCAAATTGCCGAGAAGGTCACGATAAGATGTTTTTTAAACTGCTGTTTTCTCACCAATGCCATTTCTGTTGAATGTTCAATTTGTTATTGTGAGGAAAGCTCACAGCACATTATAACATATTCATTAAACAGGCTGTTCACTAACAGTGTGATGCTGCTTGCTTATATTGAACTTCTTTTAACCCCTAAGCGTAAAACGAAAAGGAACTTTGCAAGTATATCAGAGCTTAAGACAGATAACAATTGTGAGCATCTGTTGTGCGCTTCACTTCGTTTATTTAGCGAGGCAGCTCACTTTTGGATCAGACCTATGAATGATGTGAAAGGATGTTATGTAGCTGCAAATGATGTGAAAACCAGTAATCAACCAACAACATCCATTTGGTAACTGTCCAAACAAAAGGTTTTTAGAAAGAGATCAGTGCCCCTCTAAAAGTGCTGAGTGACTCCATTAGCCTGAGCTGTAGACTGTGCTAACAGAAACATTGTTAAATAAATCATGACTAGCCCAAAAAAGCAAAAAGAACAGTGCGTGCAATATGCTGAAATGTGATGTGGTGGGCTTATCGTAAGTCAAATAAACCCAAAGCAGCAATAACATATTGCTTTACCATAGCAGTTCATTCATTAGTGATATTTAATCTTATAGCATGAAATGAAAGAAGTTAAGCAAAAAATAAACATCAGTGAAAGAAACCCATGTAAGCCGTTCGTGACCTAGCATGGCATGCGGCAGGATGCTTGAGCCTTTGAAAGAGAACAGACTCGTTTCAACAAACAGAACACGGGACATAAAACAACAAACCCAGACACAAATACAAATACACACACTCTCTTTCTCGCACACACACACCTATATACAACAGCACAGCGTGCGGCATAACACTCTGAAGTATTCCCATGCTTTCAGGCACAAGCTTAAAAAATGTATGACCCCCTCAGAAAATCTATTCTCCACAGCCGCAGGCAAAAGCCTTGTGTATCTCGCATGAGTTCTTGGCTAAAACCAGCACATTAGAGTTTCTATAGCTGGGATACTGTTTGGGTGCGAGTCAGGAGCCAAGGACGAGCTTTCTTTTCCCTACAGCGGTCAGCACATGGTGGAAGTCTAGAAATCTAGGAAACAATTTAATGCTAGTCAATCATACAAACACTTGAATTCTTTACTTGAGCATTTAGATGTTTAAGAGTGGTTATCAATCATTTTCTTTTATTAAAGAGATTGGTGTCAAAGTTAAACATTCACTTTTTAAACATAATAATGCATCAATGTGTCAGAGTTCCTACAATGCATTATAAAACTTGTTTCATACATACGCAGGGGAAATTATCTTTTGCTAATCATTAATAATCATTACACCTGCTAAACAAATGCTGGCATTTCCGTAAATATCATCTTCCAAGCATAATACAACAGCTTTATTGATGGAAATCAGTGCTATTGAGTAGAAATATCCTCATTTACAATATGATCTCTTTACAGAACATGTAGTAGCTAAGATTAACTAATAATAATAACCAACAAATTTCGACAGTATTCATTTTAATCTTATAACTATACATTTGTTCTTTGTTTACACACTGTGTTAACTGTGAACAGATTATATTTTATATTACAACTTTTGATTGTAGAAATTAATTAACAAATGTTGAAATTAATAATAAGATTTTTAAAAATGGTGTAGGATTTATTTGAAACTGTTTAAACTCACAAACTGATAGTAAATTTCACAGAAACGGCACAGAAACAGCAAGTAACGCATTGGATTAAACATAACATTTTAAAGTAGAAAGACTGAAATAGTGTTTTCTTGTAAAACACACTTTACAAACTTTACTTACTTTAGTAATGTAGTTAACTGATGTTAACAAATGAGACCTTATTGTAAAGTGTTACCAAATATTCCATATCGGACTTTGAATGGAACACAGCAACAATCACAGGAATCTCACCAAAGCATTTCAAAAATGAATAACATTTGAATTCAATTCACTCATTTCTAATATAGTATATACAATATATATATATATATATATATACAATAATATTATATGCAAAACAATTGTCATTGATAAAAAATGCCTACAAAATAAACGGTTTCTGGTTTCCCAAAGCATGTTCCTGTAATTCATGTGTCCCTTTACTAGAAATACTAACACTAGCATGTACTAGCATTTCTTTTTAGGTACCTTCTAAAAAGGGCACATTCCAAGAGTTACGCTGAAGTGGGTGTGTTTCTGAGGATCCAGCCCACCCGTGTGCTATGATTACATGCTGCGGAAATGTTGACTCATGTGAGCCGGCCCGCAGACAAGAGCTGTTTTTCTCAGCAGTCCAAGAGTGACCTGACCTTTTCATCCCGATCCAGTAATCAGACTGGAATACAGGGAAGAAAGTTCCCCTCAAGCACCCTGCCAACCTTAAAGAGTCCATGAAATCAAACCAAATCAAATTTAAGGAACTAAATTTAACTTCCACCAAGTGCAATATTGTGTTGTTGACCAGTATGTTGAGTATTTGATGGTATTTTATCTAGTTTTACTTCCCACAGAAATAACAGACAACATATTTTTTTGAAATTGAAAATAAAACAAAGAATATTGGAGTATGTTTTACAAGAAAATAGCATTTTAGATTTCTACTTCAAACGTCCATGTTTAATTCTCAGTTTCTTTGTAGCTGTTTGTGAAATGTACTTGCAAATTCTGAGTGAAAACAGTTTAAAGTAAATCGTACACCAGATTTTATTCAGCATACAGTTGTGCGTGTTCTCTCGTCTCATCAAGCACCGCCGCCTCTGCTTGAACCCTAGACATGTCTTAATTCAACCTCACAATCTGCCTGAGGAAACCTCCAGACAAACTCTTACTTCTCTCTTAGCCTCACGCTAATGAAAGCTCCATCAAAAGACCACAGAAAGCCCCTGAAACACAGAAACCCTGGAGTGAGACACATCCAGAGCTGGTGATTAAATGAAGAGTTAGGGCTGTACAGTCTCATCACAGTCCTACACTTCTTACTCTGTGCTGTGTTCCTGGGAGAAACCCACTGAATACAAAACACAACAGCTGGACAGACCGAACTTGGTCAGACCACAAATATGGCAACAAGATGGGAATATGACTTTGACGTTGTTGACCAGGGATGAAGAAAGACTAACAAACACTCAAACCAGCAATAACAAACAGTTATATACTAGGGGTGAAATGTTTCCTGCAAAAAAATAAATAAAGGTTCCACCATCTAAATTTAGTACATGTTTGTACCATGTATGGATGCATTCTGTCTGGGGTTTATCCTGCAATAACAGAAATGTATTTTCTTAAATCAATTATTCATGATTTGTGTTGCTAGCCTAAACAAAACCTATATACTTGAAAACCTGTGATGAAAGAATCTGTAACACTTTAGATTAGAGAACACATATTCACTATTAACTACGAGTTTGCCTTCAATAAACCCCTTATTTGCTGATTATGGATATTAAGTAAGGTAGTTGTTGTAGTAGCTATGTAGGGCCCTAGTCAGAATTGAGTGGAAAACGCTGACGGAATCGCAGAATCCAGTCATAAAAATGGCATTTACTATATAATGCAAAATGTCACGAAATTTGCCAAATTTTTTAAGTATAAATCAAAAGTAGGTCAGAACACTTACATCAAAACACGATATGGACTAGTGTCTGTGAATATTAAGCCGCAAAAAGACTATTTAAATATGAATCCTACATGTTCT
Source organism: Schizothorax lantsangensis (assembly GCA_027422415.1). Classification (NCBI taxonomy): domain Eukaryota; kingdom Metazoa; phylum Chordata; class Actinopteri; order Cypriniformes; family Cyprinidae; genus Schizothorax; species Schizothorax lantsangensis. The sequence continues at coordinate 9,858,562 of CM049848.1, forward strand.
GCGTGCCTCTGTGTGAATGAATGGCGCATATGCGCAGTTTCATTTACTACACATACTGACGTGCACATGACGCTTGCGGTGCTTTCAGCTTCTGCCACCTCAATATATATGAGTACATGAACACATAAACACAATCTCTAGAACTGCTCTGAGAGCCACGTCATGAGCATTTAACCATTTCTTTTGAGAAAAACTTTTGTCATACTATATACAAACAGAAACTAAAGGTCTTCACAGCAACCCATCAAAATAAAATTATTATTAAAACATTATTTTTAAGGAATATTTACCAGAAAAATGATTTACCAGAATTTATCTACCAGAAAAAAGTAAATAGACAACACAGTATGTCTGGAGGGGAGAACAAATAATAATCATAGTTCAATGGGCCTTAAAAATGTCATTTTTGTTTTCAAACTTTCAATAAATGTCAATAAATTGCTGTTAATTTTTTTAAGTGTTATGGTTTCAATTAATTAGACATGCTTTTTGATTATTTTCTTTGTATTATTAAACCATTAAAACAGAGTCTAGAAAAATTTTAATGGAAAAAAACGGAATTTGGATAAAATTACACTAAGTGCAAATAGACTGCCTTTTTGGCAGAGGCTATTTACACAAATAGTTTTAATAGAGAGGTTTTGTAACTCAATAATTTTATTATATATTAAGGAAACGCCCACCAACATGTGGAAGAAGACCAAGGAACGACTGGGCTAGTCAACACTACAAAAGACGCTCATCAAACATCAGTTCCAGTGGTGTAAATAGTAATGTGTGTGCTTTTTGACACGATTAACCCGAGTTCGAACCTGCCTTTTGCCTAACTTTTTTTCTCCCATTTCAAATCTCATATCACATCAGAAAAATACTGCTATTTTCCCTTAGTGTAAATAGAATCCATTGCTATTTACACCTAATGTAAATAGCATCTACCGCTAAGAAAATATTCTACTTTCACTTAGTGTAAATAGCATCTATCGCCAAGAATAAAATGGATTTCATAGGGCCCTAGGTATGTAGTATAAGGGATCTAACAACCAATATGCTAGTAATATGCACGCTAAAGCAACTAGTTAATAGCGAATAGTGTTCCCTGATCTAAATGTTACTAATAAATTCAGCCTCAAGTGAATCTAATCGGTTTATCCTAATAGTGACGTACAAAACCAAACCAATACTGACCACAACCATTCAAACCATTACACCAGATGCCTCTCATTCTGCAGAAAACACCACACGCCTGCAGTCGCCTGACTGACCACATGAGAAGGAAGAACTAGCGATGGACAAACCATGACCTGTGATGTTGAGTTCCATCTAGTTGAAGTCATTTTACGTCAAATTCATCACATGACTTGACATATGACTGTTGTTAGGCTAGACTACATCCTCTCCTTCACTTTCAGACATTGAGCAATACTATACAGATGTTTTGCTATAATGTGTTTTTGAGCCATTGCTACAAATCGGAGAGGTGTGAGAGATGAAGAAAAGTGGAGATATGAGAAATGAGAGAGGGAATGAATTATCTGGACGAGCAGAGCCTCGCCGCAGGAATTAATGTACACTATTTGTCTTCTTGCACTCATTTACGCCCCATCTCTCCAGCGCTGATCCATATCGAGGTCAACAGCTCGGCATGTCTGCATGGCTCCCCGATCAAAGCCTTACGCCTCTGCACCTTTCCCATGAAAACCCTATGAGAATGGCAGGACATGCTATGTCACTTCTCCAGGTGCAAGCACCCATTAATGAGATGAGCCCCTCCAACAATTATATCTGCTCAATCATGATTTGAAGCTGTTGTAAGTGATTTTTCACACGTTAAATGTCTGGATTTCCTGACAAAGGTGTCTTGAAATCACACCTTTCTCTGTGACAGCCCTACTGTAGGGAAAACAAGTGTCAGGGAAGTTGTGTTTTTTTTAGACAATCAGAAACTATGCTAAAATTGGATAACCAAGGGTGGGTTTTAGAAGTGTAAAGGAGGTACTGCAATTGATATCTCAACAAAATATTCTCAAATATCAGTGCATTTAATTGAAGGAGAAACCAAACACAGACTCCAGCTACTGGTCTACAGGATATCACTATAGTGTGTAACAGCATCTATACACTTTTTCAGTGGACTTGGTTAGGAAATAATTTACATAATTTTTTCCCATAGACATTTTTAAAATGTATTTGTTAGAAGCTATAAGCCAAAGCAATCAGATATGAGGTGAATCACAACATTACAAACTTTTGAAAAAAAGGCAAAAGGGCAAAAAAAACAAAAAACTGGCAACAATACAAAGATACACGACTGTATACTTAACAATTTTAACAAGTGAAAGATCTACAATCCCATCAAGCATATATTTTGCTCTATATTGCTGACTCATCGGTGAAATAGTTTTTCACCAGCATTTCTGCTGTTAAACATAATTGATTAAAAACAACAACAACAACATTGTAGCTCACAGTAGGTTTGTCACTATAATTTTATATATTTTTTTGTAATAATAATTTCCCCTAAGGGGAAAGTGAATGGGATTTTTATTTCCGGAATCAAAAATTTCACTCTATAGTCAACTTCAGCCAAGTTCCAAGTTCACCAATTCAGGGATGCACCGATATTAAAATATTAAAATATATTTTTTTATGTTATAGCCATGCAGTAAATGTTACATAGCAGATATTAAAATTCTACACTATTTTATCTAAATAAAAATAAAACAATAACAACAACAACAACAAGTTTATAATGTACAGTTTGAAAAAAGGATATTAAATTTGAGATTTGCTAAAGATTATATTTAACATTTTTTAAGTTATTGTTTATTCTTTTTTTCATTATAAATGTTATTCTAAATGTAAATACAGTATATTGGAAAAAAGAATGTATAATTAAATATCCAGTCGCATACCCAATATAATAAATATAACAACATTACAGTATTGACATATTGTGGATTCCTAAACAAATCGCTAACCCACAATTCAACAGATGACTTGGGCTGATTTAAACAATTGTGCTACTCAAGCCGCGATCACATAGACTACATTCCATTACTGCCAATACACTGCAAAACATTTGAGTTAAACACGTGAACGATTTAGACTAAAGTTATTCATACGCCTGTCTGTTACACTCAGCTCAGGAACATGAAGCCTCCCTTGAGACTTACACATCTATTATGGCTGAACTTAGCTAACAATGCGGTGCGATTTGACGTGACTCCTTCATCCACCTGCACGATCATCCAAAATCATTAGCAGGACTACATCAATGGATTTTTAAAGCTCAAAAAGACTAGAGAAACAGCCTCAGGGCTGGTTTCTCAGGGCCAGATTAACCGAGTCCTGAACCGCACTGCAGTTTGAAGTGTGATTCTCCATTAAGATCTCTGAACATCCTTAGCCAAGAATAACACTAAAGCAGTGTCCTTGAAAAAAATCCCTGAGCCTAACATCACTCTGCTCTTCAAATGTTGAGAACAATTTGTACCACATGATGTTTGAACCTCTGGTGCAGTACTGCAACCCAAATTCAACCTGTTTAAATTCAGAATCAACCTCATCTGCAGGGTAATTAACTGAAATCAGAAAATATCAATTCACTTTTAAAATCCTATTCAGAAGCCTGCTGCATAAAATGATTCTGAGGGTCTTTTAGAGTTGGGCCTGGTGACGTCAGCAATTAAAGGATAAAGGAAAACAATGGCTATCAGACAGTGTGCAGGACAGGAAGTTATGCACACGCAAACAGGAAGCGGACAGGGGTTCGGCTGTTTTCTGCAATCCTGCTGTGTTTCTGTTGTTCGCTTGTGTTATATGCTACACTTTTAACCAAGCAAAAATTAAACTTACATAAGGAAATACAGACTTTTCGGGAAGCAGTACTGGGAAATGTGTGGTATTAGTATGGAGTGGGACATTTCAGCGGTCACACAGTATGTCAGCAAAATGAGCTGCTGCTATTTTGGATTCACTGTCTCCTTTTAAAAGACCACAACAGTGAAACTTCCCTCAGCCTGCTAAGAAACTAGGTCTGGTGCTGCCGTCCCAGAGCTAATCAAATGAAATATGGGTCAGGACTTGAGCACTGCATAGATTTTTGCCAGTTAACTGGTTACTTTGTTCATGTCTAAACTACCATTCAAAAGTTTGAGGTTGGTAAGATTTTTAAATATTTTTGAAAGAAGTATCTTATGCTCACCAAGGCTGCATTTATTTACAGTGAAAGCAGTAATATTGTGAAATATTATTACAATTTAAAATAACTATAAAAATGAAATTTATTCCTGTGATGCAAAGCTGTATTTTCAGCATCATTACTCCAGTCATCAGTGTCACATGATCTTTCAGAAATCATTCTAATATGCTGATTTGCTAAAATTTTAATGAAATTTAATGAATTTAATGAAAACTGTGACACTTTTTTTATGAATAGAAAGTTCAAAAGAACAGGCATTTTTTGTATCAGTGCAAGTCTTTAGTGTCACTTTTGAAGAATGTAGTGCACCCTTACTGAATAAAACCATTAATGTATTAAAAAATAATAATAAAAGCTTTACTGATCCCAAAACGCTATTCCCACAATTCTTCACAAGAACAAACTCAGGTCGACTGAAACCTTTGGCTATTCTGTTACCATTCTCCAATAATACTCAACAAAGACATCATTACTCAGCAGAACTAATTATTACAATGAATGACTCTGAATTAATATAATCTCTATAAAAAACAAAGCAGGTTTGAACAGAGGTTTAATAGCTTGTGGATGAGTACTGCCCATAATTGTTTCTGACAATATGATAATTTAAAAAACAGCCCTGTAATTCTGAATTTCATTAAAATAACAGTCATCAAATCATAGACTAATTTGCACATTCCCCTCCCTCACAGATGTGCTGGAAGATCTCAAGAAAACAGCACAAGGTTGGTCTCTTCCTGCTGTGCATTTGCACAGAAGACATGCTCTAGTTTAAAAGGTTCCACTAGCACTGCAGTTCAGCACATCTGTTATTATATCATGGCTTTATCTCTAAAAGTTAAAAATCAGATTTTTTCTTTTTTATAACTAAACAAAAAGCTCTCGTGGGATTTGTTACAAAAAGTAATAGGAATGGATCCTTGACTTGTCACCATGTCAGGAGGAGATATGGTAGAGACAATGAATTGATAAAAATTCTTAATACGTGAGGACCTACAGGTTTAATCAATGTTCTTATCAGCGAATGAGCTGCTTAGGGAAGATTTGCAGCACGGACATGACATGCAAAGCATGCTGTTGTTCTTGTCTGAAATTTCCATAGCCAGATAACGTAGTGTGAATACTGAGCAGTTGGCTTGGAACAATCCAGATGTCATACAGTTTTCTAAAACCTGAAAATCACAATTGTATGAATCTAAAAGTCTTGCATTTATTCCAGCACCTTCAAACACACACAACATGACCAATAGGATGATTCTCAAATTGTTTATGTTGCTTGCCAAAAGTAACAGCAGTCTATTTGGATGACACCAACATATGATTATTAGTTGTCCGATATATTGCATTGCTTTTATTGGGATTGAATGCTCTTCCTGATCTGAAGCACTGCTGACACAGCACTGAACCTGCATTACACCTATCATCATCAGAATCACCGCTATTATAGGTAGGCTATAGAAGGGTTGCAGTAAAAACCTACCGATGACAGATTAGATATTTCAGAGCGTATATGGACAGGTGTGTATTTAAGGGTATGTCAACAGCCCGCGTCCATAATAATGCATGAACCCTAGTCATAGGAAATCTGATACAATCCTGATCTCTAAAACCCGGTATGTGGCATGGAGATGGGAAACCAGCGACTCACCCTCGGAGAGCTCCAGCTCGAGCTCCGCCAGCTTCTCCCGCACCTCCGCCGGGAGAGTCATCGCGATCGCCGGCGACGGGTCCAGCATCATCATCAGTAATCCGGTGGAACTGCGCTCTGCCATAATGATCCAGCTGGGTCAGACGGCTCCAGGTCCTCACCGGCCAGAGGGCTTGTTGTGGCTCAGATCAGCTGCTGGAAAGAGAGGGGCGGAGGGTGCTGGTCGCTTATCGCATGCAGATGTGAGCAGTATCGGGGCGGTTGCATATAGGCTGCTGTTTGCTAAAGCCCAGCCGCTCGGACCGCAGATAAAATGTTCAAATGTAAGATCCACGCCCTTCTTCAAGCCGGATTTAGCGCTGAATGGTCGTGCATGACTGAAGAATCCTTCGTAAAACAAAGGGAAACTCGCCCAACTCCGCTCTTCAGCGCGCCACCATCGCCATTGCAGCAGAGCAGCCGGGAACAGCGCGAGAGCAGATCCAGCGCGTCTCACCTACACACACACACACACACACACACACACACACACACACACACACACACCGGTGACATGCACTGGCAGGGCGCTGCACTTGCTATACTAACACTAAATCGGCCGTTTCTCTGTATAATGAAGTATTTTGCCGTTTGTGCGTGTTTATTGAAGTAAATCTCTTTCAGATTTTAAGCTTTCTATCAGACAAATAATGTATAGCTATTTATAGCATGGGTCAAATGTTAATAAACATGCACGGTGACGCTTGAAGCTAAATGTAAACAGTTTAATATAGTCAAATACCGCTACGCCCTTAAAAAGAAGTAACAGGGTGTATGGTAACAGGGTTGACAGTAACAGGATGAGCAGTTTAGTTCATGTCATGCTAACTTTGTGCTCAAGGTCATGACACGTGAGTTTTATTAGAAAGAACAAGCTGACAATACAAATATCCGCTTTTCAATAATCAGCTCTTGCCAAAAAAAGGTAACAGGGTTGAATGTCAAATTTAAAACATAAGAAAAAACAATACTTGGATTTGAGGAGTTTTCATCTTGATGTCTTTTTAATGGAATTAATGTCAGTTGTGACAGTAACAGGGTTGACTTATTTTTGTTGCTTTTAAAATGCACATCTTTGCTAGTAGCTATAGCAAGGAGAAGTTAAACTCACAAAAAAAGTCAAAGTTACAGGATTTGTGTTATAACACTTTGGTACAGTTAGGTAGTTATTCATTGTGGAGTCATTGTTTACACGTTCAAGTGGTATACAAATGGCACCAGTTTCACTGAATGACAAATATAAGCACACATTATGACAAGAAACATGCATATAAGATATAATGATAAATAGAATAAAATGATAAACACTGTTAACACTTGCATCTAAATAGATGAAATCCCAGACCTCCCTTTAGGTTATAATGTAATTTTGATGCGTGACAGTTTCTTGTGACTGTACACACTGGCTGTCTGAAGCTGTCAGTATTCAAATAGTTTATTGTTTGGGACTTTTTTATTCAATTAAGTTAAATGATTGGTTTTATCAAGGGCAATCAGTTCAGATGTTATAAAAGCAATGAAAATGTTAAAACAAGTTTAACACGTGGTGGTGAAGTTCACTGCCAACACTGGACAACACTGCCATCATGTGGACAATATAGGAAACTACAATAATAAAAGCTGAGATTTATTTACTGAAACATTGCAAATCATAATTGATACAATTCATATCAACATCATTATGATGATCATCTATTCTACTCAAACATCAAATGTTGTTGAATAATCATCTACCTTCACTTAAACGTAAGGGTTCATGACAGAATCAAGACAAATAGACTGTCTTCCTGAGAGTGTGTCTAAGATTTAAAAAGTAAGAGGATTCTGGAGATGTGTGATTGTGTTCATACACTGCACGATTCACCGCCATGTGCAAGTCTACCAAATGAGTCCTCCTGAAAAGAATAAAATACAATTAGTAAAATCAATTACATAACACTAAATAGAGATAAAAAATCAATCAATCAATCCCTGGGTCCAAAACAGTCAATAGAGGTTTAGAAATTTATGTTGGATACTATGTGATACCAGTAAAAAGTTTGGAATAATTTTATTATTCAGTTAATATTGTGAAATATTATTACAATTTAAAATAACTATTTTCTATTTGAATATATTGTAAAATGTAATTTATTCCTGTGATCAAAGCTGTATTTTCAGCATCATTACTCCAGTCTTCAGTGTCACATGATTCTTCAGAAATCATTCTAATATACTGATTTACTGCTCAAGAAACATCTGATTATTATCAGTGTTGAAAACAGCTGTGCTGCTTAATATTTTTGTGGAAACTGTGATAATTTTTTTTCAGGATTTCTTTGATAAAATAAAATTTCAAAAGAACAGCATTTATTTAAAACAAAAACTGTCTGTAACATTGAAAATAAATGTTTCTTGAGCAGCAAATCAGCCTATTAGAATGATTTCTGAAGGATCATGTGACACTGAAAACTGGAGTAATGATGTTGAAAATTCAGCTTTGCACCACAGGAATAAATTACATTTTAAAATATGTATTTTAAATCAAATAGAGTCTTGGTGAGCATGAGAAAAAAACAAAAACATAACAAAATCGTACTAATTTTGACCGGTAGTGTAATTCTAAATAATTCAAAGTGTTTGTTTTACCTTTTCTGTCCCTCGGTTAAGGAGGATCTCAAGGCTTTCAGGTACACAGACTGATGGTTTGGCACCTCCAGCTGTTTTCCTCGAGTCCAGCAGTGACTCCAGAAGACGTCCGCATCCACTGGGACAGTCCTCTTGCAGCATAAGAGCACAGGCCCGTCTGTCTCCAGCTCTCCACTTTCGTCATCTTCACACCCCATACATCCAGCACACCTCTGAGGCTCGGACACATCATAGCTCTGGATAAAGAAGAGTTTAGGCTTGCCTGCCAGGCCCGGGCAGGAGTCTGAGGTGAAGAGGCGTCTGACAGTGTCCAGGTTCAGTCCTGGACCGTGAGAGTCGGTGGCCAGCAGATCCGAAGAGTGGCTTCGGCTGATAATGCAGCAGACAAAAGCAGACGCTCTATAGTGACCCTGCTGATGAGCCACTTCCCTCAGAGTGGACTGCACGTCTCTCACACTCAGCAGCTTGTGCGTGATCACATGGAAGTGTAAGGCCTTAAATGTTTGCTCCAGTTCATCTGTAAGGAAAAGAGAAGTCATTACTAGAGGGTAATGTGATTTCTTTCACAACTAGATGGTGCTATTAGTACTAATCAACAAACAGACATTTACATTCAATTGACTTTCAATTTCAAGCTCAATTTAAAAAAATAAAAATAAATTCTGGTTAGATAATAGTCTGCTATTAAATTAGCTGGGCATTGCAATTAGTAAATGGAAATGGCTCATTCTGTTGTGTCTTGGTGATTAAACCACATTTTTCATTACCAAAAGATGAAAAGTGCTAGGAAAAGAAACAACAATACAATACCAGCTTTTGGATGAACAACTAGATAAAAGTTTTGTAATAGTACTGATTTAACACATACTGAAAAATATCACCACATTAAAAACTCTGTGACTGATTAACTACATCAGAGAATCATTCATATTAGTTATTTACAGAACAAATCAATAGTTTAAGGTTGTTGTTGTTGTTTTTTTTAATAAATTAATACTTTTATTCAGCAAGGATGCATTAATTTGATCAAAAGCAACAGTAAAGACTTTAACATCGTTACATAAGATTTAAATGCTGTTCTTATGAAATTTCTATTCATGACAGAATCCTAAAAGTGTGCTTTCTACAAAAATATTAAGCAACAACTGTATTCAACACTGATAATAATCAGAAATGTTCCTTGAGCAGCAAATCAGTATATTAGAGTGATTTCTGAAGGACATGTGACACTGAAGACTGGAGTAATAATGCTGAAAATTCAGCTTTGATCACAGGAATAAATTACATTTTATAAATATAATCAAATTGAAAACAGTTATTTTAAATTATAATAATATTTCAAAATATTACTGTTTTTACTCTATTTTTGATCAAATACCAATATGCAAATGCTGTCTTGGTGAACATAAGAATCTTCTTTTTAAAAACATTAAAATCTTACGGATCCCAAACTTATGAAAGACATTATAAACTACATCAGATCAGTGATTTCTCACCTCCTTCAGAGCCGACACAGTCTATGATTAAACACACTCCTCTGGGATCACTCTGCATACTGTACACTTCCTCCTGCTTCTGGAGATCAAAGAGATCAAATCAACACATGTCAGTTTGACACACTGATCTATTATAGGTCATTGGTTTGTATGCATTCATCACTTGATAACAATCTTCCACAGTGGCATTTTCACCCGCAATAACAGTTTCACTTGTATTTGGAGTCTATACCCATAAAGTGTTACTAAAAATAATGTTTTTGCTTGCCTTGAAACATTAAAATGTATTTATTAAAAATGTACTTATTTATATTTACCTGACAATAAAAGCTAGTTCCAAGTAGTTCCTTCTTCATTGCAGTCGGTTTATCTGAAAAAAAAAATTATTAAAAAAAATTATTAATAAAAAGAAAAGAAATAAAATAACAGACATAATTACACAGATCATACTGCACTCTACCAGTCAAATGTTAGGCACACCTGACTAAATATACATATTTAGGATATTTTACAGTTACAGAGTCGCAAATATTAAGAAAGCTGAGTTACTTGTAAGTACATAAAAACCTGTTAGAACAACAGAATTCCCCTAAAGATTTTTTTTTTACAACTAGTCAAACACACAAACACCTTCTGCACAAAGGAATTAAAAAAAAAATCCTGACATATTAATGGCTTTTTGTTTTGTTCTCAGCATACATGCCAGAATCTGTAGTTCATCTTCATAGATTGACTAAACAAAGTAGTGTTACTAAAAACAATTAATAAGACAATCATTGGTAAAACTTTATGAAAATCTGAATGCATCAGGTTGCTTTCAACTTTGAACTTTTCTCAACTTTTTTTCTACAGTGTAGTGTAAATATTAAGATTAAGATTATTAAGATTTTTGGTCACTTAATATTTCCCATACCTTCATATGTGCTTTTTCTAGTTTTGCTGACTTTAGTAATACTGGAAATTGTTGTGGGAGAAAAAATAGCAATAAATGAGACAATGAGAGGTTTGGCCAAACTTTTGACTGGTAGAGTATTTCCTCATTCTGTCTGTTTTTGAATAAACTCACCACAGAATTTAAAAACCGGCCTGACATTACAGGAAGCTGCTGAGACACTGAATGAGCTATTCGGCTGTGAATGACACAAACACTCAAAGTTAAGTAAAGATTATTGAAATATGAAACATTTTAAGAGCAATGTTAGACAAAGCAACCAAATTAAACCTCACCAGTTGCATTCTGCAGAGCTTCGGTCTGTCTGGAGGTGAAGGTCCTTGTTTGGTCATTAGCACTGCAAAAGCAGGTTTCAGTTATTTAAAAAGGAAACATATAAAAAGCAACTGATTCGGTTTCCTGTAAAAAAACCACAAGTCCATTTCCTAATAGTGATGACGCAACAGAAACAACTACAATAAGAGGAAGTAGAAAAGATGAACTGAATCAGAGTCACATGCGATTTTGCATCATGCTAAAACGGAAGTGATACAACTGACTCAGAAAAAGATACAAATCTGGGGCAGTACCTTTTCAAAGGGTACTAATATGTACCTTTAAATGACCAAAAAGCATCCTTTAGGGGTAAATATGATACAAAGGCTACGTCCCAGTGACAGCTTTTATTACTTCTTTTTCTGAGATTGTATCATGTTAGTGACATACTGTAGCCTAAACCCCTCTGAATGAGACAACAGGCCTAATACTTAGTGTATTATATGGTTGCATCAACAAAAAACATCAATAACAACATAAAGCTGGTAATTCTTACCTGTCTGCTGGTAGTGACTGATCTTTTTAGCTAGATCGGCCCTATGGATGGACCTCAGGCAGTGTTCAATCAAGTCCATCTTCTCACTGGAGAGCTGGTCGAGTTTCTCTAACTCTACTACAATGTCTAAAAAACTCTGCAAGTATATGTTAAAAAATAAAAAGTCATTTCAGTTCCAGACATGAAACATTTCAGTTCTACACATGAAGAACAGAGCTTTCAGTACATCATACCTGGACATTTTCCAGTTTGTGTTTTGGTAAAGTGCCTCTGAGCAAGAAAGTCAATGACTTCAGGTCCTCTGTGTCCATGTCCTCACTAACATCAGCCATCAGCACTCTAAAAACACAACGTCCAGGTTAAAACCTTCTCTTGAACCCCATCCTGTGCACAAATGGAGATTCACAGAGGGAACTACAGAGCATTACCTGTATTCTGATACAGAATGGCCATTTTTTAGCAGTCCCTCAACTGTGCTCTTGTTGGTGCTCAGCACTTCTCTCAGCAGATCATAGCGTTTTATTTTCAGAATGAGCTCCATGAGAAACATGTAATCCATCCTCATTTGGCACAGCACAGATTGTAACATGCCTCTGGGATCTGTAGAGAACTTGTCCATATCAAGAGCGCCACACAGGTAAGAGATCCGCTTGCATTCATCTGTGCTGAGCTCATCAGTGATCTGACTGATAGTGTGGTACAGGCCAGACATTGTGCTCCAAAATGACTCTGATAAGGACAAAAACTGCCATTACGAAAGGAAGAATCACTCTTAATTGGGGTGTTTAATTAATTTACAAAAGTTTAGGGTTGGGTATCATTTCTTGTATTAAATGTATTTCTTGTATTGTATTATGTACAAATGGTGAGTCAGGTCATTCATCCAAGACTACTTTCACAATGAAATAGCATATGTGCAAGGCATTACAGCAGGATGTGACTCAGTATGGGTAAATGTTGGGATATTTCGTTTATATGTATCTTCAAATGACACGGTATTCGTCTATCCTATAGGCCCAATAATAATAATAATAACACAGCAATCGTTTCTGCCAAAACAGCACTATATATCATATTAAATAAATATCGCATCTTCTGGTTAAGATTACTTAAGACTTTCTATCATCATTTATTTTTGATGACAGTTTTACTAGGCTATACTTTAGTCGCATTTATAGTGTAAAACGTACAGTTACAAATGGTATGACTATATATGGTTGTGATTCTGAAAGTATGATTAGCTACCGTGCGGTAGTTTTGTGAGCAAAAAAATGCTACGTGTTTTATGTGAAGATTACGTCAATAACTTAACATTTTCTCGAATTAAAAAGACAAAACTGTAAACCTTACCTCAAGAAGCTGTTCTTCTGACTGAATGGAGCATCTGTGAACAGCGGTCATTCAGACGGTAATTCCATGACGGTGATACAATTCACTCGAAATGGAAAGAGAAAGAAAGAGGAAGTGGGCGTAAAAGAACATGTAACGATATCTAAATGCGTGCTAAGTAATTTACATTGGGTATTTACAAAGTAGTATCTTTTTGAAATTCGTGGAGAAAGTGAACAAACTCTACTTATTCTCTTCATATTCTAATATCTCTTTGCCTAGAAGATAATTTAAATAGCAGATCGTACCGTACTCCCCCCATCATACATGACAAAATACTAGTAATTTATAATAAATACTATAGTGTTTTTGAACCATACAGGTGCATCTCAATAAATTAGAATGTCGTGGAAAAGTTCATTTATTTCAGTAATTCAACTCAAATTGTGAAACTCGTGTATTAAATAAATTGCAATGCACACAGACTGAAGTAGTTTAAGTCTTTGGTTCTTTTAATTGTGATGATTTAGGCTCACATTTAACAAAAACCCACCAATTCACTATCTCAACAAATTAGAATACTTCATAAGACCAATAAAAAAAAAATCATTTTTAGTGAATTGTTGGCCTTCTGGAAAGTATGTTCATTTACTGTATATGTACTCAATACTTGGTAGGGGCTCCTTTTGCTTTAATTACTGCCTCAATTCGGCGTGGCATGGAGGTGATCAGTTTGTGGCACTGCTGAGGTGGTATGGAAGCCCAGGTTTTTTTGACAGTGGCCTTCAGCTCATCTGCATTGTTGGGTCTGGATGTCTCTCATCTTCCTCTTGACAATACCCCATAGATTCTCTATGGGGTTCAGGCAGTGGCGTAGCCAGGAGGAGGGGCCATGGGGGCACTTGCCCCCCCTGAAAACTGATTGGCCCCCCAGTGTGCCCCCACCCTTCTACGTGTCTGTTACTCAAAAATTAAAATAATATATTTCGGCTTTAATTTAAATAACGCTGCTTCTCAACAACCTGGACTAAGAATAAGCCAGCTGCTTATTGCTCCAATTAAAAAAAGCTATTGGAAGTTTTTTTTCAATTAGCGAGTTGCAGCGCTAGAGTTTGCCCTCTTTCAGTGTTAGGACAGACAGCACAATAAGGTTTGTGTTTTTATTTTTTTATTTTTTTAAAAAAATTGGCCGGTACGCAAAGTGATATTGAAATGCCGAAGGCAAATGGTATGATAGGCTATTTATCTCACATTCCACACTTTAAAAGCTGTAAATATCAGAGGTGGAGGTCTTGAGTTACATGACTGCATTTGCGAATTTAAAGATTTCTAATAAATTAAGACAATTACTTGACTTTGAGTTGAGAACGAATAGCCTACTCTAAATTAAATCAGTCTCGAATCGCATGACTCGATAATGACTTTATAAGAACTGTAATTAAACTTTAAAAATCATTTAAAAAATAATTGGCGACATTAAAGCCTAACTCAGTGGTTCTCAAACTGGGGTAGGCTACGCATACCACTCGGGTACGTGAGTTGATGGAGGGGGTACGAGTTTTGGCATTCATTTAATTCTACCCCAAATTAAAGTAACATTAAAACCGATCATGTATTTCTGATAAGCAAAATGTTCGCTTCTAATATAAAAACAGGAAAATGGGAGTACCGTAAATGGCACTTATATCATGAAGAGCAAATATTGACACCGACTGTACATATGAGTTTGATTTAAGAAACTCTCTTCGATACAGACACATACCTGTGTGTCACAAATCCTGGCCATGAACTTCTGTTCACTCACCACCAGAGGTCACTCATGCATCACATTGACTTTCACACCACACAGACAGTTACATATCACCCAAAGACTGCATTTCCCATCATCCATTGCACTGACGATCGCACACACAACTGATTGCACTGATCACACACAGCTGATTTCCATTTGCACACTCTTTATAAGGCTTGGACTTTCTCTCTGTGATCGCTGAGTATTGTTTAGTGTTTATCACTCTCCAAGAGATAGCTACTCTACAGAGCGCACATAATTGGCCCGCACATAATTGGCCTTGCCCTGCCCTGCCCTGCCCTGCCCTCGGATTATTGCTTGTGTACCTGGATTATCTCTCTGCCTTGCCCTATTGGATATTGTTCGTCAGACCCACGCTTGCCCTATGATTACTCTCTGCCTTGTCTGTATTATACCTGTTTGCCACTGTCCGACCCTGCCTGTGTTTTGACCATGTTTCAAAATAAAGCCTTGCATATGGATCCGCATGTCTCACGTCTCGTTCGCCCCGTAACAGAATACTCGGCCCCACAAGGATCCAGCGGCTT
The DNA here is from genome assembly GCA_027422415.1 of Schizothorax lantsangensis. NCBI lineage: Eukaryota > Metazoa > Chordata > Actinopteri > Cypriniformes > Cyprinidae > Schizothorax > Schizothorax lantsangensis. Next base: position 9,874,006 of record CM049848.1, read on the forward strand.
TTCAAGTGGACAATGGCCAGGTATGGATATTGCAAGACTGTTATTAGCCCTCAAACAGGGCACACGTTCGCTCGAGGACTATATTCAAGAGTATTTGAACGTTGCTTATTACTCTGATCTGCCAGACTGTGTGCTCATAGATTTTTTTTTTTGTGAGGGCATTAACCAGCCGCTCAAATCACGATTAACCCTTGAAGGTCCCTGTTCGTCTCTAAGTGATTTTATGGATTATGCTTTATTGACTGTTGGTTCAGCGTTCACTGTGGGTGTCGCGGAGGAACGTGACACCGCACTCAATTGTGTGATCACAGAGCACGCTCCCAAAATGGCGGCGACAGCGGAGCCCGTTCACAAGATGGCAGCCACAACAACACCCCTTCATGTAATTGCTGCCAGTCGTGAGTCAAGCCAAGTCACAGTTGATCGTCGTGAGTCAAGCCAAGTCACAGTTGATCGTCGTGAGTCAAGCCAAGGCACAGCCATTGTTAAAGAGCCAAGTCAAGTCACAGCTGATGTTAACGAGCCAAGCCACAGTTGATCTTCGCGAGTCAATCCAAGCCGCAGTTGATCTTCGTGAGTCAAGCCAAGCTACAGTTGATCTTCGTGAGCCAAGCCAAGCCACAGTTGATCGTCATGAATCAACCCATCTCACAGCTGACCAGCCAGAGTCTCTTCACGTCTCAGCTCTTCAGCCAGAGTCTCTTTACGTCTCAGTTCTTCAGCCAGAGTCTCTTCACGTCTCGGCTCTTCAGGCAGAGTCTCTTCACGTCTCCGCCGAAATGCCAGAGTCTGTCACACCCAGAAATTTAAGGTCAGTCCTTCGAGTTCCCTGTCTGGTGTCCAGCGTGAGGGATGCACCGCTGGTGTCTGCATGCGTAGCTGGTATCCCCAAACCCACTCACTTTAGCCCTCCTGTCCCTGAACTGATTCCCCTGCCTGTAGTGCTTCCCACAATGGGGATCGCTTTATGGTGTATTTGGGCTGCATACACCACCACTGAAATTCTAGAGACGGCGGCGGCCACTAAGATGTCTCCAGAGGTGGCGGCTGATGCTGCAGAACCTCCTGGTGTAGTGGTGCACGCTGCTGTGTTCCCCGGGGCGACGCCCGCTGCAGTTTCTCCAGAGGTGGCGGCTGATGCTGCAGAACCTACTGAAGCAGCGGTGCTCCCTTTAATTCCTTGCATGGTGGTGGCGCCCAGTAATGCACTCGCAGCCTGTCATGTCACGATCAAAGGTACCATTACTGAACTCACTGCATTTGTTGAAACTCCTGATGGTACTGCTGTAGAACCTCTAGAGGTGGCGGCAGCCACTGCAGAACCTCCAGAGGTGTCAGTGGTATCCACTTATCAGCTCTTACCCTGTCCTGTCACGGCTAGGAAGGCCGTCTGTGAGCTCTCGCCCTGTCCTGTCACGGCTAGGAAGGCCGTCTGTGAGCTCTCGCCCTGTCCTGTCACGGCAAAGGAGGCCGTCTGTGAACTCTCGCCCTGTCCTGTCACGGCTAAGGAGGCCGTCTGTGAACTCTCGCCCTGTCCTGTCACGGCTAAGGAGGCCGTCTGTGAACTCTTGCTCTATCCTGTCACGGCTAAGAAGGCCGTCTGTGAACTCTCGCCCTGTCTTGTCACGGCTATGGAGGCCGTCAGCGAACCCTTGCTTCGCTCTGGGCCGGCCGATAGGGCTGTCCCTGAACTCTCGTCCTGTCTTGTCACAGCTACAGAGACCGGTTTTGAACCCTTAAACCCGCCTATTATGAGCCCAGAATTTATTGATGACTTTTTAGTGTTCTCTGCCATGGATGCTCTGTCTGTCTCGTGTGTCTCTGTGTTCCCTAGGTCCCAGTCCCTGCTGTGGGCTCCAGGTCCGTCCGCTCCGCCCTGGTGGGCTCCAGGTCCGTCTGCTCCGCCCTGGCTTCCTGCTCTGCCGACTTTGCCTCGATCCACAGCCACTCCACTTCCACGTGGACCTGGCCCTCCGTCCTGGCCATGAACTTCTGTTCACGAACTTCTGTTCACTCACCACCAGAGGTCACTCATCCATCACATTGACTTTCACACCACACAGTTACATATCACCCAAATGACTACATTTCCCTTTAAATCAGTTTAAGGGGGCAAATGTTGTCCTTTAAAAAAAAAAGGTGTGACTGCGGTATGCAGAAGAATCTTAAATGCCCCAGGGGGTACACCACTGTAAAATGTTTGAGAACCACTTATACAAACTGCAAGCCATGGAAGCAACGGCGCCGGCGCCTCTGATCAAAGTCTACACTCTGCTCTGCATGATGCTGTGCAAGCACAGAACAATAGGCTACAGGGGTAGAGAGAATCTACGAATATTGTTTGTTTGGATATACTTCGAAACGGACAATTTTCATAAAAAGAAATCTGGTGTAGGCCTATGCACAATTTGCAACCCGAACATGACCACCGCAACCTCGAACTTCATTCACCACATGTAGGCTGCAGTAAAATGGATTCTTATGGATAATTTGACAAATATCTAGAGACTATGAAGATATTTTTTATATGTAGCTTGTGTTTTAGAATTGTCTTAGATCTTAGAGAATTGTCTGATAGAGCTTTACTCTATTCACACCTTGGATTATTTTATTTATTACAATTTTTCACTTCTGAAAAGTGAAAAGTTTATACAAATTGTATGTGACTGTTCAGATTTACTGCAGTGAATAAATGCCATTAAAAGATAATAAAAGACAAATAAAAGATTTAAAGTTCAGTAAGCTTTAAAATCAGCAATAAATAGTGATACTGTTTTTTGCTGATTTTGAAGCTTACTGAACTTTAAATAATTCGGATATCTACAGTTCTGCATATATACACAACATAAAATTGGCCCCTCTCTATTAATTGTGGCCCCTCTTGTGCCCCCCAGTTGAAAAAATCCTAGAATCGCCCCTGGATTCAGGTCAGGCGAGTTTGCTGGCCAATCAAGCACACCAACACTATGGTCATTGAACCAGCTTTTGGTACCTTTGGCAGTGTGGGCAGGTGCCAAGTCCTGCTGGAAAATGAAATCAGCATCTCCATAAAGCTTGTCAGCAGAAGGAAGCATGAAGTGCTCTAAAATTTCCTGGTAGATGGCTGCGTTGACTGTGGACTTCAGAAAACACAGTGGACCAACACCAGCAGATGACATGGCAGCCCAAATCATCACTGACTGTGGAAACTTCACACTGGACTTCAAGCAACATGGATTCTGTGCCTCTCCACTCTTCCTCCAGACTCTGGGACCTTGTTTCCAAATGAAATGCAAAATTTACTTTCATCTGAAAAGAGGACTTTGGACCACTGAGTTCTTTTTCTCCACAGCCCAGGTAAGACGCTTCTGACGTTGTCTCTGGTTCAGAAGTGGCTTGGTAGCCCTTTTCCTGAAGACGTCTGAGCGTGGTGACTCTTGATGCACTGACTCCAGCTTCAGTCCACTCCTTGTGAAGCTCTCACAAGTGTTTGAATCAGCTTTGCTTGACTGTATTCTCAAGCTTGCGGTCATCCCTGTTGCTTGTGCACCTTTTCCTACCCAAATTCTTCCTTCCAGTCAACTTTGCATTTAATATGCTTTGATACAGCACTCTGTAAACAGCCACACCTTTCAGTAATGACCTTCTGTGACTTACCATCTTTATGGAGGGTGTCAATGTTCGTCTTCTGGAACATTGCCAAGTCAGCAGTCTTCCCCATTATTGTGGTTTCAAAGAACAAGAGATACCCGGAATTTATACTGTATGGATGGTCATTTATTGAAACTCAAATGTAAATATTCTAATATTTTGAGATACTGATTTTTGACTTTCATGAGCTATAAGCTCTAATCATAAAACTTTTGAAATGTTTTACTTTACATGTAATGAATCTAAAATATATGAAAGTTTCACTTTTTGAAATAAGTTACAAGAAAAAATGAACTTTTTCACGACATTCTAATTTATTGAGATGCACCTGTACTATAGTACAGTACTTGAATTAATTTGTTGTGGTAATTCTATAGTTGCTGTGGTAATGTAACAACTATAGTAATATAAACAAATTACTTTACCCAATATTGTACTAAGTTTTCTACAACTATTGGGTATATTATACTACAATACACTACAGTTTACTGTAGTAAAAATTAAAGTATACTACAGTATTTATTATCAGATCACTATAGTTAATACTACAGTATGTTGTAGCATTCATTACCAAAGTGTTGTAAATACTATAATATATACAGTATAATACACTTTACTATAGTATGGTTCAAAAACACTATAGTATTTTTTAGAATTTAAAATAATCTGACACAATTGTACACAAAGTTCACAATTGTAATACGCCTGCATTGGTTCCAATATACTTAAAGGTTATGTTTGATGACATTTAAAGATGTAGTCTGAACCAACTTCTCTTGATCATACTGTTATATAAAAGGGCTGTATGAACATTTTCACTATAGAACAGTGATCCTCAAATCTGGCTCGCGAGATCCACTTTCCTGCAGAGTTTAGCTCCATATGGAAGCAGAATAATGACAATAGTTTTTGAAACATAAAGCATGCTGAATTCCACAAATCAAAAAAAATGATGCATTGCAATTAACAGTGCTTGCATTTTAATGCCTTGAATTTCCAGGGCTTGCATTTTTAGGTCCTGAAATTTAACATTGTTTATTTAAGCTGTGAATATTTCAATTCAAAATATTTCACACACATTTTCATAATTAAAAATTCCAATAATTCATATTCACCTTCCAGAATTCACTTCAAAAAGATTCAATCTGTTTAAAAATACGATGTATAATATTCGACAGGCAAATTTCGGTCATTTTATTTCACTTTCCAAATTCGCTGCCACAAATTCAGTGGTTAAAATTCAGCAGAAAATTTGGCGGTGCACATCCGGGAACCGCAGGAATAGCAGTAGAGCACCGATGCATGATCTCCAGCTGATGTCAGCCGCTCACCAGCAGGTGCCGCAAGCAGCTGTTGATGAAGGCCATATGTGGCATGTTGTTGCTCTTTTGTTGGTTTTGATTGCTTCTATTGCCCTCATTTGTAAGTCGCTTTGGACAAAAGCGTCTGCTAAATGACGAAAATAAAAATAAATAAATAAATGTGGATCAAGACTTTCATTTACAAAAACTGATTTGCAGAGATGGAGCAAGCGCTAAATAGAAGTTTTGATTATCGGGGCCAGTATAAACGTGGAAACGCTGATTGTGTGCATGTTTAATTCAACATCTTCACTGTTTCCCGTAGCCTACATGTAAGCAGCTTTCTCTAACACAAAGGAGATTATAATGCTCTTTTACCCAACGCTGAAGTACAGAACTAACATTACATCTGAGGAAGACATATATTGCTTTCGGTTGCTTAGTTTCTGTAACTTTGTATCATGGCTTGTGTGACACTACTGGGGTTCCCCTCAAGTCACACTCCAGGATTCCCCAACAAGGTGTAAGCCCTCAGTGATCTAATACAGTGATATAAGACCTCAGATCTCAGAATACACTTTATTGATGATTATGCAAACTATATCGACAGTTAAGCAGATGTAGAATATGAACGAACGCGCAAGGTTTCACATTGCGAAAGAAAATGCATTGCGGCTCAATAGTGCACTAACGCAATGACAGATATTAGGCTTGTTTGAGATGCACCTCGCCTGAAATGTAGGTGAGAGTAGGCTGCTGCAGTGAGGGGAGGAGTGAAATAAACGCAGTCAGGACGGAGAGTTCTGAGCTCTCGGAGTAGAACAGATATAACGAGATCAAACAAAGGAGGATATCACCTTATTCTCACTCATGTGCTGTACTGCTGATATCATTTCAGTTATGTTGCTTTTATATGAATATAAATATGATGAACAAGACACTCAAAGTGCTTGCTATTTAATCCCATATGAAAGGTGTATTTATCATCCATTTCCACGTTAATACAAACATGTATTTTAGATTTTTATAGAAATATGACAACAATCGCATATCTCACACAGAGATAGTGTTTGGGAATATTCAAGCATAATTTAAACACACAATCACATGAAATCAGATTTAAAAAAAATAAAGCATTTTAGCAGAGAACTCAGCATCACAGCTGTCTAAACCAATGAGCATTAAGCAGTGTCGTCAGTCAGTCCTTTCCCATCCCAGGTCACCGAGAGCAATCCGACACAGCCGCCTAGCCGTCGCGAGAGTTTTTTGACACACGTCAGCATGACATCAGAGCAAGGCGGACGTAACTCGGACACTTTTTATTTATTTATTTTAAAAGATGTTTATGGTAACTATTATTTATTTGTTTTTCTCTTTATATTTATTTTTTTGTTATTACTGGTATTTACTGTTTTGTATTCTGGTTGTGTATGTATTTTATTGCTTTGACTGTATCCCTGTGAATGTTATATATTTAATAAAAAAACAACACAAAACAAACAAAAAACTCGGACACTTTTCTAACCGGCATGCATGTCGCGGTGATCACCCGTGATCGGTTCTGAGCAGATTTTGCTCATCTCAAACAAGCCTATTAAAAGACCAAACTCAGATCTTACTGATGATGCAAACAGATGAGGATATGAACGCAAGTTACGGAACGCGCAAAACTGCACGTTAAACATTTCCCATGGTAATAAATAATTATTTATAAATAATTTCCTCAGTGGTAATAAATGATTAAATTCAGCATGTAATTAATAAAATATATTACTGTATATTATGTACATTTAAGCAGATGAGCCCAGAATATAAGCCCACAACCAACAAGTTTCACCAAACCATTTTTTTTCTCCCATAGAAAATCAGTTTTAGGTTTGATATTCGCTGCATATTTGCCAAGGCTGCTTTAGGGACCGTCTGCAAATGTTCCCTTACAGTACAAAACGAAGTAATAATTTATTAAATTATTTAAATTGAATTATTAAATTCCAATAATTTATTCAAATTAATGTTTACATTAAATTAATAATTTACTCAAACTGACTAAATATATATTGCCAATAACTCGCCTTAGACAATAATTTCCCTAAGTATGTACACTATACAAATATTTTTAAGAAAAAAAATTACAGTAATTCACCAAAAAGGTTTTTTTTCGTGTTCCAAATGTTGTATGTTACTAGTGACCAGACTGACTTACTACAGTTGAAATTTTGCCAACATCTTCCTCACTGTACATACAGTATATAATTATTGTTAAGATTTTTTTTTTTTTTAAATATGCTCCAAAAGTTGTAGTACATTCCTAGTGACTAGACTGGCTTATAGGTGAAATTTTGCTAATACCTCCCTTATTGTACATAAAGCGCATCAATATTTTATACTACAACCTTTGGAACATGAACAATTCATTTTGGGGGCTTAAAGATTTTTTTAGTTTTTGTTTTGTAAATTGTGAATTGTACATAAGGGAGATATTGGCAAAATATCACAACGTACTACAACCTGTGGACCACGAATAACCCTTTTGGTGAATTACTGTAGTTTAAAAAAATATATATTTGTGTACTGTACATACAGTAAGGGAGATATTGGCAAAATCTAACCTGTAGTAAGTCAGTTTTGTATCTAGCAACGTACTACAACCGTTGGAACATGAAAAAAACCTTTCCAGTGATCTTTTATATGTAAATAATTGTGTACTGTACATATATATAAAGGGAGGTATTGGCAAAATCTCATCTGTAGTAAATCACTATGAGCAATACAAGCTTTACAATTTGACAGTGTGTTATTTTAAATGTTAAAAGTCATTTTAATTTAAATACATTGGACGTTTTAACCCAGTTGGTGGAATTGTCAGACGGTCCCTTGGGTGCGATAGCGCATCAATGCTTTCTCCGGTTTACATTTGCAGCAACAATACACCTAGGCAGTTTTGAACTCCCTTTTTATGTCGATATAAAGTGGTTGCTGACTGTTAACTAATCGTTGCATTGATATCTTTGTAGGACTGTCGACTCTATAGCTCGGTGGTAAGGGAAAGCACCTACAAAGAAAATGCAGCGCATTGCGCTCTTCTGACCTCATTTTCTTGCCTGTATATAGTTCGCATAATCATCAGTAAAGTGTATTCTGAGATCTGAGGTCTTATATCACTGTATTAGATCACCGAGGGCGTTACACGTCATTGGGGAATCCTATAGTGTGACGTGAGGGGAACCCCAGTAGTACAGCACAGTCACACAAGCCATGATAGTTACAAGAAACTAAGCAACCGAAAGCAATATATGTCTTCCTCAGATGTAATGTTAGTTCTGTACTTCAGCGTTGGGTAAAAGAGCATTATAATCTCCTTTGTGTTAGAGAAAGCTGCTTACATGTAGGCTACGGGAAACAGTGAAGATGTTGAATTAAACATGCACACAATCAGCGTTTCCACGTTTATACTGGCCCCGATAATCAAAACTTCTATTTAGCGCTTGCTCCATCTCTGCAAATCAGTTTTTGTAAATTAATGACTTGATCCACATATGGCCTTCATCAACAGCTGCTTGCGGCACCTGCTGGTGAGCGGCTGACATCAGCTGGAGATCTTGCATCGGTGCTCTACTGCTATTCCTGCGGTTCCCGGATGTTGCAACTGAATTTTCTGCCGAATTTTAACCACTGAATTTGTGGCAGCGAATTTGGAAAGTGAAATAAAATGACCGAAATTTGCCTGTCGGAATATTATACATCGCATTTTTAAACAGATTAAATATTTTGGAAGTGAATTCTGGAAGGGTGAATATGAATTATTGGAATTTTTAATTATGAAAATGTGTGTGAAATATTTTGAATTCGAAATATTCACAGCTTAAATAAAACAATGTTAAATTTCAGGACCTAAAATATGCAAGCCCTGGAAATACAAGGCATTACAATGCAAGCACTGTTAATTGCAATGCATCTTTTTTTCGACTTGTGGAATTCAGCATGCTTTATGTTTCAAAAACTATTGTCATTATTCTGCTTCCTAGCTCCAACCCTGATCAAACTCACCTACCTGTGATTTTTATGATCTGAAGCATTGATTAGCATCCAGGTGTGTTTATAGGGTTAGAGCTAAACTCTGCAGAAAAGTGGATCTCGCGAGCCAGATTTGAGGATCCCTGCTATAGAACAAATGCTATAATCAGCCTTTTACAAGCTAAACTTCTTATCACATAAAACTGCAACTAAAAACTTATTGGATATGAAAAACTGCAAAATGATGTTTATTAATATAGTGTTTAATAAGTAAATTTATTTTGCTAATCATCTAACTTTACTGCCTGTTCCTCTTCTGGCAGATATTTCTGTTTAGCTGGAAGAGAAGTCAACAGATTAAAAAATGACTTAAATGATTCATGATCTGTGGTTATGCAGCATTTTAAACATTTCCCCATTAAATTAAATATTAACCTTCCAATCTAATTGCCAGCATCTGTGCAATGCCACAGACAATCCTTTTGATTCGTACCTCAATACAACAAAGTAGGGTTGTCACGATACCATAAAAATGTCTTACGATACTATACCAGCTGAAGTATCACGATACCAAGTAGTATCACGATACAATGCGGTATTGTGTTAATTTAAAATTCAATTCTACAAAATGAATCAAAATTTCATAAATAAATAGATGTAAATGAAATATTTTTCTCTGAATACTTAATGTGAATGAATGACTGGCTATTGTTATCAATGAGATAATATAAACAAATCTTAGCACAGAAGCTGCATGAAGTGACATTTAGATGTGCATTTATACATTTAGACTGTATTTATAATTGCATAAATAATGTTATGAGATTAATGTTTTAAATACTAAATTCTGAATATAGAAATATGTTGGAAAACTATGTAATATGCCTACTTTTAGATGGGAAACTTAAAACGGCCAGCAGGTGGCAGAAGTTCGTGATTGAATCACTGAGTCATTCAAACGATTCTTTCAAAACGGCTGAATCCTTCAGAAGCGAATCAAATGACTGTTTTTATGAATGGCTCAGTGAATCAGTGATTCGGATTCGAACACCAAAACGAAACAAAAACAGCACTCTTGCTCGTGTCATATTGCCGAGCTGTCAGGAGCATTTTTTGCTCGCATATCTTGAAATTTCCAAGTTAGCAGAATGTATATTAAAACATAACATTATAAATGAATAAAAAAATAATGATTGATAAGAACCAAGTGCAAAGCCGCTATGTTGATGAATGGAACTGCGTTCGTGATCGCAAAGATGCTTCCAGAAACGAACTATTTCACCTGTTCTAGAAGTGGTGAAATGAATAAAACTGCGAGAATACGTTCTTGTAAGATATTATGACGTTGAATAAGTGATGCTTGATCTGCTGTTTTTTAAAATGACATCAGACGGTCTGAATCAGACCCTTTCTTCTGATAAACTGCATCATGAACAACGACGTGCAAGTGCAACTTCTCATTGCAAACTGAACTGAAGCGTCGGGAAACAGAAAACACACACAGCAGAAAGACATTTGGCAATCAACTTGTAATGTTTCTGCTGGTATGCATTTTCAAATGAACGTTTTAAACCGTGGTACTGCCGTGCATACTACATATCTTACGGTACTACCTTATGGACGATACTACCGTTTAAAAAATGCGATGGCACCGCGGGTATTTTTAAGCTTTAGTATCACGATACTACCGTAGTACCGGTGTATCGTGCAACACTACAACAAAGCAAAAAGACATAGATATACTCTGTAAGCACACAACAGTGTGCTATTGAGGAAGTTATGGACGTCATAGTCAGAACATTATCTTAGATTTGCATCCATGTTAATCTCTTCATATTCAGGAAATGTAACATGCAAATAACTGGCAATTTATACTTATATAAAGAATAGCATTTTACTCTGAGTAATTTCAAGTTAAATTAAGTTCTAAAGGTTTGACTGCAATATCCAATGAACATACAACACACATACTCAGCCCAATTCAATTAATTTATATTTATTTTACATACTGGTCATGAGAACCATAACGATGAATGAACAGGTATTAGGAAGCCTTTCATAGGCTAATGTCTTCATGGATAGACAACAACAGGCTTAAAACCTGCAGCAAACACAGAGTCCGGCAGCGACTGACTCGGCTGAGCTTTAGCCACATTATTAGTGCTCTGACTTCTTTGGAGGGAAGAAAGCATACTCCACTGCCAGTGCCACTGCAAACGCTGCGAATCCTGTCTTAAATCCACGAAGGAGAACATCTCGGAAGGTAACTGGGATGCCAAAGCTGCCCGTATATCTCCACGCCTCATTCCTGCAAAAACAAAGGTTGTCATCCTTTAGTCCTTCATTTTCTTACTTTCATAATGTCCTGTTTTATAAGTCAAATGTACAGAAAAGTTTTACATATTAAACATTTTTATCAACATTTTATAAAATATTTGGCTGAATGCACTGAAACGATGGCCTGGAAGTCACATTAAGGCTAATGATACACACGGCAAATTCTGAGCAATATTTCTTGGGCACTTTTCCATTGAGAATGGGTAACAAATTTCAATCTAAACTAAAATTAAGTACTAATAATTTGTTTCAATTTAGTTAATTTAACTTCAAATTTATTAAGTGAAAATGTACTCGCTCTCTGGCCATCCAAGATGAAGATGAGTTTGTTTCTTCATATGAACAGATGTGGAGAAATTTAGCATTACATTACTTGCTCACCAATCGGTCCTTTGCAGTGAATGGGTGCCGCCAGAATGAGAGACCAAACAGCTGAAAAAAACATCACAATAATCCACAAGTAATCCATACGACTCCAATCCAAGAAAAAAAAAAATAATTTACTGCTGCTTATGGCTAAAATACCTCTATCCATAATATTGCTATCTCCATTCAAAAAGGGACTTGTCTGATCAAGCACCATTTACAAGAAAAAACAGTCAAAAACCGTTCTAATCAAATATACCAGTTAAGGACAAAAAAGGATGGACTTCTTCACTGGATAAAGTTATTATGAATTCTTGACAAATGGATGAATTTGTTTCTTACAAACATTTTCACTTTTCACTTCACATGATGTTAATTGATGGACTGGAATCATGTGGATTATTGTGATGTTTTTATCAGCTGTTTGGACTCTCATTCTGACGGCACCCATTCACTGCAGAGGATCCATTGTTGAGAAAGTGATGGAATGCTATTCCTCCAAATCTGTTCCGATGAAGAAACACTTATCTACATCTTGGATGGCCCAAAGGAGGAGTATGTTTTGAGCTAATTGTCATTTTTGGGTGATCTATTCCTTTAACTCATTTATATAATTCTTATCACAATGCACAGGGGTGGACTGGAATTTTATAGCCCATTATATATTCAGATACAGTACTAATGTCATTTGCATGCTATAGAGAACTCCAGGCAAACAATGCAGGAGCAAATATCTGAAACTGTATGATCTTACCGAGCCCAGGGGTCCCTCAGTCCTCTTCGAGCGAGCCTCTGCTGGGTTGCTTCCAGCGGCGTTCCTTCCCATTTCCACGCTCTGTAGTCTGGCATGGACAACTTGCCATGCCCCTGTCCATGATCCCCACCCATGACTGCTGTTGAGGAAATCTCACAATTATTCATGCAACATGTGCAGAATTCAGTAGCTACACTGTGTCAAGTTAAAGTCACTCGACTCAATTGAATCACTCTAATAATAGAGCTTAAGAACGAGTCGATTCAAAAGAGAGAAACATCCAAAAACGTGTGGTTAAAGTGCAGGCTAAAGCTTGTGTATAAGGGCAGTTAAATGCATATTTTGAGATTACAACGGATCAGTTTAGTTGTGCTTCAATTGTTTCGTTTCATGAATTATCAGTTAGCTGTTCAGTCGTGTTAAACAATAACTGGATAAAAAATAAACACTGAAGTGCTGATACACACAGAAACAACACAAGCGAACCAGCTTATGACAACTAAACTGCAAACACCGACTCTGGTGTAGGTTCAGTAGCAAATAAGTCCTGCCTCCAGTTTAAACTAACGTTAAATTACACGAAAACCAATGTAAACATTTTGTTAATGTGTTAAATTGCAGGATCCTCGGATAATTACCTTTTTTTATTGCAAAGTGACCTCCAACATGAACGCGCGATCAATCCAGGAAGTTCAGTTAACGTACTACTTCCTGTGAAGAGCTAACGTCACTGCGCATTCGAAATAAATACCAAATTATATGAAACAGGTATACATTTTGTAATAATGCATATTAAAATGTTATTACAATAATCTGTTAATCAATATTTCAGAAAAGATTGAAACTTTTCAACGTTTTTGATAAAACAATGACAGAACTTTTATTTTGACATGATTCCAACTTCCTTTCCACATGTATGAATGAACAATTGGCGCATGCGCACTTTCAGTTTCCAAATCAATGTACAGGGCAAACTCGGGACCATGGCAATTTTATTAAAATGATCGTTATATTGTTATATGTTCACGGAAATTTTCTTAATATGCATAGAGTTGTTTGTCATTTCCGTAGGCAGCAAAGTAAAAACGTTTACACATTTCTATTTGAGACGGTCACCTTGTGAAAGGCGACGAACGGAGAAAAAGAAAGAAAAACAACTCCTGCAGGTTGGGTTTTTTAGGTTATAACTTATATTTATTGTATTTAATGTTACTTTCACTATGGGTGTAGTTCTGCGGAATCTGCAGAATGTGGTTCCCCTGAGACGCGCCAAACTGCGCAAAGATGTGGAGATCCTGAGACACATCTTTGGGGTCCAGAGGTTTGACATGGGCATCATATGTGTGGACAACCGCAAGATTCAACGCATCAACCACATCTACAGGAAACAGAACCAGCCCACAGATGTGCTGTCTTTCCCCTTCTATGAGGTACAACCAAAGTCAAGTTTGATTTTTTTTGGCTATATACTTTTTTTTCCCCTCATTGACGAGGTACGTGGCCTAAAATATGTTATTGTATATAAATATTGGCCATTGTCAGGTGGCTAGAGCATGTCCGTTTTTGGTGGCAGTTGAAGTAAGACCCACGTCTGAGCAGTTAAAGGAAATAATGTCTGAAGTTTGTTTCATTTCCCAAGGATCTGAGGCCAGGCAAAATCCCATGCGCCCTCCACAGAGACGAGTATAACTTAGGCGACATCTTCTTAGGTGTAGAGTATGTAATGCAACAGTGTAAAGAGACTTCCCAGGGTCTTCATGAAGCACTTACAGTAAGAAAGATGTGTAGTTTGATCACATTTATATCTGGAGCCTAGCAGAAATTTCATGAAGGTTTCTAAAATGTTTTTTTGTGGCGTTGTGCAGGTGGTCACTGCTCATGGAATCTGCCACTTACTGGGATACAGACATGAAACTGAAGAGGAGTGGAATGAGGTGGGACATATTTTATCCTGATTACATTTCATGAGAGGATTGGCTGTAGCTTGTCACAATAATGACTGAAAAATGTATAAACTGCTTGTGGGAACAAAAGCAAAACAGAAAACTATGAAGCAGTGATTCTCAAGTTTCAATATTCAGTCATATTCCCTTTACACTGGGTGGTGGATTTATTAAATTAACCATGTTGGATTTCAGTGTATTAAAAATATTTACATATCAATCATCCTGAGGTCCTCAGGGTGAGAAACACATCTCTAAAAGTCTAGCACATATGACAGGCTACGCACTAATGAAGTGTTTCCAAACTTTGTCTGCCAGGCCCCCCCATCTTGTGGAGAAAAATATATTTTTGTATTTATTTTGCATATCAATCCTGACTGTGCACTGACTAAATAATGTCACTATGTAAAGGGGGCCAGTTGTCAAACCTTTCATTCCAGTGAATATTTCTCAGAGTAGGTTTATTTTTCTGTAAAATAAATAAATGCATTAACTGTCACCCCCCATTTTTGAACATATGTGAAACTTTTGCACCATCCAAACTTAAATTGTTATAATTCATAAACGCTTTGTAATACAGACCTAAGGTTGGTCTCTTTTCAGTAGATTATTGCAGATGCAAATGTACTATACTATTTTATTTTTATATTTGATATAAAATAAATATTTTAATCCATAATTGCTTAATTTAAAGCCATGTCTAATACGTTGTCTTCCCAATTTGAAGCTATCAAAAAAAAAAAAAAGTTCCTATGAAATTTTTAGGCATTATACCAACAATAGCTACTGGGTGGCACCCAAACTCAATTTTTTAATGCAAATTTCTCAATATTACAAAAATACCACCAAATATGGAATCTTGAGACTCAGACCTTTCCAATATGCATTTAGTCAAGATAATAAAATAACATAATACATTTTGTAATATCACTTGACACCGCCCACTAAGGGGGAGGAGACCGCTAAAAGATTTTAAAGTACCATTCCATGGTAACAATGTCTAATTTCAAATGGTTTTCACAGGATTAATTTTGAGATTTTAAGTGATGATATCTATGATTTATAAATGATATCTAATTTAAGATGATTACATATGAAATGGCATTAAATACCATGGAAATTTACATTTATGAAAAGTAGTCTTCTACCTCTATTATATTTATAGTTGACTGTTGTCCTATTTTCTTTTTTTTTTTACTGTGTGCACCTGTTACCCAAAAGCTATTAAAAACAATCTATTGTAATTTTGGTATGAAGTACATCATTTGGAAAAGTATCCTAATTTAAGGTTTTAAAGTCACTACTTGGGGGCAAAAAAAAAGCATTGTGTTGTTGGACTTTGACTTGAGCCCCTTTAGCTGCTGGGATGGAGCCTTTATGACAAATAGCCCCAGTCTCCCCATTAAAAGTTAAGCTGATATTTTTATTATTTCTCCTTGTTCTTGAAGCCCATCAATTGTGTTCTTTTTTTGACAGATGCAGCAGAAAGAAAGTTACATTCTCAGCGAGTTCAACAGACTAACAGGCAGCCACCTTGAGCCACTCACAATGAGATGCACATAGGACGTGACGTTACACACTGATTCTTGAAAGAAACTCTTGGGCCGTAAATAAGGGAGAAAAGCACATGTGCTGCTAACATGCACTACTGAGTAGTTCTGAATCTTCAATTAAAACCAATGGAACACTGTTGATTTTTTTTCTAAATAAATTTTATTTAAAATGTGTTTAAGGAAGTCAAAGACTGAATACTAAGCAATTAAGTAGAGCTTATACCACTGTTTCAGAGAACACCATACACACAATTTCCAAACAAGTCCCACTCTTCCATGAACCTACTCAGATGATCAGAACAGAAAACATGAATAAAGTGGTTACCGAAGACATGAAAATGAGAACGAAAGTACAGTACAAATCAGACAGTGAACAAGATCTAAAATAAATAATATCAGCTGACTTCATGTGAAGCACTCTCATCGGATGCTTCCTATATTCAGCAAAGGTTTGAGAACGTTTTTCATTTGACGTCTTTCTGAAGACAGACATTCTACACAATGGACTGTGCAACTTCACACTGTAAAGCTCTATATAGAAGGAAAACAAAATTGATTTACTAAGTCTGTAGGTGTGGAGAGGCATAAAGAATCTTGAAGTGAGGATCTTTAAAAAAAGACAAGCTACATCAATACCACGGAGCTTGTTAGATTAACGTTTATAAAATAAGAATAAAACAACCAACAGTCGTCAGTAAAGCCTTGAATATAAATCAGTACTATTCCAAGTCTTTCTTCATCGCTATAGGTCATATAAAAGCCAACTGGCAAAAGCAAATATTGCACCACATTTTCAGCTGCATATCAAACAAGACAGACACCCCATATTCCCTATTCCACCCAAACACATACAAGAATAAATTTTATATGCAATAAATTGAAAGGGAAATCTAAAATTTGCTGAGGGGAAAGGGAAAAAAATTTTTTTGATAGAGAACAAGCTCTCAATATTTCTTAATGCATAAGTTAATCAGAGGGTCTTTTCATAAAGGCAAATTAAATATTTAAGCAAAATAAAAAAAATAATAAGAGCAACACCTTTTGAGAAACTCAAAATGCTTTCTATATTTAATTTTCTTTGCGCTTCCCCATAAACATTTTTACCTACGAGTTTCTAGAACATTTACCCATCTAACTGCAAGTCTACATTTGAAACGGCAACAGTATTTCACAGGGAGAAATGGGAAAAGTGAAAGAGAAAAGGAAAAGTGCCCAAAGTAGGTGCATGTGTGTGGACGGTCTTCAGTAGTACTGATGAAGGGTGTCGTGTTTACCCCTGGCTCAGTTCAGCTGTTCATCAGCAGAAGGATCCACCCTGATGGGATGTTAAAAGCATGCGAGAGCGTTTATAGCGGCTGCAGCACCGTGCGACCGGCATCACCGTTCCCTCCTGCCTTCTCCAGCTCAGACAGCTCCTCAAACACATCTCTGAACACAAAGATGTCTCATCAGATCACAACAATACCAGTGGGTCTCATTCACTAATATGCATGGGTTACTTGCATCTATACTTACTTGTGCATGTAGAAAAAGATGTATCCACTCCTGTCACGATCTCTCTGAACTGTGGACTCCTGTGTGCGGGAGACGTCCAGATCATTGTATGTGAGCCAGGACTGTTTCTTCATGTCATAAGACATCACTAATGTAATGCCCTATAGGAGGAAAGAGAAACAGCGGATGATGTCACTTACTGTACTTGGTCCGCAATGTAAAAACAATGAAGCTATAAGATAGGGATCTGTGATATCGTAATTGTTGTTTTAACGATGTGCGATTTGACAGAGTATTTTGCAAAAACCAAACAAAACACCTATAGAGCGCATGCATACATTAAGTGATATAGTCTAGTGCGCATTTAGAGTGCGTTCTTTCGCTGCATGATTCAGTCTATTAAAATAAATTTAGAATAATCACAAATTCAAGACATGGGGACAGAAAATGTATATATTTATACCACTTCATATTTAATCAATAGAGCGCCATTTTTTCTCCAAAAATTACCATGATTACAAATGTGATATTGATTTTTTACAAGTTCAATAAACGAAGTTAATTAAGAGACTTACGTTTTAGACACTATATTTCCATGTTTTTGCACTATTTCGACAGCAAAAATAATTTAAAACACAGCCACAACCTGTTTTGCGTTTCTGAGCAACATGACGGTGTTTCGTTCCTAAATGAATCAACCATTTAAATGATTTGATTCAATCGCAATGACTCGCTTAACAGTGACTTGCTGCCACCTACTGGTGGTTTTAATTCCACATTTAAAGCATCTATACAACGTTTTAGGATTAATTTAATCAAAACATTATTTAAGCATTTGTAATTGCAGGTTAAATGCATTCATGTCCTGTAGTGGTTGAACGGATCGTAGTTGATCCGTGATCTGTACGGACCAAGCCCCACGGTTCGGCATGCATGTGATGCGCGGATTAATTGCAAAATTTAACCATAATAGATTAAAAGTTTATCATTTGTACTTGTTTACACAAGCAAGTGATTTTAAACCATTCCAGTGAAAGAAAAGGCAAAAGGGAACTCTATTTGTTACTCGTGCGCTGTTTTCACAGCCACACACACGCAGAGAGAAACGTTTGACTGCACGTGAACACCAAACTGAACCCTCTTTCTTATCTCCTTCACTCCTTGCCTTATACATAAAATTATGACAAAATACCCATCTCGACAATCATTCTGGTAAATGCAACCGGTTATGTCTTAAGTGAACGAGAACAGCTGAGAAAAAAAAAAAAAAAAAAAAAAATCGGATGTGAATCATTGTATTGGATCCGTGCATCAGGTCTTAAAGGGGCAGCAGCCTATAAATACCTGCTGCTGTCATGCTCAAACAATATATATATTTTTTTTTACAAAGACTAATCTATATTTAATTTATACAGTGAAACCTATGCAGTGTTATTTTACACTTAATGATTACATTTCTGTACCTGAATAGTACCTACCTTATTTTATTTGTAACATTGTTCTGTTGTATTTTTCTATGCTTGTAATTTGTGTATTTGTTCTTATTTTTACTGGCTGTTCACTTGTCTCTTTAATCATGTTTGAACTTTCTTAGGCTAGTAGTTTTTGCTGTGGTATCGAAGTAGTACGTAGCTTTACGTAATAAATGGAAAGCAAAGTTACATTGAAATATTTGTAATTTTCTTACTGATCCGATCTATGGCTCAAAAAACGTAATATGAACCGAACCGTGAGATTTGTGATCTGTTGAACCACTAATGTCCTGCATTAAACAGTGTGCAAATACATCTAAATGCCACTTCAGATGCAGCTTCTGTGTTTCCTCTGCATTGCAAAGATTTTGTTGATACTGATTTCAATTGCTTGGTAACAGCCCAAATGTCTTATTACTCTAATTCACTGATTAAATGTAAGAATTTGGCTCAAAAGATAATGGACACTTTTAGAGAGAGAAAAAAAAAAAAAAAAAAAAAAAAAAAAAAATGGCTTTATAAAGGTAAAATACCCATAAAATGTAAAAAACAATTTAAACTTATTGGAAAAGATTAATTTCTATCTGACCATCACACAGAATATGAAGAATATCAAAAACTTTAGGAGTCAGCTGTCTACGGCAGTCCTTAAGGTACCAGCACAATAACACACTTAGCAAAATATAGTCTAATTATCTCTATCGATACAATCTCAGAAAATAGAGATATTATTTTTGTCAATATCGCACACCCATACTATAAGACACCAGTACCTGATGATGAACTGCTGCCGATGTGACTGACCACACTGATGAGTCTGAATGAGTTTGGAAGCTCTCCAGTCTACAGAACAAATCATTACACGATCGTTAAAACCATGCCCTGAAAACTGCCACTTCTCAAACCACACCGAGGGTCTCAGACTGACCTCAGCATTCTTCTTGAGCTCTTCAGTTTCAGCCTCACTGTACTCCATATCCAGACCATCCTCATTCCCAGAGTCATCATCAGAGCACAGCAGCTCTGGCAAAGAGTTATTAAACTCTACAACACAAACATCCAAGTTAACAAAAACATTCACTTTAATAAAGATAACGTGACACAGAACACAATGTTCTGGGTGTGTCATACTGACCTTGCAGGCTGAGCTCAGTGGCTCTCTTCAGATCGTCATCTTCCCTCATCTCTCTCGCCTCCTGTGCAATTAACACAGATATTCGTTGTACAACAATCATCATCAGTTAAGCTGTGCTGACGTCAAGGATGAACACTGGAAAAGTACAGTTGCCAAGAAGATTGTGCTAAAAGACCAACATTCTCAATAATATGCCCAAGCCACTTGTGAACTCAAAATAGACCGCCAAAAAAAATCTTGAACAGAACGAAGCCAGTTAACTTTTTTTGACAAAGTAAAACTTAAGATTCTCTAAGACTTTTTTTGTTGTTTGTTTTACTTCAGATATTTTTATTTAAAATTTATCAAGACTTTAAAACTGTCCTTAAAATGTTTTATATTCAAAACACACCACAATTGACTGTTCGCAAAGAGCTTGATTGACAGGCGATCTGACCAATCAGAACGCGGATATTATGTGCCGCTGCTGCTATCCGCCATCTTGCCCGACAGCTACAGCCGGTCTCCATAGAAACAGCTACAGGTGGAGAGGAGAGAGAGAGAGATGGAGCCAATCAAGTGGATGGGGATTATTAGGAGGCCATGATTGATAAGGGCCAGTGGAGGGAATTTGGCCAGGACACCGGGGTTTACACCCCTACTCTTTACGATGAGTGCCATGGGATTTTTAATGACAGAGAGTCAGGACCTCGGTTTAACGTCTCATCCGAAAGACGGTGCTTTTTGCCAGTATAGTGTCCCCGTCACTATACTTGGGCATTAGGACCCACACAGACCACAGGGTGAGCACCCCTGCTGGTCTCACTAACACCTCTTCCAACAGCAACCTAGTTTTCCCAGGAGGTCTCCCATCCAGGTACTGACCAGGCTCAACCCTGCTTAGCTTCAGTGGGCAACCAGTCTTGGGCTGCAGGGTGATATGGCTGTGGCTGATAGGGTGATAAGCTAAGGTATTCCTTTAAAGTACTTGTTTTGCGTACCAGAAAACCTGTCATGTCCGGTGCTGTATGCATGGCTTGCAGCGCTTAAGTTGAAATACTGAGTGTTAAATAATAAAATAATAATGTTAAAACATGTGCTCTTATTCTTTGGACAAAATCCTGTGAACTACGCCCCGATCGGGAGCTGTATGTAATGTAAATGTAATGTAATGTAAGCACATGTGCGCTCGCGTCGCTTTATGTCATCTTCCCACTCAAACTATGACGGGTCCTTTACTGCAAAAAGACGGTCACTGCAACACTGTAAAGTGATGAAACTATGGCGCTATGTGCTTTTTTTATACCATTTTAATAGGTTTCACATTATATTGTAGGCTCTGAAAATATGTAAATGCACATGCCCAGTAGCCGCAGCTGTATCCCGTCTAGCCTTTAACCACAAATCAGACAGAAGAGTAGATAACTTCAGTGGAATTAAACTTGAAAAATGGTGTGTTCCGCGGTTGAAATAAAATACTTTCTGATGTTTGTTCATGTTCATTTCGTGCTTTAAGTAAATATGAAAAGATGATTGGTTCACATGTTTGAACTGAGGCAATAAAGTGATCTGTCACGACACATTAAAGAGCCACAAAACGGTATTTATAGTTAAAAAAAAATTTTTTAATGACAATTTAAAAGCTGAGTCCCCGAGATCTTGTTTCATATCAGAAGTAACCTGCTCTGTCTCTGTCGGTGTGTTGTCAGTTTCCTCTTTGCTCTGCAATGTATTTTTCACTGCGTGAGAACATGATTTGTAGTGTGAGAGCTAGGGATGGGTACCGAGAACCGGTATTTTTTGGACCGGTACGTAATTGGGTCAATACCGGACTACCGGTAAGCTTCGGGACAAACGATACTGTTATCGATACTTGCGTTGTTTTATCTCCGTATACTTCAATGTTAATGACGAATTAGAAGCTGCTGCTTGTCATTTTCCTTCACTGAATGATGTGGCCGACGTTTGCTCGACGTGCGTGTTATATCCATGCGCATGTGCGGTGTGTGTTTGCATGCAATCAGTGGCGGCAAGAGTGAAACGTTCGAAAGTTTGGGCTCACGTTACAAAACTAAGTGACACCAGCATCAGATGCAATATATGCAGCAGTGTAATATTGAACAGAGGAGGCAACACCAGTAATATAATGAAACATTTACTAACAAAACACAACATCTACCTCAAGCAATGCGCTGTAGCCTATTTACTATGTCTCCCGGCTCCAGCTCCAACTGCAGCTCGCGAGACACATTCACATCAAATGTTGACTCACTCAGCGGTAGAGTTACACTCACGAGACACTGCACTTATTCGCAATCACAAAAGTACATTATTTGCATGCGCTTTAGTTTAAAGCCTTGCCGGTTAAACATTTCATTTGCGTGCTCTGACGTGCGCTTATTCAGAGCGCGTACAAGTTACAGAAGCGCGCGCAAGTTACACTAAAGGCTGGTCAAACAGCACATGATTACTTGGTTATCTTAGTTATCGTCTGATTGCGCTAATACGGTCAAAAACACACAAGGTTTACATATAAACACAGTAAGTTATGTCTAAAGTGGAAGTAAACTGAGAGAAACAGATGCGTGCAGGTCTTAAAGGGACAGAATGCTGCCGATTTTCATTAAAGGGATAGTTCACCCAAAAATTTTAATTCTGTCATTATTTACTCACTGTCATGTTGTACCAAACATGTATTAATTTGTATTCTTGTCCTGAACACAAAAGATGATATTTTGAAGAATGTTGGTAACCAAACAGTTGCTGGTCCCCACTGACTTTGATAGAAAAAAATAATATGGAAATCACTGGGGACCAGCAACTGTTTGGTTACCAACATTCTTCAAAATATCTTTTGTGTTCATAAGAATAAAAATGAATACATTCTTCAAAAATATTTTTTGTTAAACAGAAGAAA
This sequence comes from Schizothorax lantsangensis, assembly GCA_027422415.1. Classification (NCBI taxonomy): domain Eukaryota; kingdom Metazoa; phylum Chordata; class Actinopteri; order Cypriniformes; family Cyprinidae; genus Schizothorax; species Schizothorax lantsangensis. The sequence goes on from CM049848.1 coordinate 9,896,901, forward strand.
AACTATTTTTTGTTAAAACAACAGAAGAAAAACTCATTTGTCAATTATGTTTAAAACAACATTTATGGGTAATCAATTATGACTTTAAATGTTAATATAAAACAGAAAAATAACTCCCTGCTCCTGACTATTCCTTTAAATGACATTTCAACAACTTTTTAATAAAATAAAACAGAAAAATAACCCTCCCTGCATTGTTTGTCGGGCATGACTGTAAGGGTGGGCGGGTTTTGCGAACGATAAATTTAATACATTCGTTGAACCATTCGGTAAGGCTTTCAGTTCGGTGCGTTACAAACCGAACGATTCGTTGGACTAATCCTATTAGTAATAAAAGAGGCTTTCAAGTGTGTGAAATATCACATTTCAACAACGCAGCCCAAACAACGTAAACTATTAGTTTGGAAAATAAAAACGTGATAACCTTTCTGGGAAGAATCTTCACTTCAACTAACAGGCAATGGCTAAAATATTTAATTTTGCAATGCGTTATACAGCAGTGAATTATATTATTTTAATGGAGCACAAACGTATCTGTGTAACAAACTATGTGAATTATATTATTTTATATACAGACGAAGCACTCAGTTCATATGCCCGACATAACTGCAGTGATGTTTTTGGAAATGCTGTTTTGTACGTTCATGCTGTTTTGTCACAAGTCTGCTGAGTTTGGTTTTTTGAATGCGTTCATCTGCCTGGAGAAAGACTGAACCTCGAACCTCGCGCTCGTGGGGCGAAACCGGTGACATCATTCTACTGAATGAAAGCTTAAGGTTTATCCAAAATGTCACTAGTTGCTATGCGCTTTGTCTTACAAAAGAGTCGGTAAACACTGCAACACTGGTTCATGCGCCCACGTGCGTGTGTGTGTATGTGCGTGCGTGCATGTGTGTGTGCCACGCACGGAGGTCTGAGTGATAGGAGTCTGCTTGAAATACGAAGTCGAGGCGGGTCCGGATTTAATTCCCTCCCGGTCCGGAGTACGGACTTTGAGAAGCGCTGGGCTATACCGTTATCAGCATGTTGAAGTAGATTTGTCTCTCTTTGTCTCTGAGAGAATATGTGGCATCAGATGCCGAAAGCTCCGTCATTACTCTGTCATTCTGTTTTTACTTTCACTTTCTGCTTATAGTGAATTGACTGCGATTAAGACCTTCACCGGCATAAATCTTGCACAAAGTTTGCACGTGTGCAAACCCTGGTGCAAACGCGTGCTTGTTTGATATCCATTGGCTTGCCTTCATGGTTTAAAACAGAAATATTTCCAACATTGCGACGTAACCAATTGCCCCGCCCCCCGTATCGAAAACGTACCGAACCGTGACACCACTGTGTCATATCGAACCGAACTGTGAATTGTTACACCCCTAATATATATATATATATATATATAGCTGTGATTAGTTCAATTATAATTCTTTACCAAATTATGCAATGTATAATGATCTCTACGTTTGTCTGTGTTTCAGTTTTATCAGCAAATAAACGCACAAATTCAAATTGAGGGACAATTGAAAAACTAGACATTACATTATGTAAAAATTCACAAGATTAAGAAGTGTAAAAATCAAGGTCCACAATACAATCTTATTAAATTTATAAAACATAGAATTTACTGCTAGACTCCTTACATGTTCTTGTAGGCTCTGTGCGAGGGCCTGCTGCAGCTCCTGTTCCTCTCGCTCCTGGTCTAAACTGTACTGCTGCACCCAGTCCAGCTCTCCCTGCACACCTTCAGGCGTCTGGTTCTCCTTATTCTCATCCATGGTCAGATCTAGAGACTCCAGGGCATCTAGACACAAACCAAACAATGAACAAACAACTCTAGACACTGTAGGCCAGGAATATAAACATGAAGTCTAGTTAACACTAGTTACCTGCAGGCTGTTTCTCTCCATCCAGAAGCTCCAAATGATGAGTCAGGTCCTGCCCATCTGCATCTCCAAACCCTGTGTCTGGGCTGCTGGTTGGCTCGTCATCAGGGCATCCAGACAAACTAGTGTCGTGCCGACTCATCTCCAGCACAGCTGCTAGCATCTCTTCATCGTTGATGGTGTTAAACTCTGAGTGCTCGACCTGTGCATTGTTCTGCACACGAGGACAAAAGGGAGGTTAGATGTGAGGAGCAAACTGGTCGCATACGTTTTCTTCAGAAGTTTGGGGTCACTTCGTTTTTCTTTCCCTGTGAAGGGAATACATACTTTCAAGAAAGGACAAATTATATTCATCAAATGTGACCATAAAGAACAATTTAAGTATAATTTTACAAATAATCAATGCTTTTATGAAATTTCTATTCAAATAATCCTAAAGAAAACATACCCAAAAAATATTAACTGTTTAACAAGCATATTAGTATGCATATTGAAATGCTGTTTAATCAGCATATTAGAATGATTTCTGAAGTATCATGTGACACTGAAGACTGAAGTAATGACGCTGAAAATTCAGCTTTGGTTTTTAATATATATTCAAATAGAAAAGTTGTTTTAAATTGTAATAATTTCTCAAAATTGTTCAGTTTTTGACAATTTTTGATCAAATAAACGCAGCCTTGGTGAGCATAAGAGATTTCTAAATCTAATCTACCCCAAACTTTTGAACGGTAGTGCAAATATTTGTTAAAATCCTGCCATTTAAAACAGAAATCTATAATTAAGATCTATAATGTGTCAAATGTTTAAGTTTGAAATTCTAGCATGTGTGTTGAAAAAATCTACACTGTTTGTGCCAGTGTTATTTTAGTGTGTGTGTGTGTGTATCTATCTATTTATCTATCTATATGCTATTACAGCTTTTTAATATTTTTAAAATTCATTTTAATTTTTAGTCAGTTGTTGTCTGCTTTATTCATTTTAAATATTACTTTTTAATTTAGTTCATTTTATTTTCAATGCTTCCATTTTATTTTAGTGCATCAAATTAAATTAGAAATGTTGCCTAACTGAAATAAGTTCAAGCTTTTTATCTAATACTTATATTTTATTTCAATTAACAAAAATGTTTTAGTTTGAGTTTAAGATAGTAACCCTGCTTGTGACATGACACCTTTGTAGATTGCAGCTTGCTGTAACCAAATGTAGAGTGTTTGATTTGATTCACAAGTGCCATGTGGACAGATTCAAACCATCCATTAAAAAGACACAGCTATACTTCTCACCTCTTCTGTCCTATCATCTTCTGAATGATGTTTTCGACCAACTTTTCTGACGAGCTCCTCCTCACTATCCGAGTCACACAAGATGCTGCCTGAGCTCTCTGGCTTTTGAGGACCTTTCCTGTAAACCATCAATTCAAAACACATTAGTATGAATGAAGTCTAAATACTCTTAGCATGCACATCAGTGGACTGCTCTCACCGTAGTGTTGAAGAGTTGACCGACTGTGACATCTTCAGCGTCCTGGAGCTGAAATTAAATCAGCCATTAGTGAGTATGAAGGGTGCTTCACTAAATGACAGCAAGTGCAAGAGTTAGTCTTACATGGCGGTCTGTGCGCTCCAGCCGAGGCTGAGAGGGGGGCGTGTGGCGTCTGTGCAGTGTGAGAGCAGCGTGAGATATTTGGGGATCAGGACTTGTTGGCCCAACTTGCTGTTTAAAGACAGCTGACTGTTGTAGCTGTAGCGTTTAAGGTGAAGAATCAGCACTCTGCAGCCCAGAGAGAGAGAGAGAGAGTCATTTAAATGCTTTGAATTGACCACAAATGAATCTACACCTAAAGTGTGTCTGTTCATCCCAACCTGGGAAGCCTGCTAAATTTGTGAGAGACGGTTGCTGCTTTTCCACTGCATTTTTCACAGGAATACTCAATCTCCTCCATCTATAAACACAAAGCCAACAGGTAATGAAAAGTGAAGTACCATATTGTAAAATAGTTTCATTTGATAATGAGTTTTATCACAGATTGAAAGTCACAAGAATCATTTGCACAGTTTTACTCTGATTTTAGCCAAAATAAACAAAAAACAAACAAACTCCGTGACAAAAAAGGGTTGGTCACAAATGTTCAGCACAAAAATCTGATTTGGTTTTTACACAGGGTTTGTCTGTTTAGATCAATGTGTAAAAAATATTTGCATGAATACATTCCATATATATATATATATATATATAAAAACTCTTTGACAGTTACTTCACTACTTTTTTCTCAGTGACAAAAACCAAGTCAAACAGTATCTACATGTTTTCAAAAAGCCATTCAGACTTTTGTATTTTGTATTTGTTATTGACTACATGCAAATATTCATGCTGATCCAAACAAACGCATTAACAGCCATGTATCAAATTAAAAAGAAATCACTGAACATTTATTTTGGTGTGAATGGGACTTTGTTTTCGATGCTTCACATTTTACAGCTGGTATGATGTAGTGTCGTACCCTGAAAAAGAGATCTAGAGAGTCCTGTATGGATCTCAGATGGAGTGTTTTTTTCCTGCGCGGCAGGTCGATGGACAGGTCATTGAACTGCTCTCGCTTCGTCACCACCTCTCCACAGCTGTTCACCAGAGCAAGAGAGGACTCGGTCAGTATGTAAGGCAGCATGTGTTGTCTTATGACTTTTAATATGTCCTGTAATAACTACATGGCCTCTTTTATTCACCTTTTACATGTTATGGTGTGCTGCACTTCAAACTCCATGTTGACTGTAACCGGGCAAGTGTAAATGCGTGAGGTGTCCACCTCCTCTGCTAACCGAGCGCTCTGTGGCTCCTCCCAGGCCGAGGGCTCGTTCTTCCAGTTTTTGTTGATCTTCTCCACATCCTCCTTCAGCTGGTCCAGACACTGGCTCAGGAACTCATGGGCATCCTGGGCAAAAACAGCTGATTGGCACTTGCATCATGTGAACAATGTGTCAAGAAGGCTTATTCACACCAACAACAACTGTAAAGATAATGATAACCATATTAGCATCCATACTAACGGACAATAAAATTGTTTATTATGCAGTTCTGTCATCTGTCAATTTAAATCCTCAAGCTCTTTGAAGTCAGATTCTTATCAGCTGTCAGTGTTTTTGTCGCTCAGCAGCTGATATAAAATTCTGAATGTGATTATTAAAATAGTTAGAGTTATCATTGGTGTGAACGGGCTTCAAGTCAGATGCATGTGCATTAGAAATAAAGATGTCACATGTCTTACATTCTGCATGTAACCAGAGAAACGCTCAGCAGTTGAGGAAATAGCGTTCTTCACTCGCCGCAAAAGATCTTTCTTCACTTCTGGAGGGGAAATATCTTTCCTGGCCAGCAGATGAGCGAAACGCCTTTATATGGAAACAAAAAAAAACAACAACAGGCTTGTGACTGGAGAATCATTACGTTTCAAATTTTGAATGAATGTTTAGAATAGTCCAAAAAGTACCTAATTTTGAGGGGGAAAAAAACAACAGCATGACCATACCTCAGAAGGGCATTGACGGGGACCCTCTTCCATGGTATGCCCTGCTTTAACAGGTCATTCGAAAATGAGGGTAGGCTGAAAAGTGACTGGAGTATGGCGTTCATGTAACAGGTGTTCCCAAGATTGGAGAATCTAATGGACAATCAAGTAAGACTCATGTGATAAGCCGAGGACAAAAAAATAATGCCATTCAATATGGCAAAATAATAGCAATAATACTGACTGTACTACAATGTATTATTTAAACTATATATATAAAAAATATACATTTTAAATGTATAGTAGAATGTATTTCTCAGCAATAATAATAATAATAATACAGTAAAACAGTAAGTAATAAACTTCCAAAATATTCTCAATTTACTTTGATGCATTGTAAAAAAAAACAAAATGAAACTGTTAGGTTTTATGCATTAATTTGAAATTGGTATCATATTATAAAAACAGAACAAAAAAAAAATTAAAATTGAAACAGAATTTGGGGGAAAAAAATAAAAAATGTAATAGAACCCTATATTAGCGAGCTTTAGACACTCACCCTTGTAGTGGAGGCTGCGGCTGAGCCAGCGCGGATGGTCTTGGTTTGTTCCAACCACCGTAGTCCAAAGTTGGGCGCACCTTTTTAAAGGGAGTTGAGTGATTGGGTAACATTAGGCTTCTTTTAGCAGAGGGACACTGGCCTGTACTGCTGGGTGTGTAGGAAAAAAATATCAAAATAGACGTGGATTAGTAACCACTAAATCTGATGAATTCAGCAAAGGATCTAAACTGATAATACTTGCTTGTGATATTCAGTAAAATAACTGGCACATAAAAAGTAATTTGTTTGTGAACTGGACTACACTAGTCACACTGTATGTTTGTGCAGCAACTGAAGACAATGCACTTGTTGTGCCAGCATTATTTACTATTACAGAGTCATTTTTATCACATTCAGACTACATTATTGTCATGGAATTGTAAATTCAGCAGCACAATCACAGAACTTTGCAGGAAACACCAGTTTAGAAAGCACAGCCTATTGACTGAGTAACAAAAAGAGTCAGAGGCTCTTTACCTGTCCAAAAATAAATGAGTCTGCGAGTAATCTTTAGTTCCTGTTCTGCTCCCATAAAAGGATGTAGGCTGGAGAGGGGCAGGCGTGTGTGGAGCTGAGGAAATAAAGTAATAAGCATAAGTCATAAAGCCGAGAGGGAAGCCGCTACAGTAGATAAAACGTGAATAGACACTAACCGGTTGCTCTGTTCTCCTCTGACTGCTTGAGTTTCTCTTTGCAGCTGAGCAGAAACTTTCTGGATGAGTCTGTGATGGCCTTATTGTTGCTAAAAACAGGCAATATTATAGAAAGTTTCTTTGCATTTAAGTGCACTCAATTCAAATTTTTTTGGGATTGGTAAGATTTGCCAAGATGGAAAAGTTTGCCAAGGCTGCATCAAAAACAGTATTTTTATTTTTTTTTGCTTAATATTTTTGTGAAAATATTTAATTGTTTTCAAGAGTTTATGAATACAGTATTTATTTAAACTTTTTTTGTAGCCATGTATTAACTGTATATGTTGATTCATTTAATGCATCCTTTCTAAACAGGACTTAATTTCTTTCAGAATTGGGGGGGGGGGACTCACTGACCCCAAACTTTTGAACATTAGTGTATCAAAATGAATCTGCACCAAGATGAAGTCTTGTTTACCTAGAAGAGTCATTCTCTTTGGGGTAGTCCTCTGTCATATCACCATCAGAGTTCATCAGCCTCTTCCTCTTCTCACTCCTACAGGACAAAAACTTTAGATGTGGTCAGGGCAATCTTTATTAAATTAACTGTCATTAAATTGCTGAAACTTGAGATAACATGCAAGCAAACAACATAACTGACACTGTACCCAAATCTAAATTTGCACACCTGTTCTCAGAGAGCCCATTGCGGCCAGGTGTGGAAGTTACCCGGCTGGGACTCCCGAGAGGCTTTCTTGGTGTGCTGTCCTCTCTGCTGTCCAGACTTGGACGTCTTGGAGTGCTCTGAAAGAAACAGCAGGTTAATCATATAATATTTAGAAAAGAATCCATAAGCATTTCAGTGCTCGTGATGCTGTGCTACCTGTTTTTCTGATGGAGAAAGGCCAGAGTCATTCTGTGCTGCACGATTCCCAAGAACTAAGCCAAAACTAGCACTCCCCTGGTTTGTCTTTAAAACTAAAGAAAGATCAAAACGACAAAACAAAATTTAACATGACTTGAAAATGAATGGACAGTGATGTGAAAACTAAAAACACAAGTCAAAAGAAACATACCTGCTGGTTTTCCAAGCCTCACCGTTTCAAGGTATTCCTTAATTTTTTTAGCAACCAACAAGGACAGTTTGTCCATCATGACAACGCTCGAGTCTTTCAGAGTCAAAGTCACACGGTTTGGCCCACGCGTTTGATACCATGAAACCTGCTTAACGTTGTGATTCAGCTGCAACAAAATAAACATAAGACTAAATAGCATTCAACAAAATGCATTTGCTGCTCCTGTCTTAAAATGACACCGTGTCTCGAAGGAGAACCTTACATATGTTTCTTAACCCTATAAACCCTCCTATACCATATTTCATACACATTTCTAAGTATTTAAATTATCAACATGATCAAACCAAAAAATTGGTGCACACAATCTACTACATGCCTTCAGTCATCTGATTGATTATACTTTTCAGCAAACAAAAAGCCTTTTAGTATAATTGTGAATATGTCCACCTGCAGGTATTTTTACTGTTTAATCTTTAATTCTGAAGATAAAATGTGATTTATAGTGTCAGTAATATTTCAACATAAACATTTACTCGAACTCCTAAAATTAGATTTACCTGATTATCCATGCATTTATTTTTTTTTGGAAAATTTGTGTTAAAATGTGAGTATCAAATATGAGCCATCAGGCTTTTGAGGAATGTTTACTTGTTCATCTCTCAATCAGAGTTTTGATCATAAACTAAGCATTTAAAAATCATCTTACAGTCATTATAATGAGATTCAGACTGACAAGTGATATTTATAAGCATTTAATGCAAGTAATATGCTATACTGTTTTCAGTACCGCCGCTCCCTATACGCAGAGTACGCAATTTGCGTAGGGCACCAACTCCCAGGGGGCACCATCCCAGCTCAAAAAAAAAAAAACGTGACGCGACCGCTCGCGGCTGAATGCAAATGATCATAATTGATGGACAACTATGCCTGTGAAAAGACATCAGGAATCCGGCGTCAAGAATGAAGAATGAGAAGAAAAAAAAAAAAAAGATGAAACCAAAGCCTGTGCGTCACTACATTCAGGCTACATTCATAATCCTGAGAAACTTTGACTGTTAATAACGTGTTTTAATGACAGCGGTAAAGTTAGTTTTACGTTTGACATTCATTAGACATTTGGTTTCATAAGAATTAAACTCTTAACGCCTGTTATGTTTTGAGCCGTAACTAACTCAGATAGACATAAATATATGTCCTTTACGTTGCACAAGGCTTCATTTTTATTAAAAAAATTATAATTTTTTTTTTTTTTTTTTTATAAAAAAAGCCTTGTGCATTATAGGGAATAATTTTCTAAATATTTGACAGTGGGTTTGATACCTTTATCTCAAACGGTGTCAGAGTTTCATTAATTTAAGTAGGTAGAGTATATAAAACATAACAAAAATACATGTTCAGTACTGTATATAAAAACAATAAAGGCATAATCATAAAAAAAATAAGCCTTACATTTACATTTATGCATTTAGCAGACGCTTTTATCCAAAGCGACTTACATTGCATTCAAGTTACAGTTTTACATTTTATCAGCTCTTGCTTTCCCTGGGAATCGAACCCATGATCTTGGCGTTGCTAGCGCCATGCTCTACCATTTGAGCTACAGGAAAGCTGTATTCCCTATAATGCCTTTCATTATAGGGAATAATATTCTGAATAATTTACAGCTGTTTTGATACCTTTATCTCAAACGTTGTCAGAGTTTAATTAATTTAAGTAGGTCTAGTATATTAAACAACAAAAATACATTTTCAGTACTGTATATAAAAACAAAGGAATATTATGAGAAAACAAGCCTTGTGTATTATGGGGAATAATATTTAGATATTTTTACAGTTGGTTTGATACCTTTATCTCAAACGGTGTCAGAGTTTAATGCATTTAAGTAGGTAGAGTATATTAAACATATCAAAAATATGGTTTCAGTACTGTATATAAAAACAAAGGAATAATCAAAAAAATACAAGCCTTGTGCATTATAGGGAATAATATTTAGAGATATTTACAGTTGGTTTGATACCTTTAAATCAAATGGTGTTGTTGTTTAATGGATTTGTATTATTGCATACATTAAAAGTTGTAAAATTATTATAAAACACATAAAATGCTAATTCCAAAAACAGAGCCTTGTGCAATAACAGGGATGTTTTTCTGAACATTTTAGTATTGGTTTTATAGTATAATGTAATGTAGTTAAATTGTTTAATTAATTTATATGGTTAATTTTTTATATATTTTTTTCAAAAGATTAAGCCTTGTGCAACGTAAAGGGCATATATTTATGTCTATCTGAGTTAGTTATGGCTCAAAACATAACAGGCGTTAAGAGTTTAATTCTTATGAAACCGAATGTCTAATGAATGTCAAACGTAAAACTAACTTTATCGCCGTGTTTTAATGTCGGTAATAATTTTACCACCACCAACACATCTAATATTCTCTCAGAGTTTCCATGTTCCCTAACGAAAGTTAGCCATGGCTTTAACACGAATAAAAAAAAATATATATAATAATATTATAATATAGGCTTTCCTGTAGCTCAAATGGTAGAGCATGGCGCTAGCAACGCCAAGATCATGGGTTCGATTCCCAGGGAAAAGCAAGAATTGAAAAAATGTAAAACTGTAACTTGAATGCAATGTAAGTCGCTTTGGATAAAATTTTACCTACATTTCACTACTGATTATACCCTGTATGATTGTGTATGTGACGAATAATAAAGAACCTTGAACCGTCTGCTAAATGCATAAATGTAAATCATATGTCAGGATTTCGGCTGTGAATGCAAAGACAGATCTGCACCTGAAACATCCTCGGAGTACCGCCACTGTTGAACTTGACTAGCAGGTTTATTTTGTTGTCCCTCTCGTGGATTTCAAAGACTCCCTCTTTCCATTTAGTGGTCCCCAGCTCCCCACATCTGATGCGGATGCGGACAGCGCCACCGCTGGTCAGCTTAGGCACTGTGACGGCCATGAGGGCGAGAGGCGCTCAAACTCCGGCTCTGGACACAATTGATGGCGAACAGATGCGGCCAGAGAGCTACAACAAAAGCCCTGACAAAAGACGAGAGACAATGTCCGACGTGAAACAGCTTGAGACGCAGAAACGTACATATAACACCGGTACGATCGCAAACACTAGCGACGAGGTTTTTACAACAAGCGGGAGCAAACGAGCGCTTCTTTGAACAAAAACACATGATTTTGATCCTATACGTTTCATTTTACACATCTGTTGTAAACGAGCCAATGCATGCCAAATGTAAACACACGTTTTTAAAGAAAACTGAAAGCTAAAACTCTTAAACCACGACTTTAGGAGAAAGCACACAACCCACGTGTCGGAAATGAATCGGACTCAAATAATAAACCACCGTGATTCAGTCACGCGTGTGAACTTATAACGCGTAAATGTCATTTAACAATATCTCTATAATAATGTCCCGGTCGTTTAAAATTATCAACGACAATAAACAGAACACAAAATAAGCGAGCCAGTGTAAAGTCTACATTAGACAGTTATATTTCTTACATTCAAATCTTCGCAAACACTCCACTTAATATAAACTAAATCATTAAGTCAAATCACAAATGTGTTGCTTTAAAAGCCTTGAGCTTAAGTATGACAAACTTCTGACATTTTAAAGTTAACTGACTAAGTCATGCGTCAAAACGATGCCCGAAGCTCTCCTTTATAAGATTTGATCATAAAGAGCCCCGAGTCCCGCATGTTTCGAGGAGTTCAAGAGTCAAGATAAAAGTAAACAAACACATCAGGTCAAGACATTACGCGCGCTTTAAATGAACCAACTTGACTAGCTTCCCTAGAGACCGCACACACTTCAAGCGTTCGCGTTCCCGCCTTAAAACAAACGACCTCTCGTGTAATTCGCAGAAACGCATCTTTATTTTGCAGTATCCTCACACTCCGCTGTGAAATAATGACACACGCAGCTAATTAACTAGCATTAGCAGCCCAGGCCGTATGACTGGCTTGGCTCCGCTAACTGACCATTCTGATAAAAAACGAGGGCAAATTCTGCTCATAAACCGCATCTCGTTTACCTGCGGGAGGAAAATTCCTTGAAGAAAGCGCTGGAGAAGGTAAAGTATCCGCTCAATGTGGCGCGCTGTCAGTGTGTGAGATTTGCCGGCTATGATGTTTATCGCGCTCGCGTCCCACGAGCAGCCGATGATGGCGGGAATGTGAAAATTTAGAGCGGAAATGGGAGGTGAGAAGAGGCGCGTGAACTCGCGCGAGATTGCGCCTGATTTCAGAGGTTGGCGTCGACGGTGGGCGCTCCTGGGTTTCTTCTGTGAACACTGACAGTGTGTTCACTTTTATTAGAAATATTGAATTAAATTTATGTTTGAATAACAGCATAAACTTAATCAGAATGATCCAAAACATTATGAGGCGTCGCGAAACCTCCTCTTTATTACGTCACCAGCTGCTGATTGGCTGCTGAGGCAGCCGCGCTATCAGTGGGGCGGAAGTACAGCATTATCCTCGCGAAAAGGTCTTCTTCCTTCGCGTAGGACTTTAACATCTCTGTTCAGAGCAAGAGTAACGCTTATTTAAAACGGTGACGGTGAGTAATTTGTGATATATTATTAGACATCTATTGCATTGGACTTAAATAAGTTAAGAAATTTTACATGTGATCATTGCTTAATATATTTCCCCCTCTCTGGGTCACAAACTACGAGTAGAGCTGTAATATGATGTTTTGGAGAATTCATCAGTTTCAACATACAATACTTTCACTATGACCATTATTAATTTACCGTAGTCGTTATTCAAGTAAGCTGTTATGAGAGTCTGTTTACATTGTAAACGAGGTGAGTGCTGGAAGGCCTGCTGCTGATGTGGCCTTTGATCAGTCTCCTTTAACCGCTAGAGATATGTAACTAGTTTGGTTTGAGTCCTGCCAAGTGACCAGCAGTAACATATCACGGGATTTTTATGCTGTGTCTAATAAGTGTTTGTGTGTCATATGTTTTTTATCATAAAGTGATTTAACAGTACTCGAATTATAGATAATATATAACTGGTGTTATAATTGAGGGTACAGTTCACATAAACAAAAACAAAGTGCTTTCTCAGTAAAATTACTGATGGTTTCAGTTTACATATTTCATCAGTGTAACATATGTGACCCTGGACCACAAAACAAACCAAAAAAGGGTCAATTTTTTATTTATTTTTAAATTGAGGTTTATGCATAATCTGAAAGCTGAATATATAAGATTTCCATTGATGTATGGTTTGTTAGAATAAATCTGAAATCTGAGGGTGCAAAAAAAAAATATATATTTTTTTTTTTGTTGAGAAAATTGCCTTTAAAGTTGTCCAAATGAAGTTCTCAGCAATGCATATTACTAATAAAAAATTAAGTTTTGATATATTTACGGTTACTAGTCGATCATTTTGACCCATTGGTGGCTATTGCTACAAATATACCCCTGCTACTTATGACTGGTTTTGTGGTCCAGGGTCACATATTTGCTATTAGTCAAGCTTAATTGTTAAACACCATTTTAGTAATACAATAGAATGGATGTTTTCCTAGTTAGTTTGTCTACTTACAGACAGACAGTATGCCACTACACACTTCACAACCCTTCAGCAATAATCTGCTGTTTGTCTTCTTTAAAACCCAACAAACCATGTAAGTTAACTATTTTACACATTATCTCATGAACACACTCACTCTTCTCTAACATGTTAGAAGGTTAAATTATGATTGAAAAAATGCAAACAATTAATTATTATCACTGGATACAGTCACACAGTATGGTCATGAAAATTATGTAATTCAAGAAATTACTCTATAGGGTAACTTAGACAGGTAACATAGTTTTGCAATTTCACCATTTGACTCATAATTTCACTGATAGGCCTTGTCTGGCCAACCACATTTTGTTTTCTTGATCAGGTTAACCTTAAATTATGATTGAAAAAATGTATTTAATTTGAAGCTTGAATAATTTATTTAAATGCATAACATTGTACCCAATATATACAAAATGAATTGGACAAAGTCATATCTGCTCCCTCTCAATTTTTGTGTTGGGTCTGCAACATTTTCTGGTTTTATTCCAGTGGTGCATTCTTTGACACACTTAGGTGTAGATATCTATCCGTCCTTGCAAATTTGAATAAAAACTTGGCTAAAGCCACCTCAGATCTGGCAAATTGGATGCATCTTCCTACTTCTTTCCATGCAAGAATATCTGTTGTTAAAATGAACATCCTTCCTCGCGTTAATTTCTATTCCTCTATGATTCTTTACCCCCACCTGCTGGCTATTGGAAAAAAACTAAATTCCGTAATCTCGCAATATATTTGGAATGGTAAACGCCCTGAATTAAATGATCTACTTTACAGCATAACAGATCAGATGGTGGCTGGTCCTTTCCAAATGTTAAATTATACGCTGACTCCTTTACTCTTCGTGCACTGTCAGCCTGGTTTAAACCAAATGTGTCAACCTCATGGTGGGCTATTGAAGAGTCTCTTGTTTCTCCACACAATATAGAGCACTTGGTTTTTGCTGGTGTCTCACTTAGACAATGTAAACTTCGTTTTGGCCCTATCATAACATTTTATTTGTACTTGGAGAACGGTGACCAGGAAGATAGAGCAAAGCTTCAGGTGGCATCGTCATTCACCTTTGTTCCATAATAATATTTTTTTATCGGGTAAAAAAAATTATACTGTCCACAATGGATTAAATATAAAGTAAATTCCTTTGGTGACATTTATGATGACAAAGGCCCGAAATCATTTCAAGATATTAAGGCTCTTTTTAATCTACCAGGAACCTCCTTTTTCATGTATCTTCATATTAGGTCAGTGTTTCGCGCATATGGAGTTCCCTGGGATGCACAATTACTTGTACATCCCTTGCAGAAAGTAATTCTCCCCTCTGATAATTCTGTTATTTCTGCTTCAGTTATTTACTATTTTCTCCCCAAACAATCATACAAACCATTATCCATAACAACTATCTGGTCTAAGGATATCATATCAGTAGTGACTTACAAACTTTATTGTCTATTAAAATTTGGGAGACAATCACATCATCCTCAAAAAAAACAAATCATCAGATGATCCATTGGAAATTACTACATAGACTTTATCTGTCCCCTTTAAAACGCTTCTATATGCATGTGTCACCTTCCCCAAATTGCAATTTATGTCCACAGAGGGCACTTGGTACATATTTACATTTTTTGGGGGAATGCTCTGCACTTTCTCTTCTCTGGTCTCAGCTTGCTCATGTCATATCATTCCTTTTAGAAAAGGATGTGGATTTGACTCCAGATCTTTTCTTCTTAAATTATTTTTTTCTGAATTGGCTCTGTCTCCGCAACAGAGAAACTTACTTTTAGCTGCTCTCACTGCTGCAAAGAAAATGTTAGTCAGTCTCTGGGTTCCTCCCCATTCAGTGACCAGACGTATATGGGGCTTATCTTTGCTTGACATTGTTTCTATGGAACTATCTACAGCTCGTATTCATGGAGCAAAGACACAAACTTTGAAGACCTGGAATGCTACTTTTGACATTGTTAAATCTTTTGTTTCTTCTTTTTGATGTAAAAATTTATTTTGAATTCATGTATATATTTTTTTTTTCTTGTGATTGGGTATTGCACTTTGTACTTTTCTCCACTGCATTGTTTTCTGTTTTTCAGAAACAGTGGGTTGGTGGGTACGGCATTTTTATTTTCCAATAAAAATAATTGTTCACAAAAAAAAAACAGTGTATCCAATATAATTGACGGGTAGTCAATATATTTGATAATAGGTTGTTGTAGATAAAATATTGAGGGAAAAAACAAACAAACAAATGAAAGGACACATATATTATACAATAATGTGTTCAAAATATCCATTTCAGAAAAAAGTTATATCAAATACAAAAAGGCTTATGATAAACCATTTTTAGTAGCAGGGGGTTGTTTGATCAAATAACATAGTTGATAGAACTTAAGCAAAATAAAAATATTTTCTTAAATTAAATTTTAATCAATCACAAAAAAAACTACTTTTTCTGAAGTATGTAGAATATAGATAATGTTGACTTAATTTTTGTATTAATTATTTTGAACTCGAGACCCACTCACTTCAAAAACAGACATAGCAAAAACTGAAATTTAAGAGTTATCAAGGCAATTTCAAGCAAACTGAAACACAAGGTGCACAAAATATACAAGATTATAATAATGTACAAGATTATAATGGATCCTTAATGGATAAAATAGGATTTTTCTGAAAAAATTGTTAGGAAAAAATATAATTATTATTAAATGACATGAAATGTGCTCTAAATTGTAGAATAAATTGTCAAATGCACAAAAAGCCCAAAGAATTATATTCACAGTTAAACAATTTCTTGGGTCATTCAGTTTTGGCTATATCGTTATTATTCAGAAATTAGGTATGTCTGGGTTTCAGACAAAATCATTATTATTACCTTCTTCTTTTCAGGTGTGTGATGTCAGCTGACAGCAGCAAATGTAGCTGACGTCCTTCTGTGACAGCAGCCATGGCGGAGGTTTCGTCACTGAGCAGTGGTGCTCCGATGCGCCGCGGACCCTACATCAGCATGATCACCAACCGGACGATGAACTTGCTGATCCGTGCTGCCATGCTCTTTATGGTGGGAGTGTTTCTAGCACTCGTGCTAAACCTGCTACAGGTGCAGCGTAACGTCACTCTCTTCCCTCCAGACGTCATCAGCAGCATTTTCTCATCCGCCTGGTGGGTTCCACCCTGCTGTGGAACAGCCGCAGGTACACAAACACACACAAAATATTACGATTATAAACAGTGTTTGTCTGAACTGCTTCTGTCATAACAGAGGATTCTCACACAAATGAATGCTGTTGTCATTCTTAAGACAGTATATATGTTGGCCTGTGAGATCTGTGATGTCGATTAAATGCCACTCTTGTTTTTTCAGCGTTGATAGGTTTGCTGTATCCCTGTATGGATCATCGTCTGGGGGAGCCGCATAAGCTGAAGAGAGAGTGGTCTAATGTGATGCGCTGTGTGGCCGTCTTTGTGGGCATAAATCACGCCAGTGCTGTATCCTTCTCTCACAACATCGCATTTCTTCTTGTTCTTGACCTTCTCTAACAAAGTCATTCTGTCAAGCATTTCAACTAGATTAGCACTGTTTTAGTCTTATTGTTTATCCTAAAGTTACGTTGTAACAAGATTAATATTTTCTTACATAATGTGACGCACATCTGAAAAAAAATGTAGGACGGAGACTTGGTACTATTCATCTGAATGCTTGCTTGTGATTGATAAGACCAATAAAATGCACTTAGAAAATAGATGACATTTTTATTTAATGCATAAGGTTTTTTGATAAAGTTTTTGGTTGTCAGCGTTTACAGATAAACACATTTTTCTGCCCTAGAAATGGCATTGAACTGATGATAAATGTGGCAGTTTTATAGAGTGCTGCAGTGATGACTTGTTTTTTTAGGTCAATCCATAAAATAGCATCATCCTTGGTTCCTTCGACAAAAACCAATAAGATTTTTCTGTTGGCTTTTGTATTTTTGCAGAAAATAAACTCTGTGACCAACAAATATTTATCATTTATACACTTTGTTCATCATGATAATCTTTACAAATTAAAACAACTTTTATACGTTTTTAATCCTAAATACAATCACCAGAAGTAAAAAGCTAAACGGCCTATAAACAAACAATACCACGGTTTCATGACTTGTCTAATGTCTCACAATCTTATGTCACCACCATTTAGCATCTGACACTTCTTTCAGTCTTTAAAAGAATTCTCTGAAAGCGTGAGTTACAATAGTTTGCAAGAGTGCAATTATAAACAATGAGGCTGTGAAAGTGGACTAGTGAGTAGTTTATCTGTTCAGTTTGGTGATGTTTATTGTCCTCAAACCTCTGTAGTCACATTTAGCAGCTTGTTAGCAACCACCTTTTGCAAGCCATGTAAATGCTAAAAAAAAAAAATCACAATTGGGAATTACTGATGTATTTTATGTTGTAGTATAAAACATGAAAATATCTTTAGCTTGTGTGAACAACAGACCTTATTTCAGGCTTTCAAACTAAAACTAATTCAAAAACCCATTGCGTTCAGGACAATGGAACCGGAAGTGCTAAAAAGCTACCTCGTTTCTGGGTTTTGGCCTACAATAATACATCATCCCTGCAGCACACTATAGTACAAAAACGATATTGCTCTTGTATGACTTATCTTTAACACTGGTACCAACAGAAGGTGGACTTTGTGAATAATGTGCAGCTGTCATTGACGCTGGCTGCATTGTCTGTCGGCCTGTGGTGGACGTTCGATCGTTCACGCTGTGGTTTTGGGCTGGGAGTCATCATTGCAATACTCGCCACACTTGTCACCCAGCTGCTGGTTTACAACGGAGTCTTTCAGTGAGTTTCATACCCACTCTGTTATAAGTCTGCACAATATAGTCAGTTGGAAGTATCACCAAATGAAGTAATAGTAGTTTTAAGGTCTGTTCACACTAATAGCGATAACTATAAGATCTACTGCTTACACTTGCATCATTACAAGACTGTTTTGCTTGGATGTTTTGTTTGGTACTTCACTGTCCGTGTGTGAATGTGTGCAGATATACCTCCCCTGACTTCCTGTACATTCGGTCCTGGCTGCCATGTATCTTCTTCGCTGGGGTCATAACTGTGGGGAATATTGGACGACAGCTAGCTCTGGTAAACTTTTGCATAGTTACTCAAACATAATCACACAATTAAGTAGGGCTGCACGATATATTGCATGCGATTGTCATGCGCATCTCGTCAGTAAAGCCGGTTCTGTGATTATTAATAAATCTCCATCACCTGCAGGGCTCGCAAAATTTCTAAATCCCTGGTAGCCCTTCGGGCAGGTACTCTTCAGATTTTGGTAGCCCGAAAATTAATTTAACTAGCCCAAAAAAAAAAAAAAAGACCTTTTATATTTTTTTTTATTTTATATATATATATATATATATATATATATATATATATACTGTATATATACTGTATATATATATATATAGAGAGAGAGAGAGAGAGAAAATCAGACAGGAGTTTAAATCAATCAAAAATATTTTCAATACACAAATATCAACAAATATGAAGGAAGGAATTTTATTTCACTATTTACAGGGTATCTGCAGAATTTTTAAAAATAAATTTAAGGCAATTTATGACCCATTTTAAGAGCTGCACAAGTAAAATGAACACAGTACGAGCAGGGTTGGACAATGTCTATGGTAACAGAGTATTGAGCCATAAAATTACATGATTTACAGTTCAGAAACAGGTTTTCACAAAAACAAAAATCTTATACAACAGCATTTCAGCCTTTAGACCAACATTTTTATGAAAAGGGATAAATCAAGCATATAAATTGTTCATTTAAAACGTATAAATATTACTGTCTTAATTGTTTAGAAGGCACATTAACTTCTTTCTCATTTAGAACTCTGTGTTTGCAGAGTTGATATTTGCATTGAACTGATCATAAATGGCATTCATTCTCTGCCATGAGGTGGTGCTTTAGGAGCGCTGAAATATTGCGGTTTCCCCGGTAACGATTGGACACAAAGCAGCTCCGCGCTCATAAAAGCTGCTTAATCAGGAATTATAGCTAAAATTAAATTAAATTGCCAACGACACGTTTCTGAGGACAGTCGGTTCCCTTCAGATACATTCAAATAAAGACATCCGCGCTGCGTTTTGACTTGAAAAGTGCAGCGCTCATATTTATTCAATGACATCATTGCCTTTTGAAGTTGAATCCAGTATGGTGACTCTATGACTCCGTCCCCAACTGTAGAACTCTTGAAAATATAATTACATTTCTTATACCATTTAACGTATTTAAAACTTTTTATGGCCTTAAGTTTGATACAACTCACTTTAGGAGTTTTTAAGAACCCGCGGGGAGGTAGCCCGTCGGGCAGGGCGGTGGTACATTTTGGTAGCCCGACTGGAGAACACAATAGCCTCGGGACGTCGGGCTAGCGATTTTGCGAGCCCTGACCTGTTTTCAAATGGAGTGGCATTTAATACACAGAGCCGTTGTTCAGGTGAAGGTGGAGATTTATTAATAATCACAGAACCTGCTTTACTGACGAGATGTGCATGACAATGTATCATGCAATATATCGTGCAGCCCTACAATTAAGCTCTGGGGTGTATTCCAGAAAGCAAGTTATGTGACACACCTGGGTATGTTTAAGGGTAAGTAAGCGGATAACCTCAGCTTTCGGTTCCAAAAAACGGAAGGTTACTTTCAGGGTATGTAAATAGCAATAGCAACTTATACTCTGAACATAACCTGCTCCGGAGTAGGCTCTGTTTCAGGGTTAGTTCCCTTCAGATCCATCAGCACATGTGTGGCCCTATTGACGAGACTTCAGTGGGCGTGACAGATTGCGCACAATATTATAATATAGTAATTATATTATATTATAATATAGTAATGAAAAAAATAATAATAAAAAAAAAAATAAAAAAAAATATATATATATATAATTAGTTGTATGATATGTTAATTATAAAGCACTAATATAAGTAATATATAAGGTAATATATTATTCTAATATGGTTATTATATTGGCATATATAATAGTTATCTGTATTAATTTTAAAACACTATTATGACAAGGTAATGTTTAATTTATTATATTATATATTTATTACATTTTTTATTATCATCTCACACATCATGGATCGGCATTTTCTATAATTTATTTCTATGATAAAAATACATATCTGATATGACTTATTATATTATTAGCATCAAACAAACAATCTAATTCTTATTCTCAAGGATTAAAGATTAAAGGGGGAAAAAAAGAAAAATGATTGCACAACCACCAGTTAGGTGGCGATATGAACCAAGTATGTAAACGGCCTTTGAACAGAAGAAGAAAGAAGTAGCATGGCATGCTTTTTCTTGGCCTCTGTTTCCATAGTGACTGTTTCCGTCGATTCGTCGCTCTGTTGAGAATGTCTTGAGTCTTAAACAGGAACATACTCTGGGTTGAATGAACTTACTCCCGGATGCAGTTTTGGAAAACTGCACTAAATCAGCACATAAATAATTTTTAAAGGATCACGTGACACTGAAGACTGGAATAATGAAGCAGAAAATTCAGCTTTGTATCACAGGAATAAATTACATTTTAAAATATATTCACATAGAAAATTATTTTAAATTTGAAATAAGTTTAATAATATTACTGTTTTTACTATATTTTTTTTATCAAATAAATACAGCCTAATTGTCATCTTTCAAAAACATAAATCTTGCCAACCCCAAACTTTTAAACAGAAGTGCAGGTTAATTTGTTGGCTTGTAAAAGATTTCTTTATTTATTTATAAACTTATTTATTTAGAAATGAGTGTGTAACTCTTAAAATTGTGATGTGTAGTTATGTTGCCTTTGAAACACTATGTATTGCATTGATTTGTGTTTCTTTATTTGCTGCAGTACGAGTACAAAGTCAGTCAGGAAAAGACCCACCAGGATTAAGGAAGAATCCTCTGCACACATAGGAACATCCAGGATAAAGTAGTGAAGCAGGAGCACCAAGACTGACAGAGTGATCCATCATTGAGGAAGAGCTGCTCTCTGTGTTTGAGGACGGAGAGTGTTATGATTTATACCTCCAGATCTGTTTTCTGCCTCCTCAGATGCTCAGGTTCTCTAAGTGTGTGTAACAGTTAGATATAATGTTGTTTACACACTCTCGTACTGTCTTCGCCAGTGCTGAAATGCTACCGGCTGCTGTAAAGTGCCAAACTGACTCTGACTGATCAAACTGTGTGACTGTCCTCACCTCATGACTGGAGGCGAAACCTGGTGTGTAAAGATAGGCAATATATTGACTTAATATTTCATGCATTTCAGGCACAGACACAAAACTCAATCACAAGAAATTGTCTATATGATCTTAATACTGTTGTGGCCTCTATCCTCTGTGACGGGTGGAGGAGAGTCATCTGGACAAAGCACAATCATCGGATCTCATTCATCATACAGAAAAATCACTGGTCATTAGAAGTAAGGAGAGTTATATAGAGTATTATGACAGGGCATCAAATCTGTTACATATCACTTTACTAAAGGGCAGTTCACTTCTGCGGTGTCACAGATCCATCACTAGTGGGCGTCAGAGGATAAACTGACCCGTCACCCTGTGTTTGTAGATGCAGTGCTAAACACAAAGGACATCATATTTTCTAACAGACTAACCAGTGTGCTGTGTTCATTAGTTGGAAGCGGAATTGGTGTTCAACAAGGTGTTGATTACTGCTTTGATTACAACTTGAATATTTTATTGTAATAATTCCTCGTTATAGCCAGGGCTGCGTTTCCCAAAAGCATTGTAAGCTTAAGTTGATCGTAGCTCGATTGGTTTTAATGGGTCTACGATGTACTTAAGCTTACGATGCTTTTGGGAAACGCAGCCCTGATCATTCCTTGCTAGACCCGAAGAACTCATCAGTTTTGACTGAATGAAGCATCCCTTAGCTTCAGAAATCTCTGATTACAACATTTCAGAATAAAATTAAAATGCTTCTTAATGACATTCCATTGATTACCAAAGCCTTAAAATAACTTTAAGACATCAGATAGATTGGAGCTCAAAGAAAAGAGGACAGAACAGGCAAACCACCATCTGTGCACTGATTTTGGATAAATTAAGGGATTTTTTTTTTTTTTTTTTACTGGGAGGATATATTATGAAATACTGAGTAGAATGCAAAATAAGTGGGATCAATGTGTTTTAAGTGTTACAATGAGACTTGACAACTTAATTGTAGACTTGCAAGAGTAATTGTACAGTTTGTATGTGACCATCTGAAAGCGAGCATGTTGGGATGTTTTCTCATGGGTGATTACTTGATCCATGGTTTGTATTTAACCACATTTACTGTTTTTTGAAGTTGAAATTACATGTTTGTTATTACATCTGCATTATTAAAAGAGACTTTCTTTGAGATTGTTTTCTTTAGTTACTATTATAATGAAGCTTTTTTTTTACTTTAATGCAATTAATGCATATACAATGTATAATCAGTGCTCGATACCGATTCATTACATTACACATTTTAGGTAATATAATCAGAATACTTTTAGATTACTTTTGACCTAACTCGTTTATCACATTGATTTAAACAGGGTAATCTTGTACCATATTGATATAAACATAGATGCAAACTCCTCACCTTTCAGCGACAACTCACTTTTTTGAGATCAAAATAGGTCACCTATGAGATTTGCAAGGGGGGTCTTTAGGGTACTTGTAATCTTACAAGGGTAAATAAATGTTTCAATACGTTTTATATAGTATTTTCTTTATTCTTTACTTCAAAAACTGTCTAAAAAGGGTAATATTTTATTTTATTTGTTATTTTTATTTTTTTGAGGTCTGAGATGGAACGGTGAAGAGAGAGTGGGCAAACATTTTGCATTTTAGGTCAGCATTGTCGTTTAATCAGCCAATACTGTCTTAAATAGCCTGCATAGCACTTCATCTTTTATAACATGGGATTTTGACCAAATATATACAGTGTTAATTTTCATAAAATGTTGCAACAATGTTGATTTTTGAAAAACAAGATGAAGAGCATTAAACATTATACATTATGTAAAAGTTTTCTAAACTGAGGTTTGTGAAGGAACTGTAGGGGGTTTGTACGGTTAATAAGTAAATAAATCATAAAAAAATAAAAATAACAATCAAAGCACCTACTAAAAAAGATGAAATATGTGTTTACCTGCATGTCATGTGACCATTAACAGAAATTGAACCTAACTTGTCAGAGAAACGTGAGCATGCAAATGTGTTAGTTCATTACTTACTTATTACCTTAAAATCTCAAGAGTACTTCAAGTAAATATATTAGGTTAAGAGGTTCGACTGACAAAAAAAAATAAAAGAAATAACATGAATTTGTGCATTTACAGTAATGCATTCCAAAGACAGTAATACATGGTTAAATCATGTAATCATGTAACCAACTTTTTTGAGACCTGTAGTAGGCATCAAATTTGAAATGAGCTCATATAGTGAATAAAAGTGTAAAATTTCTCAGTTTAAACATTTGTTATGTTCTCTATGTTCTATTGTGAATAAAATTTTGGCTCATGTGATTTGAAAGTCTTTTAGTTTTCATTTTATTCAAATTTAAAAAACGTCCCAACATTTCCAGAATTCAGGTTGTACACAAAAGAGAGCACAAAAGAAGGATTTGCACAGCATAAATAGTTATATTGGCCTCAGAGAGCAGATTTTTGTGACATAAAAGTACAAACTAATAACAGTTTGAATTACTGTAATTAAAGGAATGGTAATTGTTGGGTTCTTTGTCAGTTCTGCTTAATGCCTGCTGCCTGCTGTGACAGACATGTTTGCCATTGAGGATGTTTTTTCTTTTTGTTGGTTTCAGTTGAAAACTGCTGATGTCCAAATGATTTATGGGGGTTCTGAGAATGTGTTAAACAGAGCTCAGTGTACCACGCTTTTATCGATGATTAATGATTTTCTTCCCACAGCAGTGAAACCTGAAATTACCAATATTGTGGAGAGCATCTAATGGTCTCCATAAGGGAAATGGCTTAAAAACATACTAAAAATATGTATTTTAGACATGTTTATAGGATGTTAGGGGATAGAGAATATCATTGACTGAAGGCAATGGAAAGCCCTCAACATGACAAAAAAATAAGTGCATATGAGTGCGTGTGTGTGGTAGAGGGTGATGTTCAACATGGTTGGCTTCTCCATATCTCAGTAACACTGACTGCTGTAATCACAGCTATGGGCTGCGTGCGTTTAATCGATTTGACTGTGTCAGTCTGTGTGTGGTCCCATGTAACTGCTCAAAGCCTGACCAACCAGTCATCACTAACTCTCCAAGGACAGTTCTGGCAAAAACATGACTTGTGTCTCATACACACAAACACATACGCTCTGCCTCGTTCTGTAAAGGTTAATGCAGAAGATCTGCTTTGCGCACTAGTTAATCCATTCTGCTCAGTTCCAGAGAGTGTGAAGGAAGTGTGAAGCAGCGCTTTTACCCTGATCTCACACAGCTGCTTGCCATTTATCTCTCCTCTTGACTTCTGAATTTTGATTCCTTCAGCAGTTCGCCGGTTTGAAGAATGTATTAAACTGAATGATGAATGGAAGGATTGTTTTGTGTTACAAGAAGGCATTCACCAGTATGTTTGGACATTAATTTTCTATAAATGCTTTGAGAATAATTAACAATAAGCCACCTAAGATATTTTGGCTAAAATGATGAGTGTGTTATCATATAGTGTTATCATAAAGTTTTATCTCACTGTGCGGGATGAATTTTAAATGTATATTTCTGTATAAACACAAAACTTAAAGGGATAGTTCACCCAAAAATGAAAATTCTGTCATTTACTCCCTCATGTCGTTCCAAACCCATAAGACTTTCGTTTATCTCTGTAACACAAATGAAGATATTTTTGATAATTTCTTAATTTTCCATCCATTGAAAGTCCACGCAACCAAAACTCTGACGCATCAAAGTTAATGAAGACAGTGTAAAAGCAATCCATATGAACTGAGCAGTTTAATCCAAGTTTTCTGAAGAGACATGATCACTTCATGATGAAGAGATTAAATATAGGCTTTTATTCATATAAACACTGATCAACACATAAATGAGCTCATGAGAAAAAACCTCACTGGTTCTTGCACAAGCAAGCATGGTTGCACTTCCATGTTTACCATATTTGATGAGCTCTATGTATGTGCACTGATCAGTGCTTATTTTATTATTAATTTATACAATTTTTTTTTTTTGTAATTTATAAAATTCATATAAAATTCATAATCATATACAGAATTTAGAATGCTACAATTTTTAAAATGCATACATTATTATTATTATTATTATTATTATTATTATTGAAGTAGTAAATACAACTGATTATTGGGGCATGTTTTACAAGAAAATATTATATTTGAAAATGTCATGTTTAATTTAAAAGTGTATTACTTGCTGTTTCTTCATAACTGTGAAATTCACTAGCAATTTATGAGTGAAAATTGATCTCAACACCAATGTAGTATTATATATTTATAAAATTTAGTAAACAAAATTACAAAATTTATATAAAAACATGGACTGGATTATGGACCAGGCAATTTACATCTGGCAGAAATGAACAGAACTAAAACAGAATAAATACATACTAAACACCTGGAAAAAAGATGAGAAAGCCTAAACATACATGATCCAAACATACATTGACAATCCATCATTCCTCATAACAAAACATTTCTCAAACAAATTTAGAATGTAGTCTACTGTATGTGTGTTAACCTCTCGGTGCAAACACTGCTCTTGATCTGTGTTCACTCTGATCTCCAGACATCAGATCTGCGCTCCTCTCCAGTATCTGAGCACTAAAGGCTGTTTAGACACATCACACATTTGTACAGCAGGATGGTTTTCCTCTCGGGTGAGCATCTGATGGTTGCTTCTGACTCCTGACCGTGAAAGTGTGCTGTTAAATGAACACTGTAAGAGAGCAGCAGGTGCATGGAGATTGACAGGAGGCCTTGTTCTCCTCGCCACGCGACTGATCACAGAGGGGGGTGAATCTGAGGAGTTAGGTGAAGATCTCTGACACAGTCCTGCGCTGGAGACCGTGTGTATTTCTAACGGGCTACAGGGGCTCTGAAGTGGAAACAAGCAGACATGAACGACACAAGCTTGCTCATTATGAAGGATCTGAACAGCCATGACAAGTTCAGAAAACGTGACAGTCAGGACAGATAATATACATCATGCTATATTAGTTGAATCACTCTACCCTTGTGAAAATGAAGTGCACTTTAGCATACTTTTTTTTATAAAAAGAGTATTTATAACAGAAATAAATAATGTGCTTTAAAATAACATTTTAAAATGTATTATAATTTCAATTGATATTAAATGCCATTAGT
This sequence comes from Schizothorax lantsangensis, assembly GCA_027422415.1. Lineage (NCBI taxonomy): Eukaryota > Metazoa > Chordata > Actinopteri > Cypriniformes > Cyprinidae > Schizothorax > Schizothorax lantsangensis. Next base: position 9,923,621 of record CM049848.1, read on the forward strand.
TGAACATTAGAGTGTTTTTTGACCCTCTTAAGCAAAAACTTAAGTACATCTTTATATTTAATTTCATAATTTCTTCTATTGTCTTTGAAATATGGTTAAAGCAATGGTGAATGACAAGCATTTATGGTAAACTAAAATATATTTTAATCACGTTTCGATTGAAACTTGTATGTCAAGTTGTAATTTAGTACATGTAAAACATATTAACTCTCTGTAAGTACACTTATGTTTCCTTTTATTTCATTAATATTATATATTGCCTGCAAGTACATTTTTTTATATTTTTCATATTTGAAGTATATTACTAGTGCACATTCAGTACAATTAAGCACACTTATTTTAAACATGGGTAATGTGATAGAACAATTTTAAGAAAATTTAGTAGACATATTTATAAAAAATGTATGCATATTACTATAGCATATTGGCAAATATCATACATATCAAGTTTAGTAGCATATTGGCTGTTTATTAGTACTTATAATAACTTAAAAAACAACAACATTTTAATGCCTTCTTCTGCATCACCATACATACTTATGATCCCTTAATCCTTGATCCATTAATACCTAAACTTAACAACACCTCACTAACTATTAATAAGCAGGCAAAAGTCGTAGCTAAGTTCTGAGAATTGGACCTTTATTATTATCATCATCATCATCATCATGAAGATATAAGGAAGATTATTAACACAAACAGATGACAAGACAACACCACAGACTGAGGCACACTTCATTAACACTAGAGAGCGCCGATCGACAAGAATTGACAATCAAACTTATTGAATTTAAATGTGCTAGTTGTTTTTTGTAAACGCGTGCGCGCGCACACACACACACACACACACACACACACACACACACACACACACACACACACACACACACACACACAGACAGCATCAGGTCAAAGGTGAGCTCTGTATCTGATTTGATCCAGATGCAGTCAGAATTTTACTACTGTGAAAGAGTTAGAACCAAATCAGCAGCTCCTGAATTCACACACACATGAACAACATGATCACACTTCATCTTTGTGTCCTCATTTGAGCCTGCTTTGTTCAAATTTAAAGCAATGACTTAAATCCAACCACAAATGATATGTCATCTTTTGGGCTTTATTGCTTGCACTAGTCTGTCTGGATGCTCCAGCTGTGACATGCACAGACACAAACACACCACACTTAACATTCGCTCTGGGCAGTGCAAATAATTTAATTATAATGTCCTGACTCTGAGACTACAATAAATAATTTGAATAAATGACACTTGACAGGTTTGCTCTTTTATTTGCAGCCGCCGATTTACAGTAAGTGCTATTGTTCTGAAATTCGACTAAAATCAGGAAATATTGTTATTTTGTGTTATATTTTATTACTGCCATAATTAACAAGATACTTAACAAAATATTAGCCAGTTTGGATGTATTTCTAAAATGATTTATACAAATACTGTATGCAAAATCCCTATTTTTAACCATATTATGCTGTGATATTTCACACTTCAGTACAATAATTTATCATTCTGACATCACATCATAAGTGTTTTTTTACAAAAAAAAAAAAAAAAACTACAAGAAAAGTCTGTAAAATCAGGGCCAATGTAAATATACATTATATTCTATAATATATCTTAATGTCTTCATTGATTTTTGCAGGTGTTTTAACTGTATTTTTTTTGTACAGATTTTTTTGGTTACACTTTACAATAAGGTTCCATTAATTAATATAATATTGGTTATTAATATTAGTGTTTATTAATCTTTGTTCACGTCAGTTAATAAAAATATGACTGTTTATTGTTAGTTCATGTTAGCTCAGGTCCATTAGATAATGTTAACAGATTCAGCTTTTGATTTTAATAATGCATTCGTACAAGTTGAACTTAAGACTGATAAATGCTTTCGAAGTATTTTTTTATTGTTTCATTGTTTCATTTTAACTAATACAGTTTTATAATGTTAACAAATGAAACCTTATTGTAAAGTGTTACTTTTTTCTCACAATGTATAGTGATTTATTTGTCAGAAAAACACTGATCATGGCACAAAAACACAAATATTCCAAATGTAAATAATATGGTGTTCATTTTTTTTTTTGGCTAAAAGCCTTATTATTTTTTATTTTAACTGATCTTTATCCCACAACATTTTGAATGTAACACAAAACATGTATGTGTTTACATGAATGTGAAATATCAGTTTTTGTAATTATAATGCGTGACATGTTACAGGGCAGATTTAAGTGCACACGCGTGAGCACAGAGGATTGTGGGTGCTGTGTAAGTGTCGGACCGGATGAGGGCGGGACTCCAGGTGTAGCTGTGCCTGTGGTGAATATGTCATCACTGCTGCACTATTTCCTCTCGCACAAATATGCATCTGAGATGGTGTCAATGTGAATGTGAGTTTAGCTCACTCAAAATACTAAACGCACTTAAAAAAAAGTGTATATTTTCCGTGAACCTGTATATCTCATCCCTGCTGTAATGGCATTACATGACAACCTGGCCACTAGTGTCTAGTATTTGGCATAGAAATGTGTGGATTTCTCTGATGAGTCTGAGTACAGTTGATAGATGACTCTGTTGTGATGGGAGAACCTTCATCACTGTGGGCCCAGAGCAGGTGCCTGTTGGGTCAAGGTGCAAAGGTCAGGACCTCAGTGTGAGTCTGGTCAAATAACTGGTTTTAAACGGTGTGGCAGCCACCTGTCCAAAGGTCAAATGTCAGGGGTAGCCAGGCCACCAGAAGGACCTGACCAACCACACAGAGACTGTGGGAAACAGAGCAGACAGACAACCTAAATACAGTCGCACACTGCTGTCACAATACTTTGTACACAACCCAACTTTGACTAACTTGCTTAGCACCTTACTTGCCCCAGTCAAACTCTGGCCCACCCACACACAAGCACACTGGCCTTGTGCAATGGAAACTCAACAACTTTCAATCAATTTGAGTTTTTACATTTGGATTAAAAAATAATAATAATTAGTTTGAAAGATCAAACTATTTATTTTTAAAACGGAGATGTCATAACATATTGGTCTTAAATGGTACAAAGACAAATTTTGAACATTGATCTCCTCAGGAATAGCAGTTCTATTTAATGAGAAAATGTGCATGCGGTGCATGTGGAGAATGTGCATGTGTGTGGTTTCTCCTGCTGTTCTTGTTGAGCATGAGCGATCAGAGTTTCACCCACAGTGCATCTGACATAACGTGGCAAGACCTCTGCATGTTTAGGAAGTGAAAAATCCCTCTTCTCTTTCTTAACCTCTGCAGGAGGGAGCGAGAGAGAAAGAGAGAGTAAGAGAAACCTTATTGAAGAGGACACAGAGCGAGACGTCTAGACTGCCAGTCTGAACACTGGGGAACCTCCCTTTGTCCCCTGAGAATTTCTCTGCGCAATCCTCTAGCATCTCTGTCTCTGTATATGTGTATGTATATAGGTTTGCTTAGCTATAACAGAAATTAGCTCAGTTGGGGAAAAAATAAAAATGCAAAATGCTTTTTTGAGAGGGAAAGGCATAGGTTTGAGTTCAGAATAGTCTATAATAATTATAACTTGCTTAATTATTATTTTTTAATTTACTCTGTACAAAAGCACACATACATTCGTTGTGTTCATTTCATCAAGCGATTAGGAATTGAATTAAAGCAACTATATTGTTGGTAGTTTTGTGCATTTTTGGAGCCCCCTACAGTTAAATAAGTGGGATTCACTATCGTAAATACGGTATATATCACTGTCATAATTACAGTAGATAACTGTACTGTTGCTGCTGTAAAGCAATCTGTCCTTTTCACTGATTTTTGTACCTGCGAAAAAGAAAAATCGCAACTATTTATTTCACGATTAAACTTTTTTTGCGAGATATAGCTAAACTTGTAATTCTGAGGGGAAAAGGTCAGAATTGTGAGATATAAAAGGATTGTAAGACATTTTTTTCTTGCAGTTTTGAGTTTACATCTCGTGCAATTTTGCAGGTAGGCCTATATCTGTTAATTCTGACTTTTCCCTCACAAGTCTGAGTTTAAATCTCATTAACATCTAGTTAACATTTCACAGTTAATTCTTTCACAGAACTGTGAGTTTTTATCTCGTAATTTTGAGTTTATACCTTGAAAAGTTATAATTACCTTTTTAATTATTATTTTTTTATCCCTTGGCAGAAATGGGCTTTTAGAAAACAGATGTTTTGGGGGAGTGTAGGTAAGAAACACATGTATAAACTTACATACAGTTGCTTTAAGGTTATCAATAATAACAGCAATCATTTATTTTTTAACATTAGTGCAGAGTTGCTCTATGCATCTGTTTATGAATTGTGTGTCTTTAAGCATAATGTTGTCTGTGTCAGGTGTCTAGAACAGGTGGGGGGTGGGGAGGGATTGTGAGGACCCTATTTAAAACAGATACTAAACTATTTCCTTATAAACCTTTCACCTTTAACCCTATTTAGGTCATATTGCTCAAAGCAACTGTGCAGTCATTGCCACCCACAGAAGCTTGTGCTAACACATTAACATGCTAACACAGCTACTGCAGACACATGGGCTTCTACTACTGAGGTTAGTGGAATCACATTCCCACAGCAGAGGAGCTAAACAGATAAACGAGGCCAGATGGTCCTTAATACATGTCAGCTGACAATCTTCCTATCAAACCCACAACTGCATGGAAAATTAAACGTTCTTTATTTTAACTAAAAATTGATAGCATGATAGAATGCACTGATTCAATGAAGAAACTTTAAATAGTTTTTAATGGTTCAACCTGTTGCAACCTATGATAACCAAATTCAGTTACATCAAGAATATTGCTTGAAGTGTTGCTAAATTTGCATTCTTGTTTGAGATTTTCTGGCAATAGCCACCCTCTATTATCCTTAATGAAGAATGTGATTTCTTTATAGTTTTTCTCAAAAGCCAAAGAATATGAAACATAGCAATTTGTACATTTTTGGTCATTATAGAGATTTCAATTCAATCAATGAAAACTGATTCAATCAATGAGATCATAACTAATTTATTCTGTCTTTAGCAAATTTTAAAATCATAGAATGGGTCTGGATTTGTTTGTTTGTTTGTTTGTTGACCATACATACATGTTCATGAGTCTGAGGTTAAGTCTCAGGCTTTTGTCACGTCCAGTTCAAGTCCAGTCTAAAGTCTTCCAAGGCCAATAAAACTTCAAATAAGAGTATTTTGTATGAACAAAACTAAAGAAAACAATAAAAAAAAAACTGTCTATAAAAGATCAATTTTCATATTAGAAAATACATGAGAGATGTCACAATATTTACAGAAAATAATTTGTATTTTGTGTTATTCCTGAGTCTTTAATCTGAGTCAAGTCTCTAATCAGGTTCTTGTGAGTTTTAATGTTACTCACTCTCAGGCTATCCAAGACGTAGATGAGTTTGTTTCCTCATCAGAACCGATTTGGAGAAATGTAGCATTACATCACCTTTTCACCAATGGATGAACAGTGAATAGGTGCTGATAAAAACATCACAATAATCGACAAGTAATCCACACGAATCCAGTCCATCAGTTAACAACTTCTGTAGCCAAAAGCTGTTTGTTTTTAAGAAACAAATCTATCATTAAGATGTTTTTAACTTCAGAACTTTGCTTCTGAGTCCATACAAGCAATATCCATATTATTGCTTTCTCCAGTTAAGTTGTCTCATCCGAATCAGGAGAGAAATATGCACAGATCAAGCACCATTTATAAGTCAAAACAGTCTAAAATAGTTCCAAACAAATGTGTGGGTGTATTTTGATGTGACAACAAGGGATGGATTAGAGGAAGTGTTATAATTTGAGTTTTGAGTGTGTAACTGTGGGTAAAACAGTTTGACCCTCATTGATAAGCTACGATCGTGGCAACGTATTAGAGCAATCCGGGTCAGTCTTACTGCTGTGGTTGGAGGCATTATAGACAGTGCTTAAGAATCATATTCTTCAGTAGGACAGTGGCAAAATATGTGTCTGTGATTTTTTTTTGTGTGTGTCTGTGTCTGTGATTTAGTTATATGTCAAAGAACCACATTTTTAACAGTCCCAAACAACTGCTCTTTTGATTTTATTTTGGGTGTGCATCTGTGTTTCATTCATTTTGATGAGTATAAATGGAAGAACTTATGGCCATCTCATTAGCATATGAAAGCAGACACGCTGGTGTGGGAGGTGCTGGTGAACGCACGTGTGTGTGTGTGTGTGTGTGTGTGTGTGTGTGTGTGTGTGTGTGTGTGTGTGTGTGTGTGTGTGTGTGTGTGTGTGTGTGTGTGTGTGTGTGTGTGTGTGTGTGTGTGTGTGTGTGTGTGTGTGTGTGCAGCAGATGGGCTCAAACATGTTGACTTTTGGCCCTGTCGTTGTAATGAGGGCTGAGAGACTGGTGTTACATTGTGTTTCCCCTCAAAGCACACAGATTTGGAGTGAGAGGTTAATTAATTCATTTCAATAATTATCCCATTAACCTCTGTAATGCTGCTGAACATCAATTCATTTCCTCATTACCTTAATCATTTACTATGACCAGTTAATCATTGCAATCTGAGTATGATGGATTATTATCATTTAATCATACACAAAAACCAGGAGCCAGATATTCTCATTCACACTAATAAACTAATGACATGCTAACACAGATGGTCTATCTATCTATCTATCTATCTATCTATCTATCTATCTAATTATATCTGTCTGTCTGTCTGTCTGTCTGTCTATCTATCTATCTATCTATCTGTATATATATATAATTAGTGGTGTTAGCAATGTTTCTCTATTGTTATCTTTCCTTCTTCTTCTCGAGTAGACAATACTTTGACACATAACTCATCCCACAACCATTTGTAGTAGACCCAGGTCATGCAGTGTATTGAAGAGAGCTGTGTTTTTTTTTACAGTTTTTCTCAGTCGCTTTGCTGCATTTCTCACATCACTATTTACATTTGCACAACAGTTAATGCATTTCTCAAAACAATTAGTACAAACTGCAAAACCTAGTTGATAACCTGCAAAAGCGTGTCACTTGCTCAAAATGGATAGCTCATTCCTCAAAAGCAAGTATTCATGTCAATGAAAGTGTCAGTGTCATCAAGATGAAAAGTCCTGACACCATTGTTTATGAACAAGATAGTCAAATGGCTTTGTCATGTTTTCATTATGACAGTTTACTCTGTAAATGTTTTCCAATGCAAAAAAGTCAGATTTTGGTGACACTTCCTGAAAATGCTCAAGACAGCACTATATACTATTTGCACAGCCATTTGAAAACTACAGTAAAGTTAGACATTACTGTATTTAGTGAGGTATCTGAGTACAAGACACTGAATATGTATGTTTCACATTTTTACTGCATATGCTCTTTGCAATTCTAATTTGTTCACAGCATTGTGCAAAAGAATAAATACACCCTTATTTACAACAAACATAAACTCCCTTTGGGTAGAGCTGTGCACAACTGTAAACAATATTGCAGTACATATTGGAACTGAACATACAACATACATAGTACTGTAAATCATTCATGAACATCCAGACGTTCCTCTCTGTCTGGCCACATAGTTTCATCTACATCACAGCGAATATCATCTCTTGCAATGCAGCGAGGAAAGTATCTCCTCGAGTGGCGAATCCACCCTCTGCAGGACTCTGCTGTGATGTCATCACATGCTGCATCCATGGCCACTAGCAGGGCCATTTGGGTATGTGGATGCCGGTCATATACCTTCCACCTCCAGGAAGAGAAAAATTCCTCTATTGGATTTAGGAATGGTGAGTAGGGAGGGAGATATTCCACCAGCATCCTATCATGTGCTGCAAACCACTGTCTGACAACATCTGAGTGGTGAAAACGCACATTATCCCAAACAACAACATGCTTATTCAGATGGTCTCCAGTTAGACCCCTCTCATTCTCAGGGATTATGTCCCTGTAAAGAGTGTCTAAAAAAGTCAGCAGATGTTGTGTGTTGTATGGACCAAGACGGGGTATATGGGTGAGGACGCCGTTTTCTGAGATGGCTGCACACATAGTAATATTCCCTCCTCGTTGGCCTGGGACATCAATGGTTGCTCTCTGTCCAATGCGATTCCTTCCACGTCTTCTACCTTTTGCCAGATTGAAACCCGCCTCATCAAGGTATATGAATGTGTGCAGCGGTTCCCTGGCCTCCAGCTCCAGTACACGCTTTATTACAGAAGAGGGAGCGAGAAAAACTATAACAACTTTTCCTGTGTAACATAATGCATTTTGGACAACATATTGTACAGTATGCACTGTGAATACACATACACAGAACTGTCATGTAAGTGTAGTGCATGACACTACACAAAGTAAACAGCTTACAGCACTGAACATTAGAGTATGCATAGAACACATACATGTTTTACCTGTACATACTGGTGACGGATCTCCTTCACTCTGTCGCTGTTCCGTTCAAATGGCACATTGTACAATTGTTTCATGCGCATTTCATTTCTCCTGAGCACTCTGTCAATTGTAGCGATTGAAACGGATTCAATATTCCCAAAGATGTTGTCATCCTCTATAACAGCACTTTGTATCTCTCTCAACCTTATGGCATTGTTTGCAATCACCATTGCACAAATGGCTTCCTCTTGTTGCGGAGTAAAAAAGGGGCCCTCTTCCACCTCTGCAAGGTTGTCTTGCAATCCTATGTGGTGCAGAGTAAAATGACAGTAAATATGGCAAATCTTTACTGTAACACTACAATACACTAAATCTGTGATGCAGTAAAGCTGTAAGTCTAAATGTAAAATGTAAAAAGTGACAAGTTCTTGTCCCACTGCAAGCTTCATGTATGACACAATGACAGTAGTGCAGTGCAGATTGTTTGGTGCTGAATTACTGTCCATTTATACACACCTGTTCTCCCGACGAAATGTTTGAATAATTGAATTTACAGTGGTTCTCCCAACATTTGGCTGCACCCTTCGACCAGCCTCAGCCATTGTGAGGCCGTGATTGACAACATGATCCACAATTGTAGCCCTGATTTCATCGGGAATCCGCCTATGTACTTGGCCTCTTCTTCCTCTTCCCCTGTTTTGTCCCCTTCCCCTTCCTCCCCGCACCCTCACCCCTCTTCCACGAGGCTGACCTTCCATTTCTGTGTCACAGTATTGTAGAAATGGTACACACTATGTCCTGCTTGGTTCATATATGCTTGTGAAGTGGGGGTTTATGGGATTCAGCTCTGAGTGATTGTAGAGAAGTGGCTTATCATTGGTTGCAACTAATGCTTCACACACCCCTTCTCATCAGTGAAAGCTGAGGTTCACCTGAGAGAAATTATTCAATTTAGGAGACATTTTCAGGAAAAAAAAGATTTAATTTTTTTTATAAAATTTGCTTGACAGATTTTGACAACTAGTTCAACATTTTTGTATGTAATGACTCAAGCAATGAAATGAGGACTATTAGTTTTATATGGAATGACTATTCAGCATTCACAAGTTTAGTTAATTTTGACTGACATGACATAAGCAAATGATAATGTTATAAAACAGCAGAGAGTTGTATGAAAGCAATTGATGCATGTCCAAAAGCATTTGCAATTTGTTGGAAGGAATGAGAAACTGCTACTATGATGAGCACAAATGACTAAATGTTGTGGAGGTTGAACTAAATGTTGTGCAAATGTTAATAGTGATGTGAGAAATGCACCAAAGCGACTGAGAAAAACTGTAATATTTGCAAAGAAGTATGTGCATTTCTCAAAACAATTCATACAAACAGCTCCACACAATGGATTTCCTGCAAAAGCCTGTTACTTACTCAACATCTTTAGTTCATCTCTCAAAAGTAAGTATTTATGTCAATGAACATATCAGTGCCATCAGAATGAAAAGTCCTTGTGTCATTATTGTTCACAAACAAGATAGTCAAAATGCTTAGTCATGTTGTCAGTATAACAGTGCTATCTATGGTAAATGCTTTACTGTCCCAACTTTTTTTGGAATGTGTTGCAGGTCTGAATGACAGGAAAGGATGTATATTTACAAATGATATGAAGTTGACCAGACAAAACATGAAATATTTTGTGTTCATATTGTCTGCAATGAAATACAAGTCAAAGTAAATTTAGAAATCACTACTTTCTTTTTTTATTTGCGTTTTCCATACTGTCCCAACTTTTTCTGATTTGGGGTTGTATAATTTTCTTCAGGAGATTTGATCTCAGAACTTGAGTGAGCGACTGAGGGCAGGACAAGTTACTAATGCCGAATTCTAATATTGATTATTGTAAATGATAATCATATTTGGGGTGATGATTGTCAGTTATTTAGGAACTAAATCTGCTGTGATGGGGCGAGCTAGTTCAAGCCTATAAAATAGATGGTATGAAATGCATGAATTTGAATCATTCCGATTCGTTCAAAAATGTTGATTCTAGGGAATTATCTGACCTTAATTTATCTGTCGACTGGGAGAGGGTGTGGTCTAATCTCAGTTTAACATCTAAAAATCTGGCTCATCGTCTTATTCACTTCAAAGTCATTCATAGAGCATACATAACTCCTTACAAAAGATTTAAAATGAAACTACAGTCAAATTTGAACTGCCATATACTGTATGTAACACTACATCATCAGGCACTTTTCTGCATATGTTTTGGGAATGTCCTGTCGTCATCAGTCTATGGACACATGTAAACCTGGTTTTGTCATCATTACTGCGAACTGATTGGTCTGTTAACCCAAGTTTGTGTCTTCTTAATGATGATTCTGGTCTCTGTATTAGTTCAATGCAAAAGAGAATGTTTTTGCTGGTTTTACAGCTGTGAAGAAGACAATAATCCAGAACTGGTTTACACCACACATGTGTAGAAAAACATATTGGATCCATAGCCTCCTGCAAATAGTGTCATGTGAATGTACAACGGCGCAAGTCGGTGGGGCCAGGCCTTCGACCATTGATGCTTGGCAGTGTTTTTTGTTGGATATACGTGACTGTATAAAGGAGTGATTTTTGTGTTCTTGTTGTCCTTCCCTCTCTCCCTCCCTTTTGATTGAACCTTGAGATGTTGAGTATGTGTCTGTTGTTTTGTTTTGTTGTATTTTGGATATTATGTTGTGTTCTGTGTGAAAAAAAAAAAAAAAATTGTTGATAACAAAATAAAATGTTGATTCATTCACATGCCCACATTTGTCCATACTGTTGGTTACTATAAATAACGCAAATTACAGTAATGCCCAAATTATATAAAACGTGTATGTTTCCATAGCATTCTTCTCAAAATGTTAACACATTTGCCTACTGATGTCTGCACAATACTGTACACACATTGTGTTATTACCTACTTATTTTCTAAATACTATAAGACAGAGATATATCTTGTTATTTTCACTTGTTTGCACACCTTTTCTTTGTCAGTAATATTTTAGTATACTGAAGTTATTTAAGGCACGTTTTTGTATAGAAAAATTAAATGTTTGTTTACTTGCAAATCAATGCATATTTAATGTCTGCATCCATTAATCTTACTTATTGACTAGTGCTGGCTAGAATAAATAATAAACATTATTCAGTCCTTTTTAAGTACATAAAAAATCAAGTACTTTTTTTTTACTTTTATCAGGGTATATCTGAACTTCTACTCAAGTTCTGGATTTGTGTACTTCGCCCATCATTAGTCCTATAACTTAAGTATGTAGGCCCAATGAACCATGGAGCAATAGATAATCTGTGGAGGATCTGCTCGGAGTGTATTCATCATTCACTTTAAAACGAAGTTCAGCAACTGTTTCCTTGGCAACAGCCTTGCATGTATAGCTCTCCTCTTCCTGAGAGCCAATGAGGCGAGTGATTCCATAATGTTCTATTACCCTCTGGTCTCCCGATCCTTTTAGCACCAATCAAAAGGTCAGAGAGCATGTGTTCCCCTTTTCCTGATCTCTCTAACTCATAAATCAGCTGATGACAGTAAAACAATGACAAATGGAGTGTGTGGGTCTCAGTAAAGCCATATCAGTGCTTGCGGAGAAGACTCGTGTTGTCAGGTGATTTTAGAAGCTTGAAATTATAGTTTGCTTCTTATCGATCATGAATTATATAGATAACAGATAATAATGAAGGTTATGTTCAGGTTAATCATTTTTTATCTCAGTCACCATTTTTAAAAAAATTGTGTGTGTGTGTGTGTATGTTAGAGTGTGATAGCCTAAGGCTATACTCTGTTCATTGTCACTGAGTCACTTATTACCTGTTTTCTGTCAGACTGTATCTCCTGCTCTCTCTATTTTCCTATATTTCCACAGAAGTAACCCCTGTCAGTGTAGATGTGTATGTGAACGTTATAATGAGTGTGTATGTTTGCATTATGGATGATCCCTGTCATGTTGCTCGGATAGTTATACTGTTTGACCACTGACTGTCTGATAGCATCTGAACTGTCACAGCCAAATCCCAGTCCAAGATTTATTACTGCTATCCGGAGCATAGTCTTGTCTGCACTTGGCTGGCTCATCCTCTTCTGACTGTATGTTTTGCGTGTCTGTGTGATTTGAGGCCATATGTCCGCTCTCACTCTGTCCGGTCGGAGAAATAATAATAATAGGTAGCTACTGACATCCTGCAGACATGCACACACTGCAATTTAAACCTAGTCTGCTCTGTATCAGTGGTGGATGTCAAAGAAGGAATTTTACCGTATTCTGTACAGATGTGATGTGTGTTAAAAGGTGAGGGGTGGAGACCATTGATTGGTATGAGGGCCATTCCACCGAATGGGTGCCATTTGTGTCCCCAGGACATTATAGGTACAAACATGCATAAAAATTAACTATAAAATACATTTTATTATTAAGCAAAGTGACCTGCACATTAATCTAACTGCAAATTTAAAATATATAATTAAACAAATTATTAAATACTACCTAAAACACTGAAAATATAGCATTTGTGCATGTCCCCAGTGTCTAACGCTACATTTTAACATTAAATATAATGTTTAAAATCCTTCAGAAATCATTTTTATTTTGCATTTTTGTGTACCATCATATCCCATCTGTGCTTTAAATACATTTATTTCAAAATAAATTTATACTATTTTGGATAAAATACACATTTTAGTCGTGTCCCCAGGTTTTCACTCAGTCCTGTTACCCTAACACATTCTCCCTCTAAAAAACGGAGAAAATTCCACAAGACACATTTTCAACATAATATTGCAACATCTGGATCTTCTGAAGGCAATGAAATGATCGGAAGCATGTGGTCTTATTTTCTTTTCTGTATATTTGATGATATTGTAACGGTGGCTGGGTGCGTCATTATAAATATACTGTCCTGTTACCTAAATTATTTCTTAGATGTTACTTGTTTATTTTAAAAATACAAATCTGTGGGGAATCACTATAATTTGCTGAGTATTCTCATAATATTAGCATGTACACCATGTGGCTAGATTATATGTATTTGCTAATTTTATCCTAAAATCTCAATCCTGTTACTTTCAGTCCTGTTACTCATACACTCATATATCCTATACTTATATATACTGTATAAACTGAGTAATAGTAACAGGAATGAGTAGTGTCATCTGATTTATTCATGTAAATATTAGGCTACATCCATACTAACAGATACATTTGAAAATGCATCTTTTTCTCAAAGTTTTGGCCTTCTATCCACACTGAGACAATGCTTTTGCCCAGAGAAAACCTTTGTTTTATATTGCATTCCTGCAAGTATGACAGAAAATGTACTTGAAATTTCTGTCCTGTGGCAATTATGTATTAGACTCATTTATGGAATGGCATTTGTGGGCTGCGCTATAAGAAAACAATATTCAAAGAAAATCTAAAAATATATTATTTAAGTTTATTATTTTTAATATCAATTTTTATTTAATATTTATAATTTTTTTCATTATGTATATCTTATCTTATAACCCGTCCTCTACCCCTAAACATAACCCTAACAAAAACCTCTGCAGACCACTAGATTTAAATAGAAACATGATTTGGCCTTTTTAAGCAGTGAGGTCAGCTCACAAGTCAATGTTCAACACTTTCACTATATCGGTGCGGGCATTAATACCTCACATGTGTAGTCAAACCTGTATACTAATATAATGGATACTCACTCCTGTTACCCATTTCATTCCTGTTACTAAATAGTTTTTTCTTTAAAAAATAAAGTTAAACCATTATTTTTTTAATTAAGTTTGATCCATAATTTATCCCATTATTTAATAAATTGCATCACAGAAAATTGATAAGCTTGAGGTTTGAGTCGCCATTAAAATGAAAAAAATGAGTTTGTGTACTTCAGAAAAATACACCTTGTGTAGATAAATAGTGATTTTTATGATAAAAAAATAATATTTTTTGACCATGAAACCAACAATTTCTTTAAAATAAACACCCGCCTGAGGGGAAAATTAAGGAATTTGTTGATATATTTTTAAACATGCTTTTTAAAAGACATTAGAGTTTTGGTAACAGGACTGAGAAAAATACATCCATCTTCCACTTAAAAATTGTGTAAAAAATAAAATAAAGTTACCTGAGATGGACCAATATAGATTTTGAATAGTTAAATATGTGTATTACTAGATTCAGTCTTTAAAAAAGGTAGAAAATTATTATTATTTTTTTAAGAGTTTTGGAAGCAAATGGCACCCATTCGGTGGAATGGCCCATGAACTAAAAAACGCTATTTTATGCTTTTCTGTGCAGAATTTTGTGGCAAGAGTTCTGGTTCTTTTTTCATTTTTGAAGACAATTAGATCCAGAAGATATATTTGTGTGTATGTAGCAAGAATATAATATGGTGAACAGGGCTGTATATTAACTTTTTTGCACTTGGCACTGGTGCTACAGAGGACATCAATATTGCATATACAGCAAGGCACACAAAATCCAAACCTTAACAAAAAAAAAAAAAATTCAGACAAACGTTTTCTTTATTTGCCCAAAATGGCAGACTGCATTAACAACACCTCTTGCTTAAAGGGATAGTTCACCCAAAAATGAAAATATTGTGAGCATGTATGGATTAGAATGCTAGTAACCAAATAGTTGACGGTAACCATTGACTTGCATAGTATTTGTTTTTCTCCATACTATGGAAGTGAATGGCTTATTAACTGTTTGCTTACCAACATTCTTCAAAATAGCTTTGTTTGTGTTCAGGAGAAGAAAGAAACTCATATAGAACTATATTAATTTATTTATTTATCAAACCAGCAGTAGGAATTGTGGGAAATGGAGTTGGATGTATATGTACTCAATGCAGCCTAGACATAATTTTTAAATCACACAGTAGACTACAACTACCAAGTAAATTAATCTATCAATTAACCTCACACACACAAACAAGCATGCAACAAACTCTTGCTTCACACAAACAAGTGGCTCTGTCTCACATGCATGCAAAACTATATCGCACACATGCTACTGTGGTAAATTCATTCATCGTACAGACATTTTTTTTTCATTGCACGTGCAACATGTGCCCTGGTGCACACTAAGAATTGTTTAAAATTTGAATATTTACATTTAATATTTAAGTATCAGAGCAGTGAAAAGTAAAAAAAATATCACCTGTGACTTTTAAGAGTTGGATGAAATAGCTTTGCTGTACTTGCGGATGTGATTGTCTGGATAAAATGCAAGTCAGTGTGTGATATTGGCCAGTTCTAACCATTTGCCTGCAGGTCAAAAGCGTTTATCTGATGGTCAGTGTTATCTTTTGCCAGTATTTTGGCTTTTTGGATGTGTAGATATGTTCAGTGAATGATATGTGTATAATTATCCCCTACAAAGCTGTCCGTGCTGTGTTATACTACTATCACATCAGACTGTGAGTCCACCAGGAATGAAACCCTTCAATAATGAGCAAATGATACTCATTTAGTCATTCAGTTTTGACAAGTCACCCTTTGATCAGTCTCTAAGTATTTCCTGTATTTTTTAAACTCATTCCCTCCTGGTATGTTGCAGACTCTCTTCTGGTTTCTCAGTATTTCAACTTTTCATAACCTTTTCATACATAACCTGTGTGTTGTTAGAATGCACCACTGTAAACAAGAATCCATTGAATAGAAAGTAATATTTTTAAATGAGACCCTTCACAGCAGACTTGTGATATTAGTTTGATTATGAAGTCATTTACAGCAGTTAATTCAGAATTTCTGTTTTGTCATCAGTCTTTATTAGTGGCATGTTTTAAGATAAATTTAGTAGTTTTGGCTGCTTCAAACCCTTCTCATCATATATCCCATTTATATCAAAATAATTCCTCTGTTACTTTAAAATTCTAAATTCAATAAAAGTGATCTGTGTCTAATGTAGTTGCCAAGGAGTGGTGAAAATTCCAGATGAGGCAAACAAGCCCTCTGGCACCCAGTGTGAATGGAGCAACAACAGTGATTCAAGTCTGACAAATATTTCCTTCTGTGTTAACATCAGAGTTAACAATATCTGTATATGTCAGCATGTAACAACTAGGCTATATTTATAAAAAAACAAAAACAAAAAAAAGGAGGGCGCGTCATACTTTTTCATTTCATTTATCGATGTGCTGTGTTAAACTACCCCCCCCCCCATGGTTTTCAAAAAACAGAATATGCAATTTCTCTACTGAGAAGTATTTAATTTTCAATGAACAAGGCTCATACAAACAAATATAGTTAAACCATAAGTTTTTCCACACGTGTTATGTAATGATATATATATATATAATTGTATTATTAAACATTTGTGCCTTTGAATATCGTATAATTTATTTTTTAATTTTCGGAACATTCTTTTTAGGATTGTGATAATGTACGATTAACATTCCCCCAACTTCTTTATTCCGATATCCTTTTATTTATTTATTTTAGATATATAGCTATCACAGTCAGGGGCGTCTCTTGAACTTCCATTTTCATTTTTAGCCTTCGTTTTCCCTGACATCTCTCTGTCTCTCATGTGTGTTTTTTTTCTTGTACCTGTCACTTTTTCATCAACACGTCTCCACCTTGTTGCAAAACAACCACCTCATTGTAATTTGTTTGCACATAGTATACATTTATTTGAGAAAAAAATATTACATTATGACTATGTGTTATTGTTTTATCTTTCCTAAATTTCAAAATTAGTACAATAATAGCTACATCTTGAATATACCTTTATAGAAAAATCTTAATACTTAACATGTTTTTGCATTATCACGAGTTTTGTCCTAAGAAAAATTAACCATGGTTTTAATAGGCCTATGGTAAAAGTATAGTAACCATGTTTTTTTGGCGGATTGATTACCATTTGTAACCAGAGTTTTACTACAAATACCATGGTGAAGCTAAGCTATATAGTGTAGCAAAACCATTGTTAATTTGTGGTTACCATAGTAACCATGGTTTTTGGTTTTATTTTTAGTGAAACCATGGTTAATTTTCGTAAGGGTTGTGTTGTTGTCTGCCTTAGCTCCCTCTAAACCTGTTATAAAACGATGTGAATATTTGTCTGCTAAATTCCTACTCTTTACAATAGTAATTGTCATTTTGGTAATTTTGCAGCAATTGACTGCTACTGCTATCATTTTATAGCAGTTTAACTAAGTAAACTAAGACAAAACTACAATAGTCTGTCTATTTACAGATGTAACTGACCTGCACTTGAAGTCATAAACAGGACAGTTTTGCCTCTCTGCTCCACCTGGGCGCTTCTACTACATTCTCGAGTCTCGCGAGTCTTTTGGCGGACGCGCGGATGCGCGGAGCGTGCGCGAGGCGAATCGCGTTGCCAGCCAAGAAGACTAGCCGATTCATGATTTATTGGAGTTTTATTATTGAATGGCGAATTCGGAAATAATCATTTTAGTATAAATTCGGCAGGCAAAAACAACAACATAGAAAAAAAAAAAGTAGGGTATCAGGCCAAATTGGCTGCCAGGCCACCGGGAATTCTCCCGGTTCTCCTGATGGCCAGTCCGCCCCTGATCACAGTAGTGCCAACTGCCAACAGCTATGATAATGTGTCTCAGCTGTCCATGTCCCAGCAAACTCTTCCCAGAATTTAAAACTTCGCCTGTCTACGCACAAAGTCATGTTTGTTAAAGAAGGGCATAAACCGATTGCCATACACCCATATGTCATAATTTAAGAATAAAGTGCTTCGTTTTATTCGCATACAATGAACAAATGCAAGCCTCTTGAGAGGCTTTCATTGAGGACCGATGCGCGCGGTGGACCACACACGTTGTGACAGCGTTTAAATGCGTTATCCACGGTCCGAGAGGAACTCCATTCCAAAAATACTGTCTGTGGAAACCCAAGCTCCTGGAGACACAGATGGGATATGTGCGCGCTCACTGGACGTCACCTGGGGTCCAAAAACTCTGCACTGGATTGCCGCCAGTGGAAATCTGTCATACTGAAATATGACACAGTGCTCACCATGCTCATCTACCACTAAACATGCCTGTTAACAACCCTGCAATCTTTTCTGAATTTCTTACCACTCATCTTTTATTGAATCGGTGTGGGGGAAAGTTAACAGCGAGAGCATTTTACAAGGCAGCTGTCTAATGTGAATTCTGTTAAAATGGATATCCTAAAATCCACAATTCAGTTAATCAGTTCTAGCTTTTCGCTGAAGATCCAGACCCCATGCATCAATGCAATAATATTAAGAGAAGTGAAAATATGAAATATTGTCTAAAGTAGGCTACAGAACAAATCTGTGACCTGATACTTACACAGACATTCTGAAGATTAGATGCATTTCTTCACAAATATTACCGCTTTAATTTGTGGTAACATCAAGGCTGTTTCGGTTGGTCTTGTTTGTGTATTCACTCAGAGGGTGTGTAGGTATCTGTCTGTTGGGGGCGAAGGTGGGGGACTGAATGTTCTTTTCACAAGTTCAACGGTATTTATTTGAAAATGATGAAAATGTATGACTCAGACTTGCGTGCACATTCCCTCAGTCATGCCGCAGAGGAATAAATTAAATCAAATTTAAATTCAAAATAATAAATTAAATAAAAATGACTTATGTTTCCATTTCTCACAATGCAAAACGTTTTAGCCTATTTATTTATATTTTATGAGCTAGATGTTATAGGCTATAGAAATGATTTAGACTACTGCGATCGTTAAAGGACCAGCACAGATGGTTTTTTAAAAGAACGAGAATAAAATGTAAATTGTTTTTAAGCCTAGTGTATCTAAATGATTCCAATTAAAAACATTTATTTTAAGAATATAGCCTACTCAATTTTTATTAGGCCTATTGTAGGATATTTTGTTTTCTTTATATTAAAACTTAGGGCTATTATTATTATTATTATTATTGCTAAAAGTGTAGGTCTATATTCTTCCAGCTAACAAAGTAGTAATTTTGCACCATGATTTTGTCTTCCAACATAGCCTGCATTTGTATCCTCATCTGTTAGTAATTATAGATCAGTCCGTAGGCCTATATTAAATATTGTAAATACATTTTTGAATAGATTTGATCAAATACATCAGACTACTAGTGAAATTATCACGGGGGATTAATTAGTTTAGTTCAAATAGGCCCACACTTAAAAATGGTTTACTCACCTTCCCAGCATGCACTGTGTGAATAATCAGCCGAATAATAGGCCTATATATGTTTGCATAGTTTGGCCTTTTTTTTTTATTTTTTTTTTGCACTAGACTAGTCTATATGTAGACAGTAAGTTGTTCGAAAGGATATCGTTATAAATTCGTTATAAATTCTTCCACAACAGTTGTATTTAAAATGTTAAAATGTAGCAGTGAAACAGATTTCTTTTAAAGATCCCTATAATTCATGAAGCAGTAAATGAAGAAGCCTAAACTGGAGTGTTGGTAAACAATATTTTCGGATCAGATTCATAGTTATTTATTATTTTTTATTTTAGGCTATTTTATTTTTTTAAAGCCTACATAAAGAACAACTGAGAAAGTAGGCTAACGTATTCATATAAGGCACTTGATACACTGTTTCCTAGTCGTAGTTTACCACGGTTCATTAGCCCTCTTTTTTTATCTTTATTTTATGTTGTCTTTTCATAGGAGGCAATGTGAGCTTTTTAGCAGTGATTGATGGCGAACAACATTCTGCGATGTCTCGTTTGCTCATCTTATTCTCTTCCAAATGCTCCGCAAAATTGATTTTCTAGCAGGTGGTAGCAAAGCGACGCGTTATGGAATACGAGAATTGCTGTAATCGGCAACATGCTTTATTTTAGCCAAACTGGAACTTTTGTGGCGATTTCTGGGTCTTAAACCGGCAGACGTTCCTTTAAAACGTTCACACGAGTAAGCCATGAACCTTAGTTTATTATTTCTAAATCATATTTTGAAGGATATTTCTATTGTGGTTTTTAAGAACTTGAGAAAAACGTGGATTTACAGGCTAAGATCTCAGTCAAGTGTAACTCTTTTGAACTTGACAGTCGCTAATTCCTGCCCAGGCGCGCCTCGTGCTGAGGACCATATAGCGGTGGAGACATGAAGGTGTGAGAACACCACGAATCCAACAACACGCACGCTGCAGGTCCAATGAAGATGCCATATGACGCTGCAAAATGTTGCCCCGGGCAGAGAGCTTCAGAAAACAAACAGTGATTCCCATCAGGATAAGGTGTTCACGATTCTCTGTCGTCTTTGGTTTGATTAATCGGTTACAAAAAAGCCACGGCATGCCCACAACACACCACCGAAACAGTCACTCAACTACTGCTCAAATTCTCAAAGCCACAGCTAAAAAGAGATGGGCGGCGAAAATGGAGTAGGCCTATACGAAACAACAAGGCTTACATTAACTTCTATTAAAATAATTTTGTTAAAACTTAGGGCTATTATTATTATTATTGCTAAAAGTGTAGGCCTATATTCTTCCAGCTAACAAAGTAGTAATTTTGCACCATGATTTTGTCTTCCAACATAGCCTGCATTTGTAAATTTCTTTATCCTTATCTGTTAGTAATTATAGATCAGTCCGTAGGCCTATATTAAATATTGTAAATACAATGTATTTATTTTTTAATAGATTTGATAAAATGCATCAGACTTCTAGTGAGATTATCACGCTATCTGTGTATGAAAATGTTTATGCATTTTGTGTTTTACATGCATTACAGATATGAACCGCCAACGCCGCGCAGCCTGTCACATAAAAAAATTGAGTCGTTTTATTGTGAGAAGCTTGGTAAACATAATGGCGAAACAAATTTGACGACGCAGGTTTAGTTACTCTGTTGGAGCTCTGTCTCTGATTCACGGTACAAGAAAAACAATTGTGTTAGACTACGATGCTGACTTTAGGCTTTTAATATGGGCAAAATAAGGAGAAAATAGACGCCACGTTTTGAATGTACAAAAAAAAAAAGTTTTATTTGGATACAGTATTAAATATCTTGTAAAGAATAGTATCTGCTATCAGATAAGTCTCCCATTATCCCAAGTCCCATCATCAAAGAAAAAAACATTAGGCCTACCAATAGACGAAGTGTCTATACTGTTCGAATAACATCTTTGGCACGAAGAAATATTGCTTTTAACAGCATTAAAAAAAAAGATTTTAGATAAAATGTAAAGTGTCTTGACTGGTAATGGCAACGATTTCAAACAACAAGCCAGCGCAAAAAATCACCCGCTCCTCCAAACAGGTTGATAAAATAACTAGGCTATAATATCCCTTTATAACGTCTGGTCAAGTAATTTGAGTTTTTCCACTTTGTCTTCCGAAACTATTTCACTCTCCGGGTTCTCCCCATTTCTCTTTCTGTCTTTGCTAGTTGCCATCGTCTTGAACGGTGGTGGTGGTGGAATGGTTGTACAGTCCCTGCGCCATTAGCTGCATTGCCAAGCCATTCTTGAATCCGTCGGCTCTCTTGATTTTAGCTCGTTTGTTCTGGAACCAGATTTTAATCTGCGACTCGTTCAGCTTGAGTTCGTGCGCCAGGGCCTGCCGCCGCTGCTCCGTGATATAGCGGCTCGCCTGAAACTCAGCCTTCAGTCTTTGGAGCTGCTCAGCTGTGAACGCCGTTCTGGGTCGTTTATCCTCACTGTCGTTTTTCTGCTTTTTCAATTTCCGGGTCCTTGGGCCTTGTGTGGAGACAACAAGGAGACGAATCCATGAATATCAACCATCTCATTAAATGCCAAAGCCATTTTGGACTACACACACAAAAAAGGGCAATGGGGTGGTGAGTATTGTTGTCTGTGCCACATGATCACTAGAATAAATAAGCATCAAAATTCTTCTTACTTTTTACAATAACAATCTTTATAAATTTAGGTTGCCTTTTAAGAACTGACAGGACTAGATAGACAGCTAACTCCGTTGACCCTGTCCAATAAATAAATAGAAATACAAAATACGCGAATTGTTGCTTCAATTTGTGGGAAAATAATAACTACTACACATACAGACGGATTACAACACATGAACATAGGAGTAGTTCAACATATGAACTACATTGTTATTATGTTGCTGGAAAAAAAAGTGGAAAAATAAATTATATTCGTTTTGACGTCTAGTGCTCCTGAAGTTGTCTTAACGCAAGCCATCGACAAAAGCCAAAATAGCCTATATGATGGACCAGAAATAGGTTAAAAATTAAAAAGTTTAATATAATTATATATGTGACCTTCTTGAGCAATTTATTTATTATATATTTTTTCCAATTTTGAACGGTGAATTGAGAAAACCAAGGGGGATAAAATTTACGACATCAACATAAATAGGGGCTATAGGCAAAATATGTGAGATCTTGTAAATAATAATAATAATAATTGTCACTATAGGCCTAACCTATGGCAGCACAAAATCACAACCTCAACGCTAAAATGCGAGATCAATCACACGCAACAGATATTTTTTTCTGTTTTTTTTTTTTTTTTTAAAAACAGATTAGATAGCGTTGATTATTTTGTCCATTTCGTAGACTTAAATATATTTATTGGGCAATATTAGTTATTTTGTAATTATGTTGTAAATATCTAACGATTATTAATAAACGACGTTTATTTATTATATAGGACTAACATGTAAATCTTAATTCATTGGAAACCATCGGTGGAGTTGTGTCTGGATCGTGCATGCTGTAAAACGAAAACAACAACAAAAAGAAAACAAACAAACTAACAAATCCTATTTTATGTTTCATCACTTGGTAAATCTGGTTTGGCTTGATGAACATGAGGCATTGTTATTTATATGATTATGGTGTGTGTCAGCTCGAATATTTCTACGATCGAAAGTATATTCGATATTCGTAGGTCAATTTTCCTGCTTTTAGTTCATGCAACAAAATATATGGCCTATACATAAAGAAAATAAGAGTTTAAAAAAAATAAAAAATTATTAGTATCATAAAGAGTATTATTTGTTACCGGATGCCTTACCAGATGACGGTCGATCAGAGAATCTCGTGCAATAAACCCAGGCGGGCCACATAAACGGTTGGGTGTCTTTACTGGGCGAGGAGGTTTCACCTGGGCTATTCAAAGCAACGGATGATGCTGAGACGACCCCAGGTTTTGCTGTGTTCCCTCTGTCGGCCTCGTCTGCCTTGGAATGCCTACTGCTGGCTGGAGACGAAACGGTGGACGAGGCAGAAGATGAAACACTGTCTGTACTGCAGCTGAAATCCGGACAAGGAGTGCTGGGGACAGTTGGACGATGCTTCCTTTTGCAGCCGAAGTCCGATCTGAGGATGTTGTCAATGAAAAAGTTGGTGGTTCTGTGCGTGTGGTGCGCAGCCTGCAGCGGGAGCAGAGGTGGAGAGGGCAGGCTCGGTGACAGAGAAACGCTGTCATCTTCGCTCTGATCCCGCTGCTCTTCCATATCAGCTCCCCTCTTTGAAATTCGCTCCAGTGGTTGGATGATTGTAACCTGTTCCGCTCCAAATATAACGAAAGACTGGACAATGTTATCTAGGTATCCATGACAACGCACTAATTTCCCGCGAAAGTGAGTACATTTTGTAAGTCAACTTGTTGACATGTGGAGAGATAACGCCCGCGTACTGTCACTTTGGATAGGACTGACAGCGCACGGTATACGCGGCTTTCCTACACCCTCCGCATCGCCAGACCTCGGTTTGACACCTCTTTTTCTGAAACTCTACTCGTGCACAACCACTCTTAGTGGCCACTAACCGGAAACACATCAGATCACATATGAGTGGGGAGCCTATCCATGACAAAGAAGCTCTTTGCCACGAGTGTCAGCGTCCAATTCCGTTACGCGCCTGTGCTCACAGATATCAAACGGCACAGAGATTGCTCTCGCCTCCTGCAGCCACGCTCAAATTCACCCATAGACGCGAGGAGAGAATTAAAATGAAAAACAAATCTTCGAATAACTTTATCTATTTGCAACTTATAAGAAGAAATAGTTAAAAACAGTAATGTGACTGTTATAAGGCAAAAAAAAAATGCCTGAAAAACTTAGAAAAGATCACAAAACCATACTACAATATGCTTATTTGCGAAAATATAGAACTACTTCACATTTAAAGCCAAATCCGTTTTCTGGATAATTGTCAAATGCCTTAATTTAAATTGAAAAAAAATGCTGCTAAAACAATAATTACCATTATGTCACTATACTAATTTAATGTCTAATTTCAATTATATGCTTGTTCTTAATGCTATAAATAGCATAGGCAACTAATATAGCCTAGTAAAACAATTATACTACGTCACTGTGTAATAAAATAGGCTAGCATTTAATTTAGATCTCATTCAGGACGAGTGAAGCCAGACTGGCATAGGCTATATAGCCTCGTTCTCAATATTTGGGTGCTTGATATAGGCTACTTGTCGCGAGAATTATCTGTTTGCACTTAATTAATTTATAATTAGGGCTATTGCCGGCTCATTCTGGAGAGTGTGAGGCGGCGTCGGTTAAGCGGTAAATGGCTGAATAGTCCACTATCTCTCTGGCAAGACCCGCCTTAAGAACTCCTATAAAAACATAATTTATAGGTTTTAATTAGCGTGCATTCACCGCGATCAGTTGGGCGTTCATCATACAGCACAGTTAAAAGCGCCTGCCACAATGCACGCAAGAATCGTTTAATCAAACCAGCTTTGCAGCGGCCTCAAATGCGTGAACGTCCTGACGAGGCTTCGCTTACCAAAAACTCTATTTGCATAAATGGCTTAATTGACAGCTAAATG
Source organism: Schizothorax lantsangensis (assembly GCA_027422415.1). Taxonomy (NCBI): domain Eukaryota; kingdom Metazoa; phylum Chordata; class Actinopteri; order Cypriniformes; family Cyprinidae; genus Schizothorax; species Schizothorax lantsangensis. The sequence continues at coordinate 9,948,799 of CM049848.1, forward strand.
TCCTGTGATTAATTCTACCGCTCACGTGGCAGAGCTTTAGTGAAAATATGATGAATGTATTTTTTCATTGTTAAACAAAATGTAAAGACCCCTGCTTAATTCACTGGATAGCTCATTGGTTAGGTTGTGCTATGCGTTTGGTGTCAATTTCAACAGCTACATTTTTTTGCTTTTTTTTATTTATTTATTTTTTATTTACAGTTTCACAAACTCTCCATCCCAGGCCATATATTCCCAAAATATCAGGTATTTTCGATACTCGTAATTTGGAAAATCCTTATCCTTCATTTCTTGTATTATCCTTAATTTATTATCCATAATTTCTGGTATTTTAAACGTAAACTGTAACTTTAAATCTTTCTGATTGTCAGTGGATATTTATTTAAAGCAAATAGAATTAGCCTATATGGGACCTGTTGTGACCTGCAAAACGCGATGAGACAGTAACGAGTCGTGTAATTTTTTTTTTTTTTAGCTTGGTTAACATGCCTCGTGGCCTATGCCTTATTCAAAGTTCTTGCCATTCCGTTTAGACATTTGGACCATGGAAAGGTGTGTAAAAGTAGACAGCGAGTAACGATAACAGATATTGCCATGTAGCCAGTGGGGCCCTTTGGGGTCCACACTGCGGCCGGGCAGAGCATGCGTTTAGTCATGCGTGAAGAATGTGCGTCTCATGCTCGCAGAACAGATGTGGACCGTTCAAAGGTGTTCATATTATTCTATTCTCTTCTATTCCATAGCGATTTTGACCTACGTTTCCACAGATATAGTAAGGACTAGGCTTAAATTCATAAATTAGGCCACTAAACTCCAGATTTTTTGTGCCATCATATCCCAAGGCTGAAAAAAAAAAAGTGTCATAATCTCTTTATGAAAAGTCGGAGCATTAAACACAACTGGTTCAGAACATTTGGTGTTATTAACTTTTTTTTAAAGCGTTATTGTAACATTAGCTATTTATTAGCGAATACTGTGACATAGGCTATCGCAAGGTCAATGTCGGAGATATAATAAAATTGGATAAACGTGTAGGCTATAGGCCTGAAACATCCCTCATCACGCAACAATTTCAAAGTCTCCTGGTTGTAAGACTAGTTTTAGCAGACCATCAGCAGAATATATAATGGCATCACTATCTACAGTCTTTGTTGGGCTTGCATACAAGGTTGACGTTGATGAATATGACTGTTACGCGCGCCTCGCGTACGTCCCTGCAGAGTCCTCAAATAAACATCAGTGCTTATTGTTTTGTCTTCTCTCTAGTTTCTTATTGGTTGAGCTGGGGAGACGAGGCTATAAAGTGGAAGGAGGCGGGCCCTCTCGGTCTCTCTCTGCCAGCCACAGTTTTCTCTACAGCCATCGCCACGTACTTTTTTCTTCGTTTGTAATTTTAGTTTAGAGCGGGGAGTCCCAGCTTGTTTCTGCTAGTTTAGTTATTCCTTCCTTTGTTGCTGGGCTCCCCGACTCTTGTTTTTGGTTACTTTTGTGAGTGTTTTGTGTTTAAATAAATAATTCATTTGGAAACTCTGGCCGTTGTCCGTCTATTGTGTTATGTGTACCTCTTGACTTAGACACTTATACCAGGGACCGTAACAATGACTAAAGTGTGTGGAGGATCTGAAGCTGTATTTTGCGTCCTCTCGTGGCCAGTTAGAATACTGACGCACAGTTCTGAAGAAGCCTAGCCTAGTAATCAGAGATCCCGAGGTAATGCGTGAACTGATTTCAGCGTTTTCAAAGAAGGCATGATGTGTCAATGCATTTTGATCATTGCAAAGCCATTGTATTCTATGTCTGATAATAAAAAGGGATGGTAACACCCCCCCCCCCCTGCTGCTTTCCCAAAATAACCACAAGATAATGTCAAGATACATTTTTATTATAACTATGGACTACCTTGACAAGAGTGGTGTAGACGTTTTCACCATGAAGCTTACACTGGTGTTGTACCGGAGAGAAAACTGATTTCACAGTAAATTATCTCATTTTCAGCAGTAAGAAAAAAACGTGTTTTAAAGCTTATTGTTTTGTAGAACATCACAGTTTTATACAATATGAGAACAGTAGGGCCTGTAGATAGGGAATGAATGAATGAATATTAGAAAATACGGGATTAGTTTCCATTGCTATGTTGATAATACTCAACTATATATCTCAACAAGACCAGATGAAACTTCTAAATTATCTAAGTTAACTGAGTGTGTTAAAAATGTAAAAGATTGGATGACCAATAATTTTCTCCTATTAAATTCAGATAAGACAGAGATATTACTTATTGGACCAAATAACAGTACACAGAATCTCTTGGATTACAATTTGCAACTAGACGGATGTCCTGTTACTTCCTCTACAGTCAAAAATCTGGGTGTTATATCAGACAGCAACTTGTCTTTTGAAAAACATATTTCCAATGTTACAAAAACAGCATTCTTCCATCTTAGAAACATTGCCAATCTACGGAACATGTTACCTGTTTCTGATGCAGAAAAGCTAGTTCATGCATTCATGACCTCTAGACTGGACTATTGTAATGCACTGCTAGGTGGTTGTCCTGCATCTTCAATAAACAAGCTACAGGTAGTCCAAAATGCAGCGGCTAGAGTCCTTACCAGGTCAAGAAAATATGATCATATTACCCCAATTTTACAGTCTCTGCACTGGCTACCTATTAAGTTCCGTATCAGTTACAAAATATTATTACTTGCCTATAAGGCCCTAAATGGTTTAGCTCCTGCGTACCTAACTAGTCTTCTATCTCGCTACAATCCATCACGCTCCCTAAGGTCGCAAAACTCTGGACTCTTGGTAGTACCTAGAATAGCAAAGTCCACTAAAGGAGGTAGAGCTTTTTCATATTTGGCTCCCACACTCTGGAATAACCTTCCTGATAACGTTCGGGGTTCAGACACACTCTCTCTGTTTAAATATAGATTAAAGACACATCTCTTTAGCCAAGCATTCACATAATGCATTCATATAATGCATCTCATAATCTTGTACTGCAGTTATATCTGATCAAACGCACATTATTATTCTTTAGCTTGGGTTGAACTTTTTTTTTTTTGCTTGGATGGAACAACAGCTACGCTAATTATGTCTCTTTGTTTCTCTGTTTCTGCCAACTAGGAATTACACAAGCTTCAGTCTGGATCCAGCCCTTAAATGATCTGAGATGACCGAACACCTGAGAAGAGATGATGCCAACCCCTCAGAGGATGCCAACCTCTGATCCCCCAACAACATACAGAATTAACAAAATTTGCCATAAGTTAATATATTACGTTTCTACAATGTATAAATATATCGTAGGAACTTAATTTCCTGTAAAGCGCTTTGCAACGATTGTATCGTAAAAGGCGCTATACAAATAAACTTGAATTGAATTGAATGAATGAATGGATGATGCATTTATATAGCGCTTTATTGTGTATTGCTGTACACCCAAAGCGCTTTACAATCATGGGGGGGGGGTCTCTCCTCAACCACCACCAGTGTGCAGCATCCACCTGGATGATGCGACGGCAGCCACAGCACAACGGCACCAGTGCGTTCACCACACACCAGCTACAGGTGGAGAGGAGAGAGAGATGGAGCCAATCAAGTGGATGGGGATTATTAGGAGGCCATGATTGAAAGGGCCAGTGGAGGGAATTTGGCCAGGACACCGGGGTTACACCCCTACTCTTTACGAGAAGTGCCATGGGATTTTTAGTGACCACTGAGAGTCAGGACCTCAGTTTAACGTCTCATCCGAAAGACGGTGCTTTTTACAGTATAGTGTCCCTGTCACTATACTGGGGCATTAGGACCCACACAGACCACAGGGTGAGCACCCCCTGCTGGTCTCACTAACACCTCTTCCAACAGCAACCTAGTTTTCCCAGGAGGTCTCCCATCCAGGTACTGACCAGGCTCAGCCCTGCTTAGCTTCAGAGGGCAACCAGTCTTGTGCTGCATGGTGATATGGCTGTGGCTATATCATAGGGAGTAGATAGGGAGTACGTGTTATTTAATAAAAATATATTTATATTTTCAGAATGACAATTTTTTTCTCAAACATAGTGTGTGGGGTAAAACGCCCCCAGGGGGCAATGGTCAATTACTGTAGTTATTCTGTTCTGAACATCAAATCCTTTGGGGAATTTATAATGCCCCCTTGGCACAAATGTAATTTTTGTTAAAAATCTAATAACATGAAAACTCTGAACATTTTTCATACTTGGTTTATAATTTATGTTATGGTCATTGGTCACTGAAACAATGATAACTTTTCTGAACACATAACTTTTGTTTCACAAAAAAAAAAAAACTTGCACAATCCTTAAGGGGGCGTTTTCCCCCACTCTACCCCTACTGCATCATAATGTCAGCGATTTTACAAGAAAACATGTGACTCTGGAATAGCAATTTATAAATAAGCGCATAAATGATTGGCGTTAACAAAGTGCATATTTAGTAAATGATTCTCTTGAATCAGTTTTCTTCTGCTGTCTAACACTTTCCCTGCTGCATTAATGTAAGACCAGGGAATAACATGACCCCACAGTCCACGACCTGCACATGATAACGCTGAAGCGCTTATTTAACTTGATTAACCAAGCTGTCCCGTAATTAATGTCCTACTTCCTTCATCACTGACTGAAGCATACTATGCTGTACGTCATATGTCTCTACACCAAAAGAGGGCAGTGAAAGACCTGATTGTGTTCATCTAGACGTCCGTATAAAGGTTTCATCCTGTTCAGCAAGACAATGACGTTAACATGACAAGAACGTTCCCTAAACCAAGAACTAAATATTAAATTCACGTGCGTCTGATTTTAATTTTTAAGTTTCTTATGATTTTTTTAAACAACATGTAGGCCTACTATTTTTATTTAATAATAATAATAATGATTTTTAAAATAAATATTACTGAACATTGTGAACATAAAAATTGTGAACAGGAGGGACAAAAAATCGGATACAGTCAAAAGATTATGTCCATTAAGCACAGCCTAAGATTATTTTAATTCTTTTTAGTGCATATTGACTTTCTCTCTGGGATGATTTGACATACTGACACTTGTGAATTTGAGAATTTGAATTTTGTGAATTTCATTGTACTTAAGTTGTTTTACATACTTTTGCACTGTATTCTAGTGCTCAGCTACAATTTTGTATGGCTGTACTGAATGCATTGTTTTTACCCTTGGATTAATTATAATTTCTAAAGTTATTATCAAATAATGCATACTGCTACATGAATGCATGTTGTGATTAAACATTTCACTGATTAATTTACAACAATGAGACATTTAAAAATAGGATAGTTCATCCTTATAATGAAATGGAAAGGAAGTCAGATGAAATCAGTATAATTCAGGGTTCAGGAAGCAATAAGGGAAATGAAATTAGTCAATGAAATGAGTGAAAGTTAACTACTTTTTGACATTAACATTAGTTCTGCAGTGACTCAGAGTGCAGAACAGAGACAAATAGCTAGCAGAAAGTACCATTGTCTTCTCTTTAAGAAAAAAAAAAAAATCCAACAAAGAGTCATGGGACTCTTCATGAGTAAAATGATTACTTGCACAATTAAATATATAGCTGTTTCATAAGAAAAGCAGATGAAACTGGGTGAAACTATCAAATGACTCCAGCACTGCCCAAATGAAACCACATGTTATAGAGTAAAACATGACATTTTAGAAAAGGGGTTCATATCCTAAGGCTGAATACTTTTTAGCTACAAGGTTAATAAAAAAGGGGTAAAGCAGCAATGTAACAAAAGCACTGATAAATAGTCATGTTTAAATAACCATATTTATATGGCAATAATAATAGAGTAATATAAAAAGCTCTAATCTTGGATTTTGATTGGCTAATACAACATATAGCAGTAAACAATTTACTAACAGCTGACACAAAACACCAGTTCGCAAAACAGTATATCACTGCATAACACCCATAGAGAACACATTGTGTTGTTGTTTGCGTTGAGGACATGAAGCATGATATTGTCACACATCTTGCTCAGGACAAAACAGACTGTAATAGGATGTGGCTGCTAAGGTACAGAGGTTGCTCTCTGAGTTTTTGACGTCAGTTTTTGCTGACATCCGTCATACACCAGCTGAACGTGTACAGACATATTTGCAGTGTCGTTAATAGAGGTAAACTTGTTACTGAAATCATAAATAAATTGCTAGAACAGTTTGCAAAGGTATTTTAATGTTTGCCTGACCAATCCTTGTACGAAAGTTTCAAACAGTTTTAAAAGCTTGAAGATTTTACTTTCAGACAGAGCATCATATGAAATTAAACAGAACATTGAAATTTAGATATACCATATCAGATGACTTCAGACTTCAACAAACCCCCTTAAAACCACATCAGACAACTTCTGACCCCATTTGACCACATCAGGCAGTAGGCTATCCTTCCTTAGCAGATTTTCAAGAAACCACTTCACACCCCATTAAACATCTGCATGCCATATTAGATCTTAGGCATTCCTTGCGTGTTTTAGCGGTAAGTGTTGTTAGCATATTGCTCGATTTTGGCATGTTACTAGGTATTGCTAGCATGGTTTAGGACAGTGCTTCTCAAACCTTTTCCTTGGGAACCTCACCATTGCACATTTTGGATGTCTCCTTTATTGGACACACCCATTTTGGGTCTCTACTAATGAGCTGACTAGGGAAGTCGTGGCCTAATGGTTAGAGAGTCGGTCTCCTAATCGAAAGGTTGCGAGTTTGAGTCTCGGGCCGGCAGGAATTGTAGGTGGGGGGAGTGAATGTCCAGCGCTCTCTCCACCCTCAATACCACGACTGAGGTGCCCTTGAGCAAGGCACCGAACCCCCAACTGCTCCCCGGGCGCCGCAGCATAAATGGCTGCCCACTGCTCCGGGTGTGTGTTCACAGTGTGTGTGTTCACTGCTGTGTGTGTGCACTTTGGATGGGATAAATGCAGAGTGCAAATTCCGAGTATGGGTCACCATACTTGGTCGTATGTCACTTCACTTTCACTTGAATCAGGTGTGTTAGGCCTAGTTCAGACTGTCAACAAAATCGGATTTTTTTTGCATGTCCTGATATTGACGAGATGGTATGCTCTGGCGAGCCCGGTCTCATGAAAATGCGTGTCAATAGGCCAATTTTTAAAAAAAATGTTTTACACATTTACAGTAAATAGTACGCCAAATAAAAAATCGTGCCACTGAAACGCACATTCTTGAGATAGGTTTAGCTCTGGCTGCTCAAATCGCTTTCAAATTGTCTTGTGTGTTACTCTAAACGCAAAACACAACGATAACGTCAAAACCGGTGACGGAAATGCCAGAATTTATACAGTATTCAAAGGAGTCAAAGCCACCTCCATTTTTCCTGCATCTGTTTTGAAAGCCTCGTCGCCAGTGTTGGGAAGGTTACTTTGGAAATGTAATAGGTTACAGATTACAAGTTACCTTATTTAAAATGTAATAAGTAGTGTAACTATTTCAATTACTTTATTAATGTAACTGATAAATCTCTAACCAACGTTTTCAACTGTTAATCATTTTGAAACATTTAAAGCAGGCGGGAGTTTACCTTAGAGCAGTACTCAACAGTCTTCATCACTTGAATCAAGATTATAATTTAATTTTAAAGCACAGCCTCCACAAAATCAGACTATAGCAACTCTTTTTACTTTGAGATCATTCTAAGGTTAAATACTGATTTAAAATCATAACAAGAAATAGTTTAATAGCTATGATACTGTTTTTGAAATCAATTATTTGCATAGCTATGACTGGAGACACTGGCATCTAACAATGCCTTGGAAAAAAACTAAACAAAACAGACAGTTAATCTTAAATAAAGCATATACATAAACCCAAATAGGAAATAAAACAGTTATCAATTAAGCACGTGTCCTATTCTGTGTCCTAAAGTCCTGAAACAGTTGGTACAATGCAATTCAATCTGTGTGTGCGCACGCGTGTGTGTGTGTGTGTGTGTGGGTGTGAAAATATTCAGATGTAACCCCCTTTGCAATCGTTAACATTTTCATAAGTAACAATAATTTAATTACACATTTTTCTCAGTAACTGTAACTGATTACAGTTACATTTATTTTGTAATTAAATTAAGTGATTCCGTTACATGTAACTAGTTACTCCCCATACGTGTGTACGCTTACGTCATTACCAAGGCAACCCATGCAGATACGTCAGTTGTCTGGACACATAAACCTGATTTGATTACTTGCAATTAATAGTGCAGACAGTCTGCTTGAAAACAGAAAAAAAAGAAGAAGAAGAAGAAAAAAAAATAAATAAATCTGATTTGCCTGCAGTCTGAACAAAGCCTTTAGATGAGGGAGACATTCAAAATGTTCCCAGGACAGGTTTGAGAGGCACTTTTCTAGTTGGTTGATACTAGTGCAGTGTTTTCTAACTACATTCTTGAAGCCCTTACAGACACTAAGACCTGAAATGCACTTTACTAATGTACTAGAGTAGAGAGTGTGATTAATTACTAGGCATAGCTACGTTTAGGTACATGGAATTCGGATAAGTTAGAAAAGTCATACCAATCTGTCAAAAGAGACAAAGTCTGTACCAAGTTTGGTTGTTGTAGCTTAAAAGCTGTGAGAGCTGAAAAAAAAGTATTCTCAGAAGAAAAATAATAGATTTATATAGCTGATTTACAGGACACAGGGCATAAATGCTCAGATCTGGTGGATTAGGAAATTCTGAACATACTGGTCAGCAGGTTTTCATCAAACACTGTCTCTATAGTGCTACTCTGTTTACAACACATGATTATCCACACCACATATAAACACGCATCTGCAACATTTACAGAAACCTCAGCAGTTATACTTCCTCATTCACTCTCTAAAAAAACATTTTTTCCAAAATAAATAAAATGCTTTACTATATTGCACAATTTTTAAGGTTCAATGAACGTCTCCAGGATTCTAATATTTTCCATAAACATTTGTGTTAATCGACTCCACCTGTTGCACAGAAAACAAAGTTTACTCCTAATTACCATTTGTAAAAACAAACATAAAATAAATGGAAGAAGTCCACACAATGAAGTCTATGGTGCTTAGGCTCCCATTGTAGGTCCATAACTGTCAACATTTCTTTTTTTTTGCAAATGGCTGGACTAGCAATTATTGTCTGTAAGCAATACACTCTGGTGTTGATCAGATCTCAGATTCGGGTTCAGTTTAAAAAAAGCCTTGAGTGATAGTCTCCCAGTTAAACTAATAAGCATCTCACTCCCAGTGGACCGGAGCTCTTTATAAATTCTAACATATCTGTTCCTCTCTCATTATTATTACCGTCACTGACTGCATCATTTATTTATTAGTGCGGCCTCTCACCCCTTCAGAGGACCTCACTCCCAAGCCCACCCTTCCTTTACACAGTGTCCCACAGCTAATGAGGGGCCAGACAGACACAGTGAGAGAAGGGAAGGACTGGAGAGAGGAGGTCCCTGGAGAGGAGAAAAGGAGCAGAGACGCCCTCTGAGATAAGGTTGATTAGTGTCTCTTAGATCCAAAATGCAAGACAGCACAATTTAAAGAAGGACCGTGAGAGTGCCATAGAGTGTTGACTGTACAGAAACCAAAACATGACACATTTTAAAGTCAAAATTAAGCTCTTTATTTTGCTGTGTGTAAGTGTTATGAGTTAGGACAGTTTTAGGATAGCACAGTATCAGGGGCGGATTTAGTGAATTAGGGGCCCCAGGCAAATATAGGAATGGGGCCTCATACATTTGTACACATTTACCTAGATCAACCTTGAGGTTCCTTTTTTGTTGTGATGCTTGCTGCTGCACAATGGTGCCCCATAGTTGTGTCCAATGTTTCTACATTTTTTTTTTTTTGTTATCAACAATTTTTTATTTTCATTTTTTTACAAACAACACAACATAATATCCAAAATAAAACAAAACAAAACAGCAGACACATACTCAACATCTAAAAGTTCAATCAAAAGGGAGGGAGAGAGGGAAGGACAACAAGAACACAAAAGTCACTCCTTTAAATAATCACGTACATTCAGTAAAAAACACTGCCAAGCCTCAATGGTTGAAGGCCTGGCCCCACCGACTCGCGCCGTTGTACACTCACATGAGACAATTTGCAGGAGGCTACGGATCCAATATGCCTCTCTACACATGTGTGGTGTAAACCAGTTCTGAATTATTGTCTTCTTCACAGCTGTAAAACCAGCAAACAACATTGTCACAGAATGGCCCGTATCCTCCTTCACTGATCACTTTCACCTGCACCTGATTACTTATCATGCACACCTGCTCCTTATCACCACAGTCATTTGGACCTGCATAAGAGCACACTCCACAGCTGGCATTATTGTCGGATCTTGAAGTCACCAAGCTGCCAAGACGTTGATACTGTGGATACTACAAGGACCGCCACGATACTGAAGTATCTAGCTGAGTATACCTACCTGAATACCTTACCTGCTTATACTTTCCACCTGTTTGCCTCTCACTATCAGATACCTGGAATGCTGTGGACACTTGAGACTTTCGGGCTCTTCGGGATCCCTGTCCGCAGCGCACCTGCCAATATACAGAAGCTAGTCAGAATCCCAGCGCACTCTCCACTATTCTTCCACGAAAGACCACTCACCTCTCTTGAAGACGTTTACCACTGTTGTCACTGGATCCTTGTAATAAACTCACTGTGTTCAACACTTACCTTTGTGTCTGGCAGTTCCGTTACAGAAGATCCGACCAATTACCGAAGATGAGAAGGCGGTTAGTTTTGGTTCCCCGAAAGGGAGGTTTGGGGATCGGCAACCTGCCGTTCACCCGTCGAAAATGATTCCGCCTCTCGAAGCGACGATGATGGTTCCGCCGCTCGAAGCGATGATGATGATTCCGCCTCTCGAAGAGGCGATGATAATTCCGCCGTCCACGGCGAGGATGATGCCGCCGCCCGCGACGAAGATGGTTCCTCGCCCGCGGCGATGATGCTACCGCCGCCCGCGACTATGAGGGTTCCGCCGGCCCGGTGAATTATGGGCTACCGCCCGTGATAAATCAGGAGCTCATGGATGAGGCTATACCCTCAGGATTCCTGGCTCCTGTCCTCTCCCCAGAACCTGCTCCTCAACTGCGCCCTCCTGTGCCAGCGCCACGCCAGCGCATTCCTGTGCCCTCTCCTCGCAAACCTCTTCCTAAGTCTCCGCTGGTCCCGTCCAGCCCTCCTGTGTTTCCGCTGGTCCCGTCCAGCTCTCCGTTGTTCCTGCTGGTCCCGTCCAGCTCCGCGCTGCCAGAGCGCCCCAGAGAGTTTGCGCTGCCAGAGCGCCCCAGAGAGTTTGCGCTGCCAGAGCGCCCCAGAGAGGTAGCGTGGCCAGAGCTCCCCCGAGTGTCCGATCCTCCAGAGCCCCTGCTGGTTCCGTCCAGCTCTCCCGAGCTCACCCGAGTGTCCGCGCTTCAAAAGCGCCCCCCAGTGGCTGCTCCACGCCAGTGCCCTCCAGTGGCTGCTCCACGCCAGTGCCCTCCAGTGGCTGCTCCACGCCAGTGCCCTCCAGTGGCTGCTCCACACCAGTGCCCTCCAGTGGCTGCTCCACGCAAGTGCCCTCCAGTGGTTGCTCCACGCAAGAGCCCTCCTGAGTTCCCGCTGGTTCCGTCCAGCCGTCCTGAGTTCCCGCTGGTTCCGTCCAGCCGTCCTGAGTTCCCGCTGGTTCCGTCCAGCCGTCCTGAGTTCCCGCTGGTTCCGTCCAGCCGTCCTGAGTTCCCGCTGGTTCCGCCCAGCCGTCCTGAGTTCCCGCTGGTTCCGCCCAGCCGTCCTGAAGTCCCGCTGGTTCCGCCCAGCCGTCCTGAAGTCCCGCTGGTTCCGCCCAGCCGTCCTGAAGTCCCGCTGGTTCCGCCCAGCCGTCCTGAAGTCCCGCTGGTTCCGCCCAGCCGTCCTGAAGTCCCGCTGGTTCCGCCCAGCCGTCCTGAATCCGCGCTGCAAGAGCGCCCCTATGAATCCGCGCTGCAAGAGCGCCCCCTAGTGCCTGCGCCTCCAGAGCGCCTCCTAGAGCCCGCTCCTCCAGAGCATCCCCTAGTGCCCGCTCCGCCAGAGCCCCCTCAAGAGCCCGCTCCTCCAGAGCCCCCTCAAGAGCCCGCTCCTCCAGAGCGCCCCCTAGTGCCCGCTCCTCCAGAGCGCCTCCTAGAGCCCGCTCCTCCAGAGCATCCCCTAGTGTCCGCTCCTCCAGAGCACCTCCAAGAACCCGCTCCTCCAGAGCCTCCTCAAGAGCCCGCTCCTCCAGAATGCCCACCAGAGGGGAGCTTCCCCAAGAAAATTTTGGGGGGGGGCTATATATCCTCTGCCTGGGTGGCCGGGCCCAGTGCCAAGGCCACGGAGATCCCTGACCCACCATGGCCGCCCAAAAGAAATAGGCCATGGTCTCCCGAGCCTCCAGATCCGCCATGGCCTCCCGATTCTCCTGCTCCGCCATGGCCTCCCGAAGCCCCGGATCCGCCATGGCCTCCCGAACCTCCTGTCCCGCCATGGCTTCCCGAATCTCCAGTTCTGCCCTGGATGTCTTCCCTGTGTCCTTGTCCTCCACCAACATCCAGGGCGCCCACCCCCCCTCCCCGGTATTGTTGTTACGTTGCGGGACGCGCCGTCCGGGAGGGGGAGGTAATGTCACAGAATGGCCCGTATCCTCCTTCACTGATCACTTTCACCTGCACCTGATTACTTATCATGCACACCTGCTCCTTATCACCACAGTCATTTGGACCTGCATAAGAGCACACTCCACAGCCGGCATTATTGTCGGATCTTGAAGTCACCAAGCTGCCAAGACGTTGATACTGTGTATACTACAAGGACCGCCACGATACTGAAGTATCTAGCTGAGTATACCTACCTGAATACCTTACCTGCTTATACTTTCCACCTGTTTGCCTCTCACTATCAGATACCTGGAATGCTGTGGACACTTGAGACTTTCGGGCTCTTCGGGATCCCTGTCCGCAGCGCACCTGCCAATATACAGAAGCTCAGTCAGAATCCCAGCGCACTCTCCACTATTCTTCCACGAAAGACCACTCACCTCTCTTGAAGACGTTTACCACTGTTGTCACTGAGTATCCTTGTAATAAACTCACTGTGTTCAACACTTACCTTTGTGTCTGGCAGTTCCGTTACAAACATTCTCTTTTGCATTGAACTAATACAGAGATCAGAATCATCATTAAGAAGACATAAACTTGGGTTAACAGACCAATCAATTCTCAGTAATGATGACAAAACCAGGTTTACATGTGTCCATAGACTGATGACGACAGGACATTCCCAAAACATATGCAGAAAAGTGCCTGATGATGTAGTGTTACATATATGGCAGTTCAAATTTGACTGCAGTTTCATTTTAAATCTTTTGTAAGGAGTTATGTATGCTCTATGAATGACTTTGAAGTGAATAAAACGATGAGCCAGATTTTTAGATGTTAAGCTGAGATTAGACCACACTCTCTCCCAGTCGACAGATAAATTAAGATCAGATAATTCCCTATTCCAAATAGTTTTAATAGAAAGAGGTTTTGTAATACAATCAATAATTTTATTATATATTAAGGACACAGATGGCCGACCAGCAGATGGTGCAATCCAGTCCCGCATAGGGAGAGGAAATGGAAGAAGACCAAGGAACGCCATACGCTTTGAGAGCAGAACGTAATTGAAGAAAAACAAAATATGCAGATGCTGGTAGACAAAATTTGGCTCTCAATGCCTGAAATTAACAGAGGCCCTGGTTATCATACATATCACCGCACGTGTTCACACCTAAAGAGGACCAAGAGGGTTGGACAAATGAACGATTTCCACATACAAAGTTCAAATTGTGCCATAAAGGTGTACTGTTACAGAATTTGAAGGGTCCACCTATCCGACGTTCAACTGTTTTCCAGATTTTAATAGAGTTAGCCACAACCGGACCAAATTTATAATTATCCCCTTTTTTTCCTGTGCCAGTAAATAAAATATCTTGAAGTCTATTTGGTTTAACCTTGTCAGCTTCAATCACCCTCCATGAAACTGTAGATTGAGGATCAACCCAATTATGAAGGGCCTTAAGCTGGAACGACCAATAATATAATTCAAAATTTGGTACAGCCAGTCCTCCTGCGCTATTAGGATGTTGTAATGTGGTAAGTTTAATTCTGGGACATTTATCATTCCAGATAAACTTAGAAATTATGGAGTTGATCTCCTTAAAGTAACCTGGAGGGGGAGAAAGTGGTAGCATAGAGAAAAAAAAATTAAATCGAGGTAACAAATTCATCTTAACAGTGGAGATTCTTCCTTGGAGAGAGACTTTAAGATTCTTCCATATTTGAATGTCATTTTTGACCTTAACGAAAATGTTATTAAAATTGTCTCTGGCAATCTTATGAATGTTTTTATATATGGTAATGCCCAAATAGATGAAAGATTCCTTAATAGGGATAAATGAGGGAATAGAAAAATTAACCTTAACATTGTTAATTGGCATTAAAGCAGATTTGCTCCAATTTATTTTATATCCTGATAGGCTACTAAAATTATCAAATTCCTTAATTACACTAGAGACTGAAACATCAAAGTGGTCTAAATATAGAATAATATCATCAGCGTATAATGAAATACAATGATTATGGTCATGAATCTTAATCGATACTTCAGATTTCCTGATGGCTTGTGCTAAGGGTTCGAGAGATAGACAAAACAATAAGGGGGAAAGTGGACACCCCTGTCTCGTTCCCCGCTGTAAAGGGAATGAGGGGGAAATAATATTACCAGTTATGACTGATGCTGCAGGTGAGTGGTATAATGTCTTAATCATAGAAACGAAGTGTTCACCGAAGCCGAAACATTGCAGAACTGCCCACATATAATTCCACTCTAGCCTGTCAAAGGCTTTTTCTGCATCAAGTGAAAAGACCGCACAAGGTGTTGGGTGGGAGTCCGCAAAGTCAAGAATATGAAGGAGTCGACGCATATTGTCAGATGCATTGCGCCCCTTGATGAAACCAGTTTGGTCCTCCTTGATCAGACTGTGAATTACCTTCTCCAAACGAGAAGCAAAAACTTTAGCATAGATTTTTAGATCACATGGGATAAGCGAAATCAGTCAGTAGCTGGAACAATCTAATGGATCTTTCCCTTTTTTAAGAAGTAATGAAATCAGTGATGTTTTTTGATCTCTATGAAATGCCCCATGTTCAATTGCAAAATTAAATGAGTTAAGCATAAGTATCCCTACCAAATCCCAAATTTCTAAATATAATTCAGGGGGGAGACCATCTAGACCCGGCGATTTGCCCTTTTGAAGGCTTTTTAGAGAGACGTGAAGTTCCTCCAAACTTAATGGGGCCTCCAAAGATTCTTTATCCATCTGTGAGATCCGAGGCAGTTCCAATTTATCTAAATACTGCTTACAAATTGGTTCATCAAAATCTGTTTCGGCTTTATACAGATTTGTGTAAAAACCTTTAAATATGTCATTAATTGCCACAGGGTTCGTAGTGACCTGATCATCCGATGATTTTATTGCGCTAATATATGCCTTAGACTCGCATTCTTTCAACCTAAGGGCCAATAAATGACTAGGTCTCTCTGATTCAAAATAATATTTTTGTCTAGTCCTATGTAAAATAAATTCTGCCTTTGAGTGTGAAAGTAAATCATATTCTTCTTTTAAAGAGGACAGCTGTGTAGCCTGTTGCTCAGTAAAATGTTGTTTTTGTAGGTTTTGTAATGATTGGATTT
Source organism: Schizothorax lantsangensis (assembly GCA_027422415.1). Taxonomy (NCBI): domain Eukaryota; kingdom Metazoa; phylum Chordata; class Actinopteri; order Cypriniformes; family Cyprinidae; genus Schizothorax; species Schizothorax lantsangensis. The sequence goes on from CM049848.1 coordinate 9,964,565, forward strand.
TATTTTCTAATTGTGTAAACTGGTGAGTTCTCGCTTTGGCAAGAGTAGAAGAGAAAGATATACAGAAACCTCGTATAGCACACTTAGTTGTTTCCCACAGTATTTGAGGATCCACATCAGAGGGCATATTAATTTCAAGAAAGTCCTTAATATATTCTTTTAGAGAGGTAATAAAAGTCTGATTACTTAATAATGATATGTTAAAGCGCCATCTAGGGGACTTGGCTTTGACATCGGAAAGAGGAACACTGCACAACATAGCAGAATGATCAGATAATAAAATTGGTAATATAGATATAGAGGAATTAGATGAAATTAAAGATGGGCTGAGAAATATGTAGTCTATCCTAGAGAAAGTCTTGTGTCTATTAGAAAAAAAAGTGAAGTCCTTAGCTTTAGTGTTCTGAATTCTCCATAAATCGATTAAGTTGAGCTCAGTGATAAATTTATTCAATAATTTAGATGATGGATTGGCTGTTGTATCAGATTGAGACTTATCTAAAGCAGGATTTATGACAGCATTAAAATCACCACCCACCACTAGAGGGCAATCAATCTCCTCAAGTAAAGTTTTGGAAATCTGTGTAAGGAATGCACTGTCTGTCTCATTCGGACCATAAATAGAGACCAATGCTAACCTATTATTATATATTTTGCATCGGATAAAAACAAATCTACCCTTCTCATCACTACCAAGGTGTTCAATTGTTAAATTTAACTTCCTGTTAACAAGGATAAGCACCCCCTTAGTTTTATTTTGAGCGCAGGAAAAAGCTATTAATTTGTAATACTTATTCTGGAAACGTGCCACGTCAGATTGTTTTAAATGTGTCTCTTGTATTAAGGCACAGGAGATAGATTTACGGTGTAAATATTCTAATACACGGGTTCTTTTAACAGCAGAATTTAAACCATTCACATTCAGTGATAAAATATTTAAAGTATGCATTGAATATTCATAATCCCAAGATTGTACACAATAAATGCAAAAAACAAAAAAAACAAAAAACAGAAGCACTTCCATTCCGTAAATAACCCGTAAACACTGATGTGCATTTTAGATACCAAACCTCCTATATGAAAAATCCCTTTAGAAATAATGTAAAATAGATAAAAGTATAAATGTCTGCTGTAAAAAACAAAAACAACATAAAAATGTGAACAACCGACAACCATAAACAAAGAACAACTCAGACCGCACATTACCGAGAACATAGGTCTGACTGAGCAACAAAAAAACAATGATAGGTTGTGACCGATCCACCCTAACGCAAGACATGTCTCCCGAAAGGCTCACACAGCCAAAAAAAAAAATATTTTTTAGTAATTAAACCTACTCTCCATTAGTCCCCTCCAAAACAGAAAAATGGAGTGTCAGTCTTACCAGCAAAGAGATCGTTGTACCGGATAAATAAGGACAATATCCCAGTATAAGAGAAGAAAACGCAAACAATAGGTTTAGCAAGCATCCATGGCCATCCTGCTATCATCCCCTTCTGGGCAGCTAGGGCCAAATCCATCCCGGCCGTCACGCCCCTCCCGTGGAAATGGAGAAACAGCGGCCGCTGCTCCCCCGTCCCCCCCCCGAAGAGCGGCGGCATAGGACTTCTGCTGAGACATGGAACTGATAAAATCCTCCGCTTTCTGAGGGGAATCGAAGCTTCTCTGTTCTCCTTTGTGCCGTAGCTTAATCACCGCTGGATAGATGAGGAAGGGCTGGAGACCAAGTGCAGTCATCTTCTTCAAAACCGGACCAAATGCCTTTCTCCTGATCGCTGTAGCCGGACTAAAGTCAGGAAAAAACAGCAGTGTGACATTGTTCTGTGCGCACTTCACCGGATACGCCTGCCGAGCACCTTTCAGGATATCTGATCTGTCATGCCATCTCAGTACACGGAAGATGAGAGTGCGCGGCCAATCGGAGACCCTCCCTCCGTCATACACGCGATGCGCCCGATCAATCTCAATGTCACGGCCCCTCAAGGAAGGAATCCACTTGGAAAGATTAGCTCGGAGGAAACTAGCTGCATCTGGACCTTCCATCCCTTCTGGGAGTTCCACCAGTCTAACATTGTTCCGCCTGCACTTGTCCTCCATATCTGTCATCTTCTCGGTGAGTCGCTCCAGCTGATCCTTTAAGTCCGTGACTGTTCTCTTATCTTCCCGCGCGGCTGCCCAAACAGAATCAACGCGGTCACGTGTCTGCTTCGTCTTGGTAACTATGGCCTCAAACTCCTCTCTTAGCTCTTTAACAGACTTATTGGTCGCTAGTATGTCCTCACGCAGTTCGCGCAGTGCTGGAATGCTGGAGTCCATCGCATCTCTTACTGCCGAGTTCACAACCAAATTCAAAGTGCTTTGGTGTTCTTTAAATGCTAGTTCAATGCGGCTAGCAATAGCACTGTCCAGCTCTTCACTGGAGATGGCTGAATCTCTGAATTTTTTCTTCATTGGCGATTGCTCAATCTCCCTTTTCCGATCTCCTTTGTCTGCCTTAGCACTCATGATGGGTCTAATGCAGAGTGGTTCAAATTTCACTGACAGGATCGCAAAATATTTGGCAAAGTGAGCGGAGCGAAAAACTAAGCCTGCATCACCGTCGAGGGGTCACGTGATCCCCATGTTTCTACATTTTTCATGTCTTTCATTAGCAGACACTTTTATTCTTTCATGTTGTAGACCACGAAATAGCAATTTACCATTAAGATACAAGTTTTAACAAAAAACAAAATAAATTATAAAATGATAAACCTCACAATTGAACCTTTAAACCATTTTTTTAAGAAAACAGCTGAGTCAGAAGTATAAATTATTATATTATTTAAAACTGATTTATGTGGGTGGATTTTTGCATTGGTCTGAACAAAAACTGCAGACTGGATTATTGAAAATGCACATTCATTCTCTGCCAGTAGGAGGTGCTTGAACGTCAGAAATATAGCAGTTTCCCTGGTAACGGCTGTAAACAAAGCAGCGCTCAGCTCATAAATTATACTTTATCAGGTAAAATGAAAATGCCATTGAAACTTTTCTGAAGACAATCGGTTCCCTTCAGAGGTTCATTCTTATAAAAACTTGAATTAGTGAGAATGAGAAAAGTGTGAATATAGCCTATATCGACGAGGAAAGTCCACTGATGAGTTACCGATGAGTGTAAGCCTACATTTAATTTGTCATTTTAACTTAGGGCTGTCAATCGATTAAAATATTTAATCGCGATTAATCGCATGATTGCCATGATTTAACTTGCGAATAATCACAACTTAATCACACATTTTTACATGTTCTAAATGTACCTTAAATAAATACTTTTCAAGTTTTTAATACTCTAATCAACATGGGCATGGACAAATATGGACGCTTTATGCAATATATGTTTATTATTAGTGAAACCATAGTTAACAGAGCATGAAGAGTAGACGTGCTTCATGGGTCTTAGATGTTTTTCAAAGAACTTGTTCATGTCTATTAGACACATGAAAAAAGAAATACCAGGTTCCCATCACTTCTCTTTCTTTGCACTGAGCAATTTACTGACACAAACCTGTTTACATTTTTGCACGACAGGGCAGCTCACTTCTTCTGAACATGCAAAATGTACATTTATTATTTATTATTTCATTTGTTTGCCTCTGTGCCACATACTGTAATTTGATGCAGCTAAACTCTCAATAAAACTTTTTCATTAATTTATTTTACTGTTTCTGTTGACAGACAATGGAATGAATATGAAATAGTGACTGAAACACGACCCATTAAGACACCAGTTCTCCCTTCCAAGATGTTAATCTGCACAAAAATCCTGATTTATAATCCAGCCGTCGTCTGATAAAATCAAATAGGCTACACATAAGACAAAGACCATAGCTGTGCTGTGATTTCGGCTATACTTGCATGTAAAATTAGAGAAGCAACATATCTGTGCTTAACTGAAAGCGCAGCTCGCTGAACAGAGCAGACGCAGAGAGAGAGGTGTGCGCGCGCTGGGAAAGAGAGACCTGAAGCAGTCAGCTTCAGATGAATAATATTTTAATTTGCTACAACCAGGCAGGATACACAAGAAGCACGTTCAACTCAGACACGCATACGGTTGTCGTGGTAATAAACATCTTAAACAGAAACCGTTCGCGTGTCCACGCTTAATGCGCATCTCCTATATGAAAAGCATTTTAGGGGGCCCTTGGGTTTTGGGGGCCCAAGGCAGTCGCCTACCTTTGCCTAATGGGTAAGTCCGCCCCTGCACAGTATACATGGATGAGTTTGTTGTGGTATTTATACATTCATATTGTACATAGGCCAAAAATATTTGCACACACAAATCCCACTCAGAAATGCATGGATGTTGCTGCCTCAATGACACCATGCACACTTTTCAAGCATAACATTTGACAAAAAGAAGTTTGGTTTCACGATGCAACTCTTTCAAACATTAGTGGAATATAGATCATTTGATGTCTGTATATGTGTGAGGAGAACTGACATTATACATCCACTAAAAATCACAGAAAACACCAGATGAATAAAAGTCGAGGAGCAAAAATTAGTTCTTGGTATGAGAAGTTTTCTTCTTTTTATTCAGGCACAGCTAACTCCCACATCCTCGCTGTGGTTACAGTTATTAACTCCCATTCCTGCATGTGGACAGTCAAAAATGCTCCTCTCATTTCCGGTACATCTCATCTCGTCCAGCCAGATGCGTCCAGTTCCTGCAGCAGATACAGAACATTGTGAGAGTATTTTGGAAACCATAGCCTGTAAACCCCTGAACCATTAACCAAACACTCTTAACCATAGATGGATACATCACCTGCACCAGCCGTGAACACCTGAGTGGCCCTCTGGAAACCCAACATCTTGCACACCACCGAAGCGTCCACAGTGTCAAAGCTGTCATCACACACCGTTCCCCAGACATTCTCATGAAACACCTCAACTCTTCCGCGGCTGGAACTTCCCACTAAACGAACCACAGCTAATGCCAAATACACATATGTGAGACACACTGTTATTTAAGTAGAACCTCCAAAAACAATACAAGAATCTTTGTATTGGAATTATTTGATTGAATAAACGTTAACATTGACACACAGTAGTATGCATAAGTATTTATAGAATAATTACCAGGGGCGCCACCCGGGGCTCCTACATCACCCTTCTCTCCCTTAAGACCTGTTTAAGACCATTATATATTTAGATACAATTAATTTACTCACAAACAGGTTAATAATCACACAGATGCTGTGCACTCAATGATATTACAAATATGCCCAAAATGCACCAAAACATACCTTGAGCTCCCCTTAGGCCTAAAAGACAGACAAAAGGATAAGATGAAGGAAATTCAAGAAACACACAGAGTTGATTTCTTGTCAATAATAATCTTTTTAACAAACTCACCCGAATCACCTTTACTGCCCCTTTTCTCCTTTCGAACCTTGAAGTCCAGGGACACCTACATGCAACATCAAACTCAGATGACATCTATATAATATAAACTCTATGTTTATCATCTGTTTATGTGTTTGTTTTTAGATTACCTTGCAATCCTTGACTTCCCTTTTGTCCCTGTTGTCCTGGTGGCCCTGAAAACAATTATTTGCCCATAAATAAATGGCATAATGCCATATATAATTCTTATATTCATGTGTCCTTAGCACTCCTACAATACCTGGAAGGCCAACACCAGTGTCTCCCTTTGGTCCAGGTGAACCTTTTTGTCCAGGTAGTCCTTGCAGACCAGTTTGTCCCGTCCGACCAGGAGACCCTAAAAGATCAGCCAAATACAGGTTAGGGCACAAATTAATCGGGGATTATCAAATTTCAGGGAGTGAGGGTACACCACTCTGCCTTAAAACAAAGGTATCATGATAATACAATGTATACTTGTGAGGAAAATCTGATCTCTGTATTTGCTGAAGCTTGCCAGGTTAGTGGCATCAAATCCCTTAAATAAGAGTTTTGTAGACACTTGGAAGTAAATACTGTCTGTAAAACAATATGTATTTATTATCAATGAAAATAATAATTATAATCGAAAATCTGATTACAAAGTCTACACATATGTTGTGCTGATTACTTTTGTGTTTTCTGTATAATGGATTCCGGAGTGAAGCTGCTATGCAGTTATATGAATGAGCTTTTATCCAATATTGTGGTATCAGCTATTTCAGATAAACCTAAGTATACCATATTTTATGGCAATAGTCCTTAGACTGGCTATGATGATAACCTTAACAGAGAGATAGGCTTGTTTGACACATTGAAAAATTAGGTCAATATGGGTAATGATCTGGGCTTTCTTACCACTAGGACCTGAAGGTCCCTGTTCTCCTCTCTCACCTCTGGCACCTGGGTCTCCTTTAGGACCTGAGGAAGACATAATTTAGTGTATACATGATAAAGATTATGGATGAAAATATTCAACTACAATGTGTCAAACAGTGTCAAACTTAGAACACAAGTGTTGCATTGACCAGGGTTTATTATTAGTGGTATTTATCAAGGCAAGCATCACTATTAGTTTTGTTCAGAGTCAGACTAACCAAAATTGTGAGGCTTATTGAGGAGAGGTGTGGTTATACTTTTCTAAGGGATTAAACATCAATTTTCCTGATGGACAATATTCTATGAAAAAATTAATGTCTTGTTATCAGAATGTCAAAATATGGTTGGTTATTTTGACAATAATTAACCTGGCAACCACCCAGAATACCGTAACAACAACTTAGACATGCTCACACTGTAAACATCCTAGCATCCATACTGCATTGTAAAAAAAATAATAGAAAAGGTATATAGCATTTTATTTTTATTATTGTTTTAGATTTCTTGTTATTTTTAGCAGTTATAAAATTAGCTCCTCTAGACAAGCTATCAAATAATTTAGATGATACCTGGTGATCCACGGAGCCCTGGTGTTCCTGGGATACCAGGCTTTCCATCTGCACCTTGACGACCGTCAGTCCCAGGTAAACCTTGTGTGCACAGAGAAAATACAGACACAATTTCATTAAAGCAATACTAAAACTCTCAAAGCATGTAAAAATGTGCAAGGCATTTCCACAACACATATTTTGTGTTTTATTACAGTATAAATTATTCAGATGGCCTTTGATCATCATAGACAAGCACCTATTATTCCTCTCGCTCCTGTATCCCCCTTCAAGCCCGGAATACCTGGAGACAGAAGTAACAGTCGTAGAGAGATATGGATCTACTATACTGTTCCAAATGGGGTAAGAGTTGTGTGAAAGTGAGAAAGGCGATTACCAGGTGGACCCGTCATGCCAGCTGGGCCCCTTTCACCTGCTAGTCCTAGGTCTCCTTTCTGTCCTTTTTCACCAGGAGCTCCAGGCTCACCTACCTGACCTGAAAGAGAGAACATTTATATTTTCAATTAACATTATTTTGTTTTGCACCATTTTCCTTGTCTACAGCAAAGCAGCATATGCTTTAACAATTATTTGCTAAGCCAATAAATGACATTCAAATGTATGGAAAATGAACACAGACCACAATGCTACACCCACACAAATTCAAACAGATATATAAAAATACACTAACCTGGTGAGCCAGTCTGTCCTTTCTGTCCCGGTATCCCTGGCGTTCCAGAAAGACCTGATACAGAACACACCTGGATTATAAAAACTGACCAGTGACATTAAAATGTCAAAAATGCTATTCACACACATGTGTTGGGATAAAGGATCTAAGACACCAAAGGTCAAATTGCAGCTTTAGTTTAGTGTTTATGTCTCTTTTGACCAGCAGGGAGAGCTGAAAACACACAGATTGTGAAGGAATGGGGAAAGTGATTGACTCTATTCCATTCAATGTGCTCTGCTGCTACTGTTATCGCCATTTTTTTTTACCCCTTTAAACTGGGGACAGGTTCTTAGTGATTTGGGATGCCTCACAGATGTTGGTATCCTTCTGGAAATAACAAAGTAGTGCAGAACACAATTATTAATGTAATGGATGACAGCTAAGAAGAGTTGTGTAGGTAAACCTCCCTCCTCTACCCTTGAAGGACATGTTAGTGATTAGTGCTCTCAATATGACGCTGGTTTGAATCCCATTTGTCATGGTGCAAATAGGACCTGTTACATTGGTGCCATGACTCGGGGGGCCTCATGTAGACAAGTACTGGCCAAATTCATCATGGATATAACACTTATTAGTTATAAATATAGCATTCTGCTAATGTTACTCTCATTAAATGAGAGAAAGAGAGAGGTTGGGGGTTACTGATTGACAATATGTTCAAGGCATGGAAGTAGTTACCTTGAATTCCAGGTCTGCCAGGTGGACCAGGTGGACCAGGTGGACAAACCATGGCTATAAAATATAAAGAAATATAGTGAGCTCAATTCTGTGGGACATACTGTATCTATGGTGACTCTCCTGACTAAATGCTTTAAAGCGGTCATGAAATGGAAAATCAAAATTGACAAACGAAAACATTCTCATTTACATCTCATTTCCCAATTATTCTCTAGGTTGCCGTTTTTTTAAAAATGTTAATTATAGCAGTCGAACAACAAGATAGACTTTAGAAAACATGAGATTTTTTTTTTGCTAACTAAGATGCATAATGTAAAGATTAGAAAATGCATTTCATGACCCCTTTAACAATTGAAATCATGGCAGATTCCCAAAATAGTGCCTGGTCAATATTTGTACGATTTGTGTGTGTATATCTGGTATTCCCTACATTATGGGGACCAAACGTCCCCACAAGGATAGTTATGCCAGTAAATTTTCACATTGTTGGGACTTTTTTTTGGTCCCCATGAGGAAAACTCATGCAGAATGAAGTTGTTTGAAAAGCTAAAAATGAAGAAAGGTTTGTGTGAGGGGTAGGATTTTTTCATAAGGGGATATGAAATACAGTTTGTGCAGTATAAAAATCATTATGTCTATAAAATGTCCCCATAAAACATGGAAACCCAATGCACGTGTGTACCTCTTTGTGCACTAATATTGAGCTGGTTTAGTTGAGTCCTTAATTCCTCTAGAGTCCCATCATTCCCACACAGATCGGAGAGACACTCCTGTTTAACACACACACACACACACACACACACACACACACACACACACACACACACACACACACACACACACACACAGAGAACCTTCAGTTCTCTCAAAACATGGCTTTCTCTGCATATATGTATGCATGAGTTTGTATCACATTCATGGATACATGTGTGTACCTGATCTGAACTGGAGCTGCCCAGTTTGAATCCCTCAGCAGACTGGAGTTCCTCTGTTTTGGCATCAGCTGATGTACAGTGAAGGTGAACCCAAGCCTCCAGAGTGAAGACTACATACAATACACATCATAAAGCAGATTTAATGATGGAACAACAGAAATCAACCAGAAACATGGTGTTAGCTTACATGATTACATAAAATTGAATGTACAGTGGCCACAAAACATAGGCTAATATTAATAATGTATCAATTTCATTGCATTATATAACAAAATATCTTATATAGCTTTTCACTACATTTCCTTTTATTTCATATGTTTGCTCAATGTCTTTTAATCAGCTGGTGTTTTGTGAATTTTTTTTTTTTTTTTTTTTTTCTTTTGTGTTTTAGTGTATGTATGAAGTTCACCTCAAGTTCACATACACGTCCTATCAGAGGAAGCACAGGTGTAGGGAATCACATTAAAGGGATATTTTACCCCAAAATCAAAATCTCGTTATCATTTACTAACCTTAATGTTGTTCCAAACCTGTATGCATTTCTTTCTTCTGCATAACACAAAAGAAGATATTTTGAAGAATGTTGGTAACCAAACATTGACTTCATAGTTGTGTTTCCCCCCCTGTACCATGGAAGTTAATGACTACCATCATTCTTCAAAATATCTTCTTTTGTGTTCAGCAGCTGAAAGAAACTCCTATATGGAACAACTTTAGGAGTGAAAAAATGCACGTCCTGATTTTGCTGAGTTAGATGTGTTCCTAGGTCAACATATTTTGTTGACTCTGGAACAACGTTTTAATCCAAAAATTTTGTCTTGACCATATCCCTACACCTAAACCTAACCTTAACCATCAAAAATCATTGTTCCTCTAAAATCAGAGGAAATGATAGATGAATGACACTGATGCACAAGCACCAAACACTGATTGTAAGCCTAAACTTCATAAAAACTCTAAACTGGTTCTTCAAATCTGATTGGTTAATCACAATGTTATTCCAAGGGTTAACAAAGATGTTGATCCAGGAACATGTCGCACTTGGTAAAATAAGGTTCTGCGTTGAAAAAATCATAACAGAATTTTAATTCTCTTAATTGTCAAAATGATCCAATATTGTTTCACATCCTCAAAAGGACACAATGCAGTTTCTCTATACTTTTATTATTTCAAATCTAAAACTTGCTTGTAAAGTTTGCTTGTATTCATTTTATTTTAAATAAATGGCACTTGGTTTGAGCATTTGTATGTACAGAAATGTATAGCTTTTTAAATATGACTTTATTTCTGTTACATCTCACCTTTATAGGCCAGCAAAGAATTCAGTCCAATCAGCAGCAGGAAAAGCAGTATGAGAACAGGAATACAGCAACGGTCTTTCACTGGTTTCTTAGTCTTTAGCTCTATAACACACATACAGTACAAACACTAATATTGCAATGCAGAACTCTTAAACTTACAAAAAAGTTTAAGGTTTAAGTTACTCGTATCAGCAGACTGTTATACAACATTGCCATGGATGACAGTCAATATTAGGAAATATCAGACTGCAGAATGTCACAACTGATCAGAATGAAAAATTCCAGAAAGCTGTGTATCAAGTTACTTATTTTTTTTTATTTCATTTAGTCATTTTTCAAGCAGAGATTTGATTTTATGTTCAGAAAAAATTATATATTTTCTTTCACTTTTTTAAGAATTTGTGTATTGGACTTCAATATGAATAATGCCATTTTGTCTTACCACTGTGCTGGAAGTCGTAGCGGTCGGCCTCATAGAGCTTCATGGTGTTGTCATAAAGAGGGTTTGCTTGGCTGAATACAGAGGCCTTCCCGTCAATTTCATCCAAGTCGGTCTCCATCAGTCACTCTACCACACACTGACCTGTACACAACCAGGGGGACAGTTTAAAAAACAAAACCAATGAAAAGGGGAAAAAAAATATGCTGGCTCATCAGAATGTCAGTCATCTGACAAAAGAGATAGAGAGGAAATTGTTCCAATGAGTTTCCTTAGTAAAAAGGAAGTTAGAGCTACAGTAACAGTAACAGGAGTAAGCATAAATTAGAGCCCATATGTGACCCTGGATCAGTGTTGGGCAGTAACTAGTTACTGTAACTTAGTTACTGTAATAATATTACTTTTTGCAGTAACTAGTAGTGTAACTTGTTACTAATAAGATTTCAGTAATAATATTACAGTTACCATCCATAAAACAGCTTAGTTACTTTTGATGCCTCAACCCCGCTGATTTAAAATCCAACAATCAAATAATTTCTAGATTTATTTTCATAATTTTCACGACTCGCACATGATCTGAGTACTGTTGTGTAAGTTGTGGCTTTACTTTACTCTGGCATTACATCCCTCTGATCAGCATGTGGTACATTATATTACTAGAATTAAAAATATTTTTGGAAAATTAAACAGTTTCTTACAAACTTAAGTAATTTGATAAAATACATAATGAAATATAAACGTATATGGGTAACGGAGCAATTACAATTAGCTTCAAGCTACACATGACAATTATTGAGATTAATACAACACTTCTACTTGAATGTCACTATTAATTATTGAGTGTTTGTAATATCTGCAATCCGATGTGGATTTTGGTCAAATGATGAGGCAGAACTATGTTGATAGTAACATTTATGTGGAAGATACACAGTTACAACTTCTGTGGGGCGGGAAGAAAAAGTAATGTAACTAGTAGTGTAACTAATTACTGTTGCCAGAAAGTAATAAGTAAAGTAACAATATTACTTTTGAAAGGAATAACTAGTAATGAGTAATATATTACATTCTTTGAGTAACTAGCCCAACACTGCCCTGGACCACAAAACCAGTCATCAGTAGCACGGGTATATTTGAAGCAATAGCCAACAATACATTGTATGGGTCAAAATTATACATTTTTATTTTATGCCAAAAATCATAAGGATATTAAGTAAAGATCATGTTCCATGAAGATATTTTGTAAATTTCCTACCGTAAATGAAATACAGTAATATGTATTGCTAAGACCTTCATTTGGTCAGCTTTAAAGGCAATTTTCTCAATATTTAGATTTTTTTGCACCCTAAGATTCCAGATATTCAAATACTTGTATCTCGGACAAATATTGTCCTATCAAACCATACATCAATGAACAGCTTATTCAGCTTTCGTATGATGTATAAATCTTAATTTAAATTAAAAAAAATTAACCTTATGACTGGTTTTGTGGTCCAGGGTCACATATTACTCCTCTATTTCATTTTCTTTAGCTTTTGTGTTTTGTATGAATTTTTGTCGTATTTTTGGCTGTATGTATTTGTTTACTTTTGGTACTCTAATTTGGTACCCATTGGGATTTTTGAAAGTGATCTACAAATAAAATTTGAGTTGAGTTGAGAAAGTGGGCGGTGGGAAAGTCATGGCTATGGTCAGTCAGTACTACTTACTATTGGACATACAAACAAATAGACTGTTTATATACACACAATATAAGTCTATGGTCTATGGTCATTACAGAAAGCAAATTAAACGTGTGTGTGCACATGACATGGTTGTGTATTAAAAGCTTGAGTACAGTATGTGTATTTGCCCTTCCATTAAGAATGACAAACTGTCACTTCTCCTGCTCTGTGTGAGTGTGTGTTCCTGTCGGTGGGTAAAGTGGTTGGTGATAAGGCCATCTGTTTAGACGGAAAGCTTTAAACAAAAGTGCAGTGCCGTCCCTGACCTCAGATCAGCTCTAACAGCCATCTCTGCTCACACTTAACCTGCACTGACAGAATGACCTTGTTTACTGTACTCAGTGTGTCTCAGTGTTTTGTTTATTTGTTTGTTTGATGACCACACCACTCAGTTGCTGATGTATGTTTTTTAGGGTGATTGATGACCTTGAGTGACTCTGTCAGTATGTATCAGACACAAGTGTGTGTGTGTGTGTGTGTGTGAATATAACACTCTCTCTGTCTCTTACCCTCTGTGTCCTCTCTACACAGTGTCTTTTTACTGTAAAATACAGTAAATAGGTTTAGATTGTATTTCCAGTTTGTGTCTGTGCATGGTGGGTTGAGGTTTTAAAGCAGCATCATGTCTATATAATCTGGTCGGTCTCAATACTAAAATACAATTTAACTTATTCCCTTTCAGTCAAAACATTTCCCTTATTTTTCATTGACATGTTGAGGAAATCTGAGCATTTGACCCTTATAGCATTTTATAGCATTTATATTTATGCATTTGACCATTACAGATAGATGTGAATATTCTTTTTAATATTATTAATATTATTATTTTTATTACATATATTATTGTATAAATTTTTATGCTTAGACTTGGTCTTGAAAAAATAAGCTGATGGGCTCAATAAAATAAATCACCTAAAAATAAAAGTTCCAAAAGGGTGGATTCATAGCAATGCAATAGAAGAACAATTATTATATATTTAAAACAATTATATAAAATTGTATATTGTTACAACTGTAATTAAGTAAATAAATAAATAAATATATAAATAAATGCACAGACCTGCAGTTTCAGTAACACATAGGCACATCAGTAGATATAAGTATACATTGTAAAATTATATATTATTACAAAAGCACAAACCTACTTTTTTATTTGTATTTATGTGGTTTTAGAGTTCTTGAGCAAATGTGCTATTTTAGAAATGGCAAAAAAATAAATAAAAAAAATACACTAACAAACAGACCTGCAGTTTCAGTAACACATAGGCATGTCAGTAGATATATATGTGTACATTATAAAATTGGATATTATTACAAAAGCACAAACCTACTTTTTAATTGTGTTTTTGTGATTGTGATTGTACAGTTCTTGGTCAAATGAGTTATTTTAGAAATGAATGACCGAACGAAGAAACAAACAAACAAACACAAATAAAAATGAACAGCACTGCAGTTTCAGTAACACATAGGCACTTGAAATCCATAACATTTATGAAATCTGTGTTTTATTTTTGGTCTGTGTGATGTCTTATTCTGTACATACATTTGTAAACATACATTCATAGAAAGCATAATATTCACAAATAAAACATAAGCATCACACAATAACCAAGTAGAAACTATGCAGGTGTTTTTTTCTGAGTATTATAAGTATTTGTTCATTATTTGCTTAGGAATTGTCAGTAAATATGCATTTATTGGGTAAAAAAACATCACACACCTGGAGAAAATAATGATTGCCTAGAAGATTAAAATTTCAATCATGTTTAAATACACATTCTGTTTTTCTCAGAGCAGGAGTCCTTCAACAGTGTCCTCCAAATCACAGTGCCATGAGAAACAAAAAAACAAGGCGCAGAACTATCACTCCATGTGAATGGTACATTTAGATCTTCTATACATTTAGATCATCTTTTAGCTGCCACTGTGATTACAGAAGGAAAAACAAATCAAGTTAATAAGCATAAATAAACGCTGCTGATATCCAGGAAGTTCCGTTTGATGCGTAACTCGTTTGTTTTAGGAGGTGAAACAGTGGAATTTCTCTTCCTCACTGAGCACAGAGGAGGTAACTGGAGAATGAGTGGTGACACTATGGGTTATTTTCAATAATGACCCCTAGAGGACCACCGACATGTACTTCTGCTTTCTCGGCAGAAACCTTTTTCTTTTTTACGCAGCGTGGTGAAACCTACACAAGTATGTTTCTGCAATTGCTGACACATTTCGGGGTTACTGTAAGTCTTATGTTTGGTCATATATTATATGTCTTGCATTTGAATTGAACTTGAACTTGAATACAGTTTAACTTTTAGCGTTTTGTTTTTCACCTCAAATGTAGTTTTTATTTTTTATTTTTTAGTGTAAGTGATGAAAACCAATATTAAAGCAAATGTGCCTGACTTAATTATTCTCTTAGGCTAAGCTGAAGGTTTAGTTAAAGGTTTAGTTTTTTTTTTTCATTTTTATTCCTTTTTCATATGTATATAATCTCTCTCTCTCTCTCTCTGTGTGTGTGTGTGTGTGTGTGTGTGTGTATGTATGTATGTATATATATATATATATATATATATATATATATATATATATAATTTTACTTCAGTTAAAGATATTTAATTTATATTTTTATTTATTTTTAATGGTTTTAGTTTTAGTTAATGACCAGACTCACAATGACTTTTTTACCATCTTTTCAGTCAAGGTGGTGCAAATCATATATCAATGTACTGTATATGCAGCCTATAATATGGAATTTCAAGATGTTTGAAAACCCTATGAAGGCCATGTATCTGGCCGTTATTGGGAAACTGGAACATACCCAGAGAGCGAGAGAGATAAAGCTTAGTTCTGTTTGTCAGGATAATTAGAATGACCTGTTTCCCTCACGGACAACAAATCAAACATTATCAGGCGAGAGTGTGGCTGAAACTCTGAAAATCAAAAGCAAAAAGAATGAGTGTTTTTCTGTCTCCTTTTGTTTTCCCCTTTTTAAGTATAGAGACAACGTGTCTAGCAAACCATTTTGTTTTGTCTCTTCAGATCAAGTTGTTCAGGTGTCAGACCAGTGGTTATCATGGGAAAAGAAAGCATGTGACATTGTTTTATTGGCTGTGACAGCAGCGGAATGTAGTGTCGCTCCCAGACAGCAGCCAGACTTCAATCAAAGCTATAAAACACACCTTACTCTGTCACACACACACCGCTATCAAACACACTCTGGCTCTGGCTCACTCTCATTCCTAGAGTGGTTATTGCATGTGATTTAATGGTTATGGAGGGACTGGAGAAAAGAGAAAATGTAGGATAAAGAAAGGAATGTATTATAATATTGTCCACTTCCTTCTGCTCTAAAATCTTGGCAGCTTCCTGTTGACCAAACAGCTCAGATAAATCTGATCACTCTTTACTCAAACCTGCTGCAAATTACTTTGCATTTGTATGTGCGCTTTCACAGAGCCGACTGGTGTCTCTGTCTTTACATTCTGCTTAGCCGGGATTCGCTTTCTCATTCTGACCTTGTCCTCTGTCAAGATCTCCTGCTGATCATCTTAAACACAATGGCACACCAGGCGTGATTAATAATGAAGAAAGAGAGCGGAGAGAGAGATCCCACAGGAACATAGAGGGGAGGAGACCTAGAAATAGTTTAAAATGCTGAAACGATAAGAGGTGAGACTTTTAGGTTGCGAGGTATTTGTGCATGGAGGATTGCACTCGTCTTTGAAGAGTGAAAGCACAGGTGTCCTCAAGTGAAACTGTAGGATAACTTCTCTTGGGTCATTTTCCAGACTTGGCATAGTGAATCCAACTTGAAGGGCTCTTGAGGGGCTTCCCACAATCCTAATGAATGTCCTCAGTGTGACTCAGCAGAACATAGCTCTTGAAGAAACCAGCAGGACACTTGTGGGGAAAAAAGTACATTTTAGCATACTTTTAAAATGAAATTATATGACGAATACATAGCAACATATATTTTTCCATAACTTTTAAATAATTTAACCAATTTCATGAAAAATTGTTTAAATGACAATTTGAATATACTTTAAACTATAAAGCAGCAACTGAAGTTGAAGTATGTTGAAGTTTTTACTTAAAACAAATGAATTAACATTTTTATTGAAAAAAGAAGAAGACATGGAAGATGATGAGAAAATATCCAGAGAAAATCAAAAATACACCAAAGCATCGCAAAAAATTTGATTACACAGGTAAAGATGTTATAACAAAGGCTAAGACAGACATGTCTACATATTTTCAAGTACAAAAGCACAACATATATTCATATATCAGTCAGTAGAGTGGGGGGTGTCTAACAATGTGCCAATATTTGGTTATTTTCCAGAAAATGTATGAAAAGATTTCAAATTGTATGGTAGTCTTTTTATTTTGCCCTTTATACTGTTGGTTATTCTTTCCAATGCAAAAGGAATGTGACAGATCTTCCAACCAGTGATCAGTGGATGGACCTTCTATGTTCTTCCAGTAAAATGCTATTAAACGTCTTGCAAGAACTAGACAAATATCAATAATTTTAGTGTAATGACCTGGTAATGAAAAAAAATATATGTCCCCTTATTGTTTTTGGCATTTAAAACAAACAGATATCTGTGATGTTTGGGTTAAACTTATTACACTTCTCGGGAGTGACATAAGTCTGCATTCTGGGCTCTAACACATATCTCGCGCCATTCTGAATCTGAAAGGTCATATTGCAAATCTATACCCCAAGCAACTCTCTTGGATTCAGATGATTCTTTAGAGCTGTTAACAGAGCTGTTAACAAATATGCAATAAAACATTGAAATTTGTTTTGTACTAAGATCCTCATGAAACATAACCTTTTCTAGATATGTTGGTAAAGGTCTAGTCTAGATAGTGCATAATTAATGCTTATATAACTGTGAATTTGTAAGCATTTAAAAAAAAGTGTCATTGGCATTCCAAGTTTTTTCTTAGACCTTTATTAAAGGACCTCAATGTATTTGCCTCAAACATATCCCCAATCTTACGAATACCTTTTAATGCCCACTGTTTAAAGGCAAAGTAATTTTTTCCTGGTCTGAAGTCCCTGTTTCCCCAAATAGGAAAAGTAAGAAAGAGTTGGGACTTCTTCTGTGCGCTGAGCATCATTCCACAGGTAACACTTTATTGTAAGGACCAATTCTCACTATTAACTAGTTGCTTAAGTTTCAAGTTTCAAGTTTCAAGTTTTATTTGTCACATACACGACTATACAGAGACTGTATAACCAGCAGTGAAATGAGAGTCGGGTCCGCTCCATGGACAGTGCAAATATTGAAAAAACAACACAAGGGAAGTAAACATAAGATAAGATGAATGAAAAATAAGATATACAGAATAAAATATAAAATGTAAAAGAATGTGCATGACAGTAAGCTGTAGAATTAAATATTAATATAAGCATGACTGTACAGAGAGGAATGTGCAACAGGTTATACATGGTTGACATGAAGCAGCCAATCACAAAAAATAAAATAAATATAAAAATAAGATACGATTTACAAGATACAGAACGTGTTGTGTGCAAGTGTGCAAGTGTGCAAATGAGCAAATGACAGTTATGAGGTAGTTATGAGGTAGAGATTAATAATGAGTGTGTGATTAGTGATTGAAGTAAGTCAGATGATGTTTTTAAGAGGCTGACTTTGAGTTCAGGAGCCTGATGGCCGTGGGGAAGAAACTCCTCCTGAGTCTCTCTGTTTTTGCCATCAGGCAGCGGAAGCGCTTACCAGATGGCAGCCTAGTGAAAAGACAGTTTCCAGGGTGAGTTGAGTCTTTGGTGATTTTGTCAGCTCTGCCTCTGCATCGTTTGATGTAATAGCACGCATATTACTAACATACTGGCTGTTTATTAGTACTTATAAAGCACATATTACTGCCTTATTCTGCATGACCATATTTTATACCATACCTAAAATTAACTACTACCTAAACTTACTAAGTAATAATAAGCAGCAAACTAGGAGTTTATTGAGGGAATACTCTGAATTATGGAACGGGCTATTTACTTAAAAAAAATATGGTAACAATATTACATTTAATATTTTTTGAGTAGTTTTTAAGACTTGTTTTTTTAATGGAATCTACCTGAATAAATCATGTAAAATCTCCTAAATTAGTTAATCTATGACACAATGAATTTAATATAATTAGTGAAATGTGCTCATTTATTTAAAGTTGATTCTCAAAAGTCTGTGATTTTGAGTGAGGCCTGTTTGTATTTGACTTTGAGTTATTTTGTACATTTAAAAGACTGTAGACAGCCAAACAGCTCAAGTAGGAAAATACTTGAGAAATACTGGAAAGTACTGCACTAGCACTAGCAAAGCTACTGCTCATTGAACAAGGCTTAATGCCTTATAGGAGTAGTATCCATAACCATAAGCTCTACTCTTCTGCACAATGTAAACTTCAATGTAACAGAAACTCTTTCAAATGTCAAACATAACTGAACATTAAACATTAATAGATGTTTCCCTTCACCCAAAAACACATAAAATAGCATTTAATTTCAAAATGTACTCTCCATATCCAGCCATATGCAAAGCATGTTGGGAACTAACAATCACCTCTAAAATAAAACTGCAAAATTGAGCTAATTCTCTTAAAATAAATAGGTAGCCTTCTTTCCTAATTTGTTTTTAGTTTAATCATTTCCTCAATTCAAGCCTCAAAACTGCTCAAGTTTCCTTTAAAAAATGAGGAAAACACATCTCTTGGTTTTATTAGTAAAAAGTCCTCAATATTTTCTATACAACACTGAATCACAATTTCTTTAATAAAATATACTCACTATTTTTAATTATCACCTTAATTTTTTTAATGAAAATTAAAAAGACCCATGATACATTTTTTACACTGATATGTGTTATCTATTCTAAAGTGTTACCAAGTACGCTTACTTTCATAAAATAGTACTTTATGTAAGTGTCAGATAATATAATTTTGATCAAATAAAATGTCAATTAAGTGTGCTCTCCTAGCCCAAGCATCTTTTGAAGAGTGAATGGTCAGTTGTAGACTGTATGCCGGACTATGTTAGGCTACTTTAGAAATTGTTGTAGACTAGGTCATGCCTTTTCTTTGTTTTATCACAAAGCTCCCTCAAGATATGTTTTTTGGAACCAAACTAAACATGAAATTGGTGGAAGAATGTCCATATTCACCAGACGTACCACAATCAAGTCACATACTGCTTGACATGATATTATTCTGTCAGTAGAAAAAAAAAATGGCTGTTTAACAGTGAACTGAACCAAACTAAAAGGTGGCAGAAAAGTTCTATTTTAATGTTAATATTAGTTATATCTTTAAGTAGTTTTATTTATTGTAAAATGAAATTGCATAAACATACGTATATTTTATATAAGTCATATCTGTAAGCAGTCCCTGCTACAGTTTGTCAACATTTAAATAAATTTCTACAAATATAGTTTTCCAAAATAACAGAAACAGATATGCAAAACCACATGAAACTTTGGGTTGCATGTGGTGATGGATCACACAGTGAATATTAGCCAAGGTTTATTCTGAAGGATGTGGTCTGTGGCTGAAATGCTGATTTGGTCAATTTTGGTCACATTTCCCCTTATTCTCAATTATTGTAGTCTGAATTTCTTTAAAATAAATGAGCTGGACATGCTGACAGTCAAAGTGTCTTCTCAGTTTCTGTTTCTTCTGAAATCAGCTAATTCTACATGATTCACAGTTTACTGAGTTGTGACTACACATGGCACATTGCGTAATGTGAAAGTGAAAGGTTAAGAAAGAATATACTTAAATTTGTATTTAAAATTTTACATTTAAATTGCATTTCATTCATGTTAAACATGTGATGTACAAAACAGCTTATAGACAACAAGTGTAAAGCTAACCACCCAATATTCACAGATTGCAAAAATATTAGTTTTGATACGGTGTATAAACAAGTGACAGAAAAGTGTGCGACATTAAAACCCAAAAGGCTAATTCGCCATGTGTTTTTATTATGTGTTTTTTTTTATTTATCTGTGGTAAGATCTGTGGTAAGTATAAATTAGGGATAATTGGAGGTTTTGCTCTACAATGTAAAGTACACAAAAATCACAAGGGAAACCAAGGCAAATTAGTCTTCTGTGTTTTGATGTTACAGCTGCAGCACTCTGTTTTAATAAAGCAATAAGCCCCAAGTGTTACGGTTGGTGGCTGTAGAAAGTAGCGCACGACGACGGAGTAGATGAAAAGGAGACTTTTATTAGCTTCAGCTCACAAAGACCATTAAACAACATTAAACACCGACAAAGACAAGGGGAGAACTCAGGACTTATAAAGGGACAAACGAATGAGCTAAACAGGATAATTAATCAAACACAGGTGATAAGACTTAACGATAATGAACTAATGAACGGAAACAAGAACAGGAAAAACCAAATAAGGGCAAACGGAACTAAACAGAAACAGATATGTAACACCAAGAAGCCATGGTTTACAGTGAGTGGAACAACAAAGGGCAAAACGTAATTATTGTTCACAATATAACAGTTTTAGTTTGTTTAGGCTACTTCTGTGTAATGTCTCAGACATGATTCTGATGTACAAACGTCCTAGATGCACCATAGGTTGAGGTACAGTAAACAAAGGCTTCTACTGTGGTTCCACATGAGGCTGCACTCACTGCTGCCACCTATGGGTGTGTGCCAGTCTCATGACAGGATCCTGCAACACATACAGTGGATGGGCCTGAGGGACTCAGGGGAGCTGAACTTCTATATGAACTTATGGTATGTACTGGGTTGAGGCCAATCCTGTACCATTTGAATCCCACTGTCAGAAAGCCATAAGAAGGATACTTGCTTAGTAAAAAGAAATACACATTGTATCAGCCTGACAGCAAGGTGGTGTTTTTCAATCTCTGGAGAACACTGCTAATGTGCTGAATATGCTCGTACCTCTTCCTTGAGAAAAATAAGATGTTCCAAAGCTGTTCATCATGTCCCAAATTATGTCACTAATATTATTCTGAAATACATCTGAGGCACATTAGTCAATGCAAGCATCACAAAGTACTCATAGAGGCCACTTGGGGTGTTAAAAGTGGTCTTTTATTCCATTCATCTTACAGTTGAACCCGAATATATTTGTAGGCATTACGTAAATGTAGCTTGAAAAACAATGCACTTACATACATTGAATTCAAGGACCTATGCAGGGACAGAAAAGATGTTAAGGCAGCCTTGTGACATTGGTGTATTTTTAGATTTGTTGTATCTAGTTCAGATGATTACGGTTTCTTAGGGTTTCTCAACTCTGGCCCTCAAGTTCTACTTATCTGCAGAGTTTAGTTATTACAGCATAGTTTTAAATTAGTCTAAAAAAGGTAATCAATGTATCTAGTGCCATCTGAAGGCAACAGATTGAATTAGATTAAAACCAGCATATTCAGGAGGAATTGATTTTGTCACATATGTTTGAGTTTTGTATAAACATCAGTGTTTTTTTGGTGTTTGAGTTGTTGTTTTGGGAAACTGACTGAATTGAGTCAATTCCATTCAAGTTCATGTGCACAGCAGCCTATATTCATCACAATGTATATGAAGTTGGTGGATCACAGCAATCAAAACACTAAAGATACATTAACAGCTTATGCCTTCAGTGAAGTACATAGTGAAATGGGTTTGGAACATCATGAGGATGAGTAAATGATGACAGACAAACTCTTTTCGGACAGTAATTGTTTCTCATGTGGATGTCTGTAATAATAATTTGCATGGTTCCTCAGTGATGAAACTCATGCGTTCAGGTTTAAATATCCTGTTTAATAATGTGAAAATTTACATGCTATGGTTTAAATGGTTTTCTGTCATTTAAAAAAATAAAAATAAGGCAACCATTTGACATGGATACTTGATCGACTTATAAAGAATAAGTTGTGGATGAATGTGTATAATACATATTTAAAAAAAAAAAATAAAGATTGCATACCTGTTGCTGCCATAATAACGGCCTGTTTCTAATGTGCATGTGTTCTTGTACTTTTTCTTTCTCAATCTTAACATCTCCCATTTGCTATAGTGGAGCAGTGACGTAATCATTCTTGTAAACAGTTTCCAGCATTTCAGAAATAAAAGTCTATTTTTAAATTGCATGCACATTATCATAAGTGCAACTGTTACCATATGCTGCTTGGCAGGGTTCAAAAAGTATTTACAAAATTACTTTTTGATTGATCTCCTCTTGTAAACTCAGAGATGTGGATTCAGATGCCAATTAAATTAAAATATAACCAAAACAGTAGGTAATTCAGCTAGGAATTTTTATATAGGTGGTGGGAGAAAAACAGGATCTGGATTTGGGCAGAAATAAAATCACAGAGTAGCTCCTGCAAATACTGTAATTACCTTACCTCCCCTACTGTCTGAATCCACCTTATTTTTTAACATAAGAGTAGGTAGCCATTTGTATCTTGAATGTACAAAACTTCCAGTTTCATTCACTTCCAGTATTTCTACTTGATATTGCTTGTGGTATTTCTTACCATATCATTTTAATGTACACTCTTAAAAATAAGTTTTATTAAGGTTATTAAGGTTTTATTGGCATCATAGGTTCCCTAAAAAAACCTTTTAACATCCATATAACCTGTCCATTTTACAAAAAGGTTCTTTATAGTGAAAAAATGTTTAAATTATATATAAAAACATCACACTAGGGGAGAAAAATGGTTCTGTTAAGAACATTGCATTAAAAGTTTTTTTTTTTTTTTTTTTTTTTTTGAGGAGCCCAACATTTTTTTCTTCCATTGCATTGCTGAGAAGATAAATTAAAATTAAAATTAAAATTAAAATTAAAATTAAAGAAAAACATTAGAGAAATATTTTGGAATATTTATAACCGTTTACGGTTTTTATTCTAAATAAAAAAAATATTCTATTCTAACTTGCTTCTCAAGTTAGAGGATTTAATAGTTTTACTGTAGAATACAGCTAACTGGATGTGACTAATTCACAGGTGACCTCTTATCTTTACGTGACATAATAATCTGTGAACACAATTTGCCAGGCAATGAAGCAGAGCAGCTGCATACTGACTAAAGCTACTTTTAATGCCCAGTGTGTGAAGGTGTCTGCTGCCACACACACACATACACACACACACACACATAGTCACTCTCAGGTCTTGTGTGTATAATTACCATAATGAAACTCTTATTGAGCTTAAGAGAGGTCAGCTGTAAGTGGCCTTTAGCTAATGAGAGTGACAGAGGCATTAAGGGACAGACAGATCAGCTGCACACACATATATAGAGGGAAATATACGTGTGTGTGTTTTGGAGAGGGGGGTCTGTAAGGTTCAGCTCTAAGTACATGTATAATTCATATAGCTCTTTCTTTGCCTTGATTGACAGCATGCCCCCCAAACCCCTCTTTCACAAACCCACACATACACACACAATTCTTTATGCTGCACACTGTAACTGAGACAGAGGATCAGCCTCCTCCTATCACCAGGGCAGGACCGGGTTCATGACAGGTGTAATTGGCCAATAGGGGCAGGACAACAGGGCTGATGGCTGCGCATAATGACGTGCATCTGACATTCATGATATCTCGGCACTGCAACCGTAAATCCAGTGCGCTGTTTCTCCTTCAATGAGGCTGGACTTCCTTCAGTGTTACAGAAAGATCACCACTGCCCTGACGGATCGACTGCTGATCAGCCATTCAGTGCCTTGTGAAATGCAGTTACCTACTGAATGTAATAGGTCCAATTCTCGCTATTAACAAACCATTAAATACGACTTTTGTCTAAATAAACTCCTAATTTGCTATTAATATTTAGTATGGTAGTTGTTAAGTTTAGGTATTGGGTAGGATTAGGGATGTAGAATATGGTCATGCAGAATATATGCTTTATAAGTACTAATAAACAGCCAATATGTTAATAAAAGGCATGCTAATAGTTAATAGTGAGAATTGGTCCCTGTACTAAAGTGTTACTAAAAACCTGTACTTGCAAATAATCTAATATTAATAAAATAAAAGGCCACTTAAGTGTACTTAAAGAGAGCACACTTTCATGACTGTTTCTTAACACACTTAAGTATGTTTTGTAATGATGCTGAATTAAAGTACATTTTAAATGTTTTAATATTTTTTTGTTGTTCTTTAAAGAAGTAAATTTATTTTGATGTGTTGACTAACATACTAAATCACATGTAAAGTACTTGATTATAATTTTAACTGTAGTGTGTTATTTGATCATTTATATATATATATATATATATATATATATATATATATATATATATAATTTACTAAATTGCAACTACATCATTATAAGTGTGTAATTACAAATACATTTATAGACATGGCAAGACAAGTTTCAATAGAAATGACATTAAAGTATATTTTAGTTTACTATTCATTCTTGTCAGTACTTTCAGCAGTACATTTTAAAATAATTACAAAAAACTCAAAGCAATTATAAATTACATAAAAAAATTTACTTAAGCCCTTAAATGGTTCATAAACACTCTTAAGTTCAACTCATTCCATTTAAATATAAATTGAAACTGTAATACATTTTATTTTCCTAACTGTAACTAACATGCAGTTAAGAATCTGAAACCATTACACTGAATTTGCACTTGTGTTATTTCCATATAATGAGTAAAGTGTGATAAAGTGTTCTTCTTTTACTTCATCACCAATGTCAGTGACATAAAATGCAAAACATGCACACACAATGGTGTTCTCACCTGAATCCACACATCAGGCCATTAAAAATAACTTATTATAAAATTACTTTTGCATGCCATATTAATAAAGTATTTAATTGTATAACAGCACATACAGTATATTTGTTTTTGAAGGCTCCCAAAAGCTTGGAATAGATTTGCTTTTCTTTCCTCTGTCTTTGATGTCATTACTGATGTCACCCGTGAAGGGTTTGGGACTGTGTGTTCTTGTAGTGCCATCAGCCAATCAGTGTATCATGATGTCATTGTCCTGCGGCTGCAGGGTTATTAGTCACATGGCATTTATGGGTCAGGTGATTGGATCAAATTGTGTTCAGAGTGCCCGTGAGCAAAAACACAAATTCCTTCTTACACATTTTCCATTTCACCCTATATTATTTTTCTGGTTGCATTTTTTAGTTACAAGCATCCCTCGAGATATTTTTTTAGGACAAACATTGTAGAACATGGATGAATGCATGAAAGGATGGATGGATGGATGAAGAAATAAAGAAATAGCTTGTCTAAAATAAAAAAAAATCCCTAAAGCTTGCATATAAAAAATCAGTATATCTCTAATCTATACTGGCATCTGGGCTCTACAGCGTTGCTCTATAAAAAGAGAAGAAATATATTTAGGAAAGTCTATAATAGAGCGCTTATGTGTCTAAACTTTGTAAGTCACAATGAGGACAGTGTGTACACGTGTGTGTGTCACAGACAGCCTGTGCTCAGGGAGATGCAGCTGGTACCAGAGTCACTGTCTGTGTGTCTGCAGGCCACATTTATTTTTAACTCTCTTTTCTTGTACACACACACACACATATTTTGTGCTCAGAATTCATTTGTAATATATCCCATTGCTAGATTTGCATTCCCTTTAGCATACTTTTAGAACGAGTACTTATTATAAAAAATAATATACTTTAAAAGAAATTGCTTTTTTGTGAACTGAATGTATGTAATGTTTAGGACACTTAATTTCATGTTAATTGCAATTTAATTAAATGTTATACTTCAAGATTTAGAGTGCTTTTTTGACCCACTTTAAGTTTTCAATTTCATGAAACACTTTTTGCAAAACACACAAAAATCTAACAGGAATTCATATTATGGCAAATGTGTTTGCCAATGTTTGCTTTTGAGATGTGTTTGTGATATTTCGAACACAGTGCTTCATTTTGTTAGAGATGTGAGGCATTTTGCATGTTGTGTGTGCAGTTCTTGCATTTGTGTGTAAAGTTTTGAAAAAAGAGGCAATGTTTTGAAAATGTGTGCAAGCAGTTGAAAAAAAAAACGTAATATCATTTCTATTAGTATTCTGTTATTATTATTATTTATATACTTTAAATGTAATATAGAATAACACACCACAATTAAAATTTTATTAAAATTATATAGTTCCAATTACAATTAAAATTCTAATCAAATACTTGTGCTTTAGTATGTTAGTCAAAACCTCAAAATAAATGTGCTTCTTTAAAGCACAATAAAAAGAGTAATAAAACATGATTTAAATTGTACATTGAAGTAAAACTTTTAATTTGACATCATTACGAACAGCAGTATTTAAAAATGCTCTTAAGAGAGAACTTAAGAACCATAGTCATGAAAGTGTCTATCTTTTAGTGCACTTAAGTGGCCTTTAATTTAATTCAAATTATCAGCAAATACAGTTTTTTTTTTTATAGACTTTTAAGATTTGAAGTACACCAGCACACTTATTTTTCACAAGGCATATTTCAACTTCAGTTATCATTCATGTCTAACTTCCCTCAGATCTGGCCTCAAGTCAATTCCTCCTCATAATATTAGCATTTAATATGCATTCAATTAATTCACTGTTTCTATCCAGCTCTGTATTCATGTTAACACGTTAAACACGAATAAGGAATATTCCAGCTAGACACTGTCTTGTCTAGTTTAGATTTAGCAGCTCATGCAGCATTTTTGGAGGTTGATACTTTAAAAGAGACAGCGTGTCATGAAACACGAGGCCTGGATAAAAAACTGACAGCTAAAATGACTCCTGTAACAGATTTTGGCAATAAACATCAGTTGCAGTTGGACTTTAAAGTCTGGAAACACATATTTAAACTAAATTTCTGACAGAAGCAGCTAGCAAGGGAGTAAGATTTAAAAAGAGAGAGAATGAGAGCTGGCTTGAGGATGGCCTGGGCTTCAGTGATGATGTTTAAGGATGATGGGAAGTTCCTGAGGTTACACACACACACACACACACACACTTACTCACCCACCGCGTGAAGTGTGAAGTTAGGAGTCCAGTGAGAGCCCTGGGGGTCGCTGCTCTTGATGACAGATCACCCAGAACTCCATAACAGCTCATTATGTAAAAGCCTCATGAATAGAGATGTGACAGGCAGACCACAGCCGCGAAGATCGAGGCTGAAAAGGACAGAAGATGGGCGCCGCAGCATCTCAGATTTATTTCAGCATTATCAGCCATAATTCAGTCGCCATGATGAGCTGCCTCGGGCTGAAATGCCGCACGCTGGACAGCAGAGAGAAAAAAACACACACAAATCACATGATGTATGATTATAGCAGAATAAAGCACAAGATGTGTGGTATTAAATACAGAGAGAGTGACAGGGATGGAAAAAAGCTGGATTTTTCGGTCTAGGGATGTAATTACCAAAGAGATTGTCCCCTCATTATTCATATAATGAGTTAAATAACTTGCAATTATTCAGATTAGTGGTCCACAAACTGTTACAATACAGTTTTTTTTTTTTTTTAAAAAAAAAATTGCTTACACACTAAAAGTTGTTGCACTCAGTGAAAACATTCACTAATATACCAAATCTTCAGACCAAGTCTGCGAAACTGCAAGCACATAATCTGTTTTACACTCAGTTGGCAATTATAAAACAGACTTTTTGCAAAATACTAAACACAAACACAACATGAAGTGGCAGTTTTAATGATGAAAGAAAGGTAAGATGAGGTAGAGATAACATGGAAGTAGCAAAACATTTAATATTTGACTACTTTTTACAATAAAAATGTTAAACAACCAAGACTAATATCCTGTGATGCAAACTACTTTCCCCCAAATTTCACCATGCTGAATTGAAAATCTGGTATCATTTACATTATTCATGTAAATCTTAAAAGACTGTCATGAGACAAGAAGCGTTTTGCATTTTCAATATATCAGGCATACAAATAAGAGTGAAAATGTCCATATTTTAGAATATTGTTTGCTAACAACCATGTCTTAAGCATCGCGAATAATGTGCAAAATAAATATACCTGACTAACCTGTATACACCTGTATGTAATAAAGATCAAGGAAAAAAATGAAGAGCTGAAATAAAATTATTGAATGGCATTTTTAAGATATTTTAACATTTAAAATTAGTTGGTGTGTTAGTTACTTTAGAGTGTTAGTTTCAACTATACTTAACATGGGTGCAATTTAAACAAATATATATATATTTATGAACTAACGGTGAAAAAAAAAAAAATATTCATTGGTAAGTAAGAAAGTAAGTAAATAAAACATGGTCTACCCTACCACATACACTAAATCCCAAACTAAACCTAAAAGCAAATGTGAGATAAAAGAGCATTTGCTAAAGCAATCATGCCATTTTACCTTGTTTCTGCAAATCTTTGAGCTCTTTTATTGTGACTCATACCTGATCACTCTGCATTGCAAGTGCAGCACTGTACCAGGTGAGCTATCAAACACGTTTACTTTGTCAGTAGGTAGCTGGTTTTGTGATGTAAACATGAAAATGTATTACTTTAAAAATCATGCATGATGATAAAAGTGTTTTGAAGTCAATAACATTTTATCCGTTCATGCATTCCCCATAGGAAACAAGCCCATGACATTGGTGTTGCTAACACCTGCTCTATTAATTGAGCTACAGGAATGCCCTTTATACGTTTTATATATGTATATATATATATATATATATATATATACAGTGGGTACGGAAAGTATTCAGACCCCCTTAAATTTTTCACTCTTTGTTATATTGCAGCCATTTGCTAAAATCATTTAAGTTCATTTTTTTTCCTCATTAATGTACACACAGCACCCCATATTGACAGAAAAACACAGAATTGTTGACATTTTTGCAGATTTATTAAAAAAGAAAAACTGAAATATCACATGGTCCTAAGTATTCAGACCCTTTGCTGTGACACTCATATAATTAACTCAGGTGCTGTCCATTTCTTCTGATCATCCTTGAGATGGTTCTACACCTTCATTTGAGTCCAGCTGTGTTTGATTATACTGATTGGACTTGATTAGGAAAGCCACACACCTGTCTATATAAGACCTTACAGCTCACAGTGCATGTCAGAGCAAATGAGAATCATGAGGTCAAAGGAACTGCCTGAAGAGCTCAGAGACAGAATTGTGGCAAGGCACAGATCTGGCCAAGGTTACAAAAAAATTTCTGCTGCACTTAAGGTTTCTACGAGCACAGTGGCCTCCATAATCCTTAAATGGAAGACGTTTGGGACGACCAGAACCCTTCCTAGAGCTGGCCGTCCGGCCAAACTGAGCTATCGGGGGAGAAGAGCCTTGGTGAGAGAGGTAAAGAAGAACCCAAAGATCACTGTGGCTGAGCTCCAGAGATGCATTCGGGAGATGGGAGAAAGTTGTAGAAAGTCAACCATCACTGCAGCCCTCCACCAGTCGGGGCTTTATGGCAGAGTGGCCCGACACATGAAAAGCCCGCATGGAGTTTGCTAAAAAACACCTGAAGGACTCCAAGATGGTGACAAATAAGATTCTCTGGTCTGATGAGACCAAGATAGAACTTTTTGGCCTTAATTCTAAGCGGTATGTGTGGAGAAAACCAGGCACTGCTCATCACCTGTCCAATACAGTCCCAACAGTGAAGCATGGTGGTGGCAGCATCATGCTGTGGGGGTGTTTTTCAGCTGCAGGGACAGGACGACTGGTTACAATCGAGGGAAAGATGAATGCGGCCAAGTACAGGGATATCCTGGACGAAAACCTTCTCCAGAGTGCTCAGGACCTCAGACTGGGCCGAAGGTTTACCTTCCAACAAGACAATGACCCTAAGCACACAGCTAAAATAACGAAGGAGTGGCTTCACAACAACTCCGTGACTGTTCTTGAATGGCCCAGCCAGAGCCCTGAATTAAACCCAATTGAGCATCTCTGGAGAGACCTAAAAATGGCTGTCCACCAACGTTTACCATCCAACCTGACAGAACTGGAGAGGATCTGCAAGGAGGAATGGCAGAGGATCCCCAAATCCAGGTGTGAAGAACTTGTTGCATCTTTCCCAAAAAGACTCATGGCTGTATTAAATCAAAAGGGTGCTTCTACTAAATACTGAGCAAAGGGTCTGAATACTTAGGACCATGTGATATTTCAGTTTTTCTTTTTTAATAAATCTGCAAAAATGTCAACAATTCTGTGTTTTTCTGTCAATATGGGGTGCTGTGTGTACATTAATGAGGAAAAAAAATGAACTTAAATGATTTTAGCAAATGGCTGCAATATAACAAAGAGTGAAAAATTGAAGGGGGTCTGAATACTTTCCGTACCCACTGTATATATATATATATATATACAGTAGAGTATAATTCAATACATACTGCACAGTATGTAAGTAGTACATCTATCCTTTTTCCAAACAGATTGCCCTATAGGTAGTGGGCTTACGTGGTGTACTACTGTTTCATTCCAAAACATAACATTCCAAACATGACACTCTAGTTCACATGAGCTCTCATTCACACTCTCATACAGTACATGCTCACTTTCACATAATCAGATGCTTACAAATAACTGCACACCCACAATAAAAGCATGCTGACACATTTCCTTTCACACAGACGTTCACACACACCCGAGCTGACGAGAGCTCAAACACTGGGCAGCAACTGCTCATAAAAATTACATGAGACGATTTAAGAAGGTAAATGTCAGCAGGAACTAAAGAAACACTCAGAAAACTCTCTCTCCGACACACACTGAGTTTTAGATAAGCTTAAATGGCAGAAAGTCTCTTACGTACTCTGGTCTTTTGTGTCTGTTGTGCTTGTTGACAGTTCTGCAGATGAGGACGAAGATGTTGGTCCTGTTGACTGACAGCTGTCATCTCTTAGCAGATAAAAGGCCTCAGAACAGTTTCACATATTACACACCACATAATTAGTCAACACTGCAGACCTCATCAGCTCATCAGAGGATGTGTGTGTGTGTGTGTGTGTGTGTGTGTGTTTAAAATCTTTGAAAAGTCCCATTAATGGCCAGGGGGTTGTGAGAATTGATCTTCAATAAGTCTGAAGCCATGAACTGTCTGAACAACACACTCTCATAATAAAACATTTACATTTACATTTATGCATTTAGCAGACGCTTTTATCCAAAATGACTTACAGGCTATTCAGGCTACACATAATTTTTTTTTTAATCCATATAAAACATACTTGCTTCCAGCACATAAACATTATTCTTGTCGTTTTTGACCCATAAGACTTTGGTTAAGCTTCAAAACACAAATAAAGATATTAATGAAATATCTTTTCATTAAAAGCCCAGGCAACCAAAACCTAGAAGATCCAAAAAGACTGTACAATCGATATGATCACTTTATATGATGAACATGTTTAATTTAGGTTTTCATTTACATATAAACACATATACATAGAGCACATCATGTATGGTAAATGCAGAAGCTAGTGCATTCATCACTTGAACATGAATCCATATGAATGCAGCGGTTTAATCCAAGAGACGTAATCACTTTGAACACGGTGAGTTGTGGTTATCTGGACTTTCAATGGAGAGACTAATTCCATTTGGGTTTCATTAAAAATAACAAGAAAATCTCTAGATTCACTCTTCAGTTAAGAAAACTTTATGAGGGATCACGTGACCCTTCGAAGGCGATGCAGGCTTAGTCTTTCGCTCTGCTCACTTTGCCACATATTGTGTGATCCTGTCAGTAAATTTTAAACCACTCCGCATTGGACCCATCATGAGTGCTTCGGCAGACAAAGGGGATCGGAAAAGAGAGATTGAGCAATCACCAATGAAGAAAAAATTCAGAGATTCCACCATCTCCAGAGAGAACCTCAACGATGCTATTGCTAACGGTGTTAAGCTAGCACTTAAAGAACAGCAAAGCACTTTGAATTTGGTTGTGAATTCGTCAGTGAGAGATGCGATGGACTCTGTGCTGATTCCAGCATTGCGCGAACTGCGTGAGGACATACAAGCGACCAACAAGTCTGTTAAAGAGCTAAGAGAGGAGTTTGAGACCATAGTTACCACGGCGAAGCAGACACGTGACCGCATTGATTCTGTTCAGGCAGATGCACGTGAGGATAGAAGGGCAGTCACGGACTTAAGAAATAAGCTGGAGCGACTCACCGAGAAGATGACGGATATTGAAGATAGGGGCAGGAGGAACAATGTTCGTCTGGTGGGGCTGCCAGAGGGAGCGGAGGGTACCAATGCAGCTGGTTTCCTCAGAGTTAATCTTTCCAAGTGGATTCCTTCCTTGAGGGGCCGTGACATTGAGATTGACCGGGCGCACTGCGTGTATGACGGAGGGAGGGGCTCCGATCGGCCGCGCACTCTCATCTTCCGTGTACTAAGATGGCATGACAGATTGGAAATCCTGAAAGGTGCCAGGCAGGCTTATCCGGTGAAATGCGCACAGGACAATGTCACACTTCTATTTTTTCCCGACTTTAGTCCAGCTACAGCGATCAGGAGAAAGGCATTTAATCCGATTTTGAAGAAGATGACAGCGCTTGGTCTCCAGCCCTTCCTCATCTATCCGGCGGTAATTAAACTATGGCACAAAGGGGAACAGAAAAGCTTCGATTCCCCTCAGAAAGCGGAGGATTTTATCAGCTCCCTGTCTCAGCAGCAGACGTATGCCGATGCTCTGCGGGGGGGGGGGGGGAACAGCGGCCGCTGTCTCTCCGGCCCGGCGGGAGGAGCTTGATGGCCGGGATGGACATGGTCCTAGCTGCCCAGGGGGGGATGGTGGCAGGATGGACATGGACACTTGCTAGACCTGTTTTTTGCTTTTTCTTCTCCCCTCTCTCCTACTGGGATATTGTCCCTATATATCCGGTACAACGATCTCGTTGTTGGTAAGACTGACACTCCTTTTTTTTTCTTTTGGAGGGGACTAATGGAGAGTAGGTTTAATTAAAACATTTTTTTTTTTTTGGCTGTGTGAGCCTTTCGGGAGACATGTCTTGCGTTGGAGTGGATCGGTCACGAACCATCACTATTTTTTGTTGCTCAGTCAGACCAATGTTCTCGGTAATGTGCGGTCTGAATTGTTCCTTGTTTATGGTTGTCGGTTGTTCATGTTTTTATGTTGTTTTTATTTTTATTTTTTACAACAGACATTTATACTTTTATTTATTTTACCTTATTTCTAAAGGGATTTTTCATCTAGGAGGTTTGGTATCTAAAATGCACATCAGCGTTTACATGCTATTTACAGAATGGAGGTGCTTCTGTTTTTTTTCATTTATTGAATACAATCTTGGGATTACGAATATTCAATGAAATACTCTAAATATTTTATCACTGAATGTGAATGGTTTAAATTCTGCTGTTAAACGAACCCGTGTGTTAGAATATTTACACGTAAATCTATTTCCTGTGCCCTAATTCAAGAGACACATTTAAAACAATCTGACGTGGCACGTTTCCAGAATAAATATTATAAATTAGCAGCTTTTTCCAGCGCTCAAAATAAAACTAAGGGGGTGCTTATCCTTGTTAACCGGAAGTTAAATTTAACGATTGAACACCTTGGTAGTGATGAGAAGGGTAGATTTGTTTTTATCCGATGCAAGATATATAATAATAGGTTAGCATTGGTCTCTATATGGTCCGAATGAGACAGACAGTGCATTCCTTACACAGATTTCCAAAACTCTACTTGAGGAGATTGATTGCCCTCTAGTGGTGGGTGGTGATTTTAATGCTGTCATAAATCCTGCTTCAGATAAATCACAATCTGATACAACAGCCAATCCATCCTCTAAATTGCTGAATAAATTTATCACTGAGCTTAACTTAATCGATCTTTGGAGAATTCAGAATACTAAAGCTAAGGACTTCACTTTTTTTTCTAATAGACACAAGACTTTCTCTAGGATAGACTACATATTTCTCAGCCCATCTTTAATTTCATCTAATTCCTCCATCTCTATATTACCAATTTTATTATATGATCATTCTGCTGTGTTGTGCAGTGTTCCTCTTTCCGATGTTAAAGCCAAGTCCCCTAGATGGCGCTTTAACATATCATTATTAAGTAATCAGACTTTCATTACTTCTCTAAAATAATATATTAAGGAATTTCTTGAAATTAATATGCCCTCTGATGTGGATTCTCAAATACTGTGGGAAACGACTAAGTGTGCTATACGAGGTTTTTGTATATCTTTCTCTTCTACTCTTGCCAAAGCGAAAACTCACCAGTTTACACAATTAGAAAATAAAATCCAATCATTACAAAACCTACAAAAACAACATTTTACTGAGCAACAGGCTACACAGCTGTCCTCTTTAAAAGAAGAATATGATTTACTTTCACACTCAAAGGCGGAATTTATTTTAAATAGGACAAGGCAAAAATATTATTTTGAATCAGAGAGACCTAGTCATTTATTGGCCCATAGGTTGAAAGAATGCGAGTCTAAGGCAGATATTAGCGCAATAAAATCATCGGATGATCAGGTCACCACGAATCCTGTGGCAATTAATGACATATTTAAAGGTTTTTACACAAATCTGTATAAAGCCGAAACAGATTTTGATGAACCAATTTGTAAGCAGTATTTAGATAAATTGGAACTGCCTCGGATCTCACAGATAGATAAAGAATCTTTGGAGGCCCCATTAAGTTTGGAGGAACTCCTCGTCTCTCTAAAAAGCCTTCAAAAGGGCAAATCTTCGGGTCTAGATGGTCTCCCCCCTGAATTATATTTAGAAATTTGGGATTTGGTAGGGATACTTATGATTAACTCATTTAACTTTGCAATTGAACATGAGGTATTTCATAGAGATCAAAAAACTTCACTGATTTCATTACTTCTTAAAAAAAGGGAAAGATCCATTAGATTGTTCCAGCTACAGACCGATTTCGCTTATCCCATGTGATCTAAAAATCTATGCTAAAGTTTTTGCTTCTCATGTGGAGAAGGTAATTCATAGTCTGATCAAGGAGGACCAAACTGGTTTCATCAAGGGGCGCAATGCATCTGACAATATGCGTCGACTCCTTCATATTCTTGACTTTGCGGACTCCCACCCAACCCTTTGTGCGGTCTTTTCACTTGATGCAGAAAAAGCCTTTGACAGGCTAGAGTGGAATTATATGTGGGCAGTTCTGCAATGTTTCGGCTTCGGTGAACACTTCATTTCTATGATTAAGACATTATACCACTCACCTGCAGCATCAGTCATAACTGGTAATATTATTTCCCCCTCATTCCCTTTACAGCGGGGAACGAGGCAGGGGTGTCCGCTTTCCCCCTTATTGTTTTGTCTATCTCTTGAACCCTTAGCGCAAGCCATCAGGAAATCTGAAGTATCGATTAAGATTCATGATCATAATCATAGTATTTCATTATACGCTGATGATATTATTCTATATTTAGACCACTTTGATGTTTCAGTCTCTAGTATAATTAAGGAATTTGATAATTTTAGTAGCCTATCAGGATATAAAATAAATTGGAGCAAATCTGCTTTAATGCCAATTAACAATGTTAAGGTTAATTCTTCTATTCCCTCATTTATCCCTATTAAGGAATCTTTCATATACAAACCCGATTCCAAAAAAGTTGGGACACTGTACAAATTGTGAATAAAAAAAGGAATGCAATAATTTACAAATCTCATAAACTTATATTTTATTCACAATAGAATATAGATAACATATCAAATGTTGAAAGTGAGACATTTTGAAATGTCATGCCAAATATTGGCTCATTTTGGATTTCATGAGAGCTACACATTCCAAAAAAGTTGGGACAGGTAGCAATAAGAGGCCGGAAAAGTTAAATGTGCATATAAGGAACAGCTGGAGGACCAATTTGCAACTTATTAGGTCAATTGGCAACATGATTGGGTATAAAAAGAGCCTCTCAGAGTGGCAGTGTCTCTCAGAAGTCAAGATGGGAAGAGGATCACCAATTCCCCCAATGCTGGTGGAATTGGTGGAGCAATATCAGAAAGGAGTTTCTCAGAGAAAAATTGCAAAGAGTTTGAAGTTATCATCATCTACAGTGCATAATATCATCCAAAGATTCAGAGAATCTGGAACAATCTCTGTGCGTAAGGGTCAAGGCCGGAAAACCATACTGGATGCCCGTGATCTTCGGGCCCTTAGACGGCACTGCATCACATACAGGAATGCTACTGTAATGGAAATCACAACATGGGCTCAGGAATACTTCCAGAAAACATTGTCGGTGAACACAATCCACCGTGCCATTCGCCGTTGCCGGCTAAAACTCTATAGGTCAAAAAAGAAGCCATATCTAAACATGATCCAGAAGCGCAGGCGTTTTCTCTGGGCCAAGGCTCATTTAAAATGGACTGTGGCAAAGTGGAAAACTGTTCTGTGGTCAGACAAATCAAAATTTGAAGTTCTTTTTGGAAAACTGGGACGCCATGTCATCCGGACTAAAGAGGACAAGGACAACCCAAGTTGTTATCAGCGCTCAGTTCAGAAGCCTGCATCTCTGATGGTATGGGGTTGCATGAGTGCGTGTGGCATGGGCAGCTTACACATCTGGAAAGGCACCATCAATGCTGAAAGGTATATCCAAGTTCTAGAACAACATATGCTCCCATCCAGACGTCGTCTCTTTCAGGGAAGACCTTGCATTTTCCAACATGACAATGCCAGACCACATACTGCATCAATTACAACATCATGGCTGCGTAGAAGAAGGATCCAGGTACTGAAATGGCCAGCCTGCAGTCCAGATCTTTCACCCATAGAAAACATTTGGCACATCATAAAGAGGAAGATGCGACAAAGAAGACCTAAGACAGTTGAGCAACTAGAAGCCTGTATTAGACAAGAATGGGACAACATTCCTATTCCTAAACTTGAGCAACTTGTCTCCTCAGTCCCCAGATGTTTGCAGACTGTTATAAAAAGAAGAGGGGATGCCACACAGTGGTAAACATGGCCTTGTCCCAACTTTTTTGAGATGTGTTGATGCCATGAAATTTAAAATCAACTTATTTTTCCCTTAAAATGATAAATTTTCTCAGTTTAAACATTTGATATGTCATCTATGTTGTATTCTGAATAAAATATTGAAATTTGAAACTTCCACATCATTGCATTCTGTTTTTATTCACAATTTGTACAGTGTCCCAACTTTTTTGGAATCGGGTTTGTATTTGGGCATTACCATATATAAAAACTAGTGCTGTCAATCGATTAAAAAATGTAATCGCATTAATCACAGTCATGGACTGTGATTAATCATGATTAATCACAAATTTAAAATACTAGGATTTACCTGTAAATGTGTTGAAATAAAGAAATGCCTGACTAACTAGTTTAAGGAAACATAACCTTTCACACCTCCGCCAGGTATGAGACATAATCCTTATTATTCTTTTATCATTATTCTTTTGTTTTTATTCAGCCATTATCAGCATTTATACTGGCAATAAAACGTTTACCAAGCCACATCACTTCAATCCCAGTATACATTTACCCAACTATTATCAAAAATATTTCTAAATAAATACAACAAAACATTTTCTTGCGACCTTACGTGAAGTATTATGACAAAATGCATTATGAAGAAGAACTGGACCTGTTCTGATGCACTATAGCTTACATTAGCATCATGCTCCATAAGACAATTTATGAGATTAATAGTACACTTTTACTCAGAACTCACTTCAAACCACCATCGAGTGTTTGTAATAATGTCCTTTTGCGATCAAATGTGGAATTTGGTCGTTTACTGTTGTTAAAATATGCTTTTTATAGCCGTTTATATCGCTGCCAAAATGAGCATTTCAGATGTAAGTTACATATTCATCTCAAGAAAATCACATAGAAACCATATCCTATCGTAATCGTGTGTTTATTATCTTATATAATCTATAGTGGCTGTTGTCATGTTTATTTCTGCTGTGTTGTATGTTCTGGCTGAAACTCATGTTGTTTGTGATGTTACAAGCGCCTCTCTGTTCTGAAGTTGCCAGGTATACATTCCAAGTATGATACACATTAGTAAAAGGATCTATTTTAATTTTTATTTGTCTATATACACTTTGGGCGGCCGCGGTAGATTATAAAAGTAGCCCAAAAAAACGCAACCCTCGGCTCTGTAATTTTTCCCGCGACTGTATTTTCAAAATAGCCCACAGCCGCTACCCTGGCAACACTGTTCGCTGTATCCTCATCACACACTGATAGATAACCTTCCGCGCTGCGATGACGGGAAGAAGTTGGGGTCAAACCTTATCAAACGATTAATTTGCGTTAAAATTTTTAGATTAATCACATGCGTTAACGCGTTAAAGTTGACACCCCTAATAAAAACATTCATAAGATTGCCAGAGACAATTTTAATAACATTTTAGTTAATGTCAAACATGATATTCAAAGATGGAAGAATCTTAAAGTCTCTGTCCAAGGAAGAATCTCCACTGTTAAGATGAATTTGTTACCTCGATTTAATTTTTTTTTTCTCTATGCTACCACTTTCTCCCCCTCCAGGTTACTTTAAGGAGATCAACTCCATAATTTCTAAGTTTATCTGGAATGATAAATGTCCCAGAATTAAACTTACCACATTACAACATCCTAATAGCACAGGAGGACTGGCTGTACCAAATTTTGAATTATATTATTGGTCGTTCCAGCTTAAAGCTCTTCATAATTGGGTTGATCCTCAATCTACAGTTTCATGGAGGGTGATTGAAGCTGACAAGGTTAAACCAAATAGACTTCAAGATATTTTATTTACTGGCACAGGAAAAAAAGGGGATAATTATAAATTTGGTCCGGTTGTGGCTAACTCTATTAAAATCTGGAAAACGGTTGAATGTCGGATAGGTGGACCCTTCAAATTTTGTAACAGTACTCCTTTATGGCACAATTTTAATTTTGTATGCGGAAATCGTCCATTTGTCCAACCCTCTTGGTCTTCTTTAGGTGTAAACACGTGCGGTGATATATATGATAAGCAGGGCCTCTGTTCATTTCAGACATTAAGAACCAAATTTTGTCTACCAGCATCCGCATATTTTGTCTTTCTTCAATTACGTTCTGCTCTCAAAGCGTGTGGCGTTCCGTGGGCATCTTCTATTTCCTCTCATCCTATGCGGGACTGGATTGCACCATCTGCTGGTCGGCCATCTGTTTCCTTAATATATAATAAAATTATTGATTGCATTACAAAACCTCTTTCTATTAAAACTATTTGGAATAGGGAATTATCTGACCTTAATTTATCTGTCGACTGGGAGAGGGTGTGGTCTAATCTCAGTTTAACATCTAAAAATCTGGCTCATCATCTTATTCACTTCAAAGTCATTCATAGAGCATACATAACTCCTTACAAAAGATTTAAAATGAAACTAGAGTCAAATTTGAACTGCCATATATGTAACACTACATCATCAGGCACTTTTCTGCATATGTTTTGGGAATGTCCTGTCGTCATCAGTCTATGGACACATGTAAACCTGGTTTTGTCATCATTACTGCGAACTGATTGGTCTGTTAACCCAAGTTTGTTTCTTCGTAATGATGATTCTGGTCTCTGTATTAGTTCAATGCAAAAGAGAATGTTGTTTGCTGGTTTTACAGCTGCGAAGAAGACAATAATACAGAACTGGTTTACACCACACTTGTTTGGTGTAACCACTATGTACCCTAAACCTAACATTTAAATGAATTATTTAATACAACGCACATATTTTGTACAACCCCAAATCAGAAAAAGTTGGGACAGTATGGAAAACGCAAATAAAAAAGAAAGTAGTGATTTCTAAATTTACTTTGACTTGTATTTCATTGCAGACAATATGAACACAAAATATTTCATGTTTTGTCTGTTCAACTTCATGTCATTTGTAAATATACATCCTTTCCTGTCATTCAGACCTGCAACACATTCCAAAAAAAGTTGGGACAGGAGCAATTTAGGGCTAGTAATGAGGTAAATTGGTTAAATAATGTTGTGATTTGAAACAGTTGATGTCAACAGGTGATTGTAATTATGATTTGGTACAAAAGCAGCATCCAAGAAAGGTCTAGTCCTTTAGGAGCAAAGATGGGCCGAGGATCGCCAGTTTGCCAACAAATACGTGAGAAAATTATTGAAATGTTTAAAAACAATGTTCCTCAAAGAAAGATAGGAATAGATTTGGATATTTCACCTTCAACAGTGCATAACATAATTAAAAGATTCAAGGAATCTGGAGGAATTTCAGTGTGTAAAGGACAAGGGCGCAAGCCTAAGCTGAACAACCGTGATCTCCGATCCCTCAGGCGGCACTGCATCAAGAATTGTCATTCATCTATAAGCGATATCACCACATGGGCTCAGGACTACTTTGGCAAACCTTTGTCAAGTACCACAATACATAGTTACATCCACAAATGCCAGTTAAAACTGTACTGTGCCAAAAGGAAGCCCTATGTTAACAGTGTCCAGAAGCGCCGTCAACTTCTCTGGGCTCGGAGGCATCTGGGATGGACCATCACACAGTGGAAACGTGTACTGTGGTCAGATGAATCAGTATTTCAGGTATTTTTTGGGAGGAATGGACGCCGTGTGCTCCGGACAAAAGAAGAAAAGGATAATCCAGACTGTTACCAGCAACAAGTCCAAAAGCCAGGGTCTGTCATGGTATGGGGTTGTGTCAGTGCCCTTGGCAAAGGTAACTTGCACTTCTGTGATGGCACCATTAATGCTGAAAAGTACATATATGCAAAATATGCTGCCTTCAAGAAGACATCTTTTCCAGGGACGTCCATGCATATTTCAACAAGACAATGCAAAACCACATTCTGCACACATTACAAAGTCCTGGCTGCGGAGGAAGAGGGTACGGGTACTTGACTGGCCTGCCTGCAGTCCCGACCTGTCTCCAATAGAGAATGTGTGGCGCATTTTGAAGTGCAAAATGCGACAACGAAGACCCCATACTGTTGCCCACCTTAAGACTTGTTTGCAGGAAGAATGGGACACAATTACACCTGAAACACTTCATCACTTGGTGTCTTCAGTCCCTAAATGTCTTTTAAGTGTTGTGAAAAGGAATGGCAACATTACAAAGTGGTAAATGCTTTACTGTCCCAACTTTTTTTTGGAATGCGTTGCAGGTCTGAATGACAGGAAAGGATGTATATTTACAAATGACATGAAGTTGACCAGACAAAACATGAAATATTTTGTGTTCATATTGTCTGCAATGAAATACAAGTCAAAGTAAATTTAGAAATCACTACTTTCTTTTTTTATTTGCGTTTTCCATAGTGTCCCAACTTTTTCTGATTTGGGGTTGTACATGCATGTGTTTACATTGGGCTTATATTTAAAAATATAATTCAGTAATTGCATCTGTAATTGATTTCTGTAGTTACAGCAATAATTACACTGTTGACCCTACACCTACCCCTTATCCCACCTGTAAACTAACCAAACCTGTCCCTAACCCTACACTGTAAAAAAAAAAAAGAAGTTGAGCCAACTTAAAATTTTAAGGCAACCAGCTTCAGCAGATTTTTGAGTTTTCTCAACTTATATTTTAGGAAATTTCTCAACTTTTTGTTGTATAAACTTAAAACAAGAAGTTGAGAAACTAAAACATCTGCTGAAGCTGGTTGCCTTAAAATTTTAAGTTGGCTCAACTTTTTTTTTACAGTGTACCTGTATCCTACCTCAATAGCTGCAAAAGTGTTTTGCAACTAAACATGAACCCTAAACAAGTAGGTACATTGTACCTAACAATTTCTTTTTATTATTTAAGTGCCGCTATTATGGTTTATGAAAGGTTCATATTTTGGTTTTGGGAGTCCCCAACAACAGGTTGACATGCATGCAAGGTCAAAAAACACTTTCATTGTCTTATAATATGCATTTATTTTTACCTTATTTGCTCAACGACTCCCAAACAATTCACTCAAAGATTCACTTTTCCAAACCCCTCCTTTGCGTAACACTTATCTGCGGTGATTGGTCCGATTGGTCATTTCATTTCCATTTCATCATGCCTGTAATGCATGATAAAGCAGTATTTGTGAGCGTAGTGCTGCTTTGTGTAACTGCCGTTAAATTAGCATTTTCATTCAGACCAACGCGAAAATCGACTGATGGTTTTACGCAGCACACACGCAGAACCGTAAATGTGAACCAGTAGCGCACCACACATAGAGTGTAAGTCTGTGGGAAACACTGTAGCAGTCTTCAGTAAAATGACTGGGACACAACACAAGGTTGGGGCTATACTGCTGTGGTATTGCTGTAAAAATTTACTTTAACCATTGATTCTTCACAGCCTCGTCCTTTCGCAGTAAAAAAAAAAAAAAAGGATTTACACGCAGAGTGTAGAGCATAGCGTCAGTGTTTGAGGGAGGGGGGTTCAAGTTTTCACAGCTCTGCGTGCGCAACAAGTGGGTGGGCAATATGCTAATGTTTCATGTTGACGTCAACATGAAACGACTTGGGATTCATTTTAAAAATGACTAGTTTAAATGATTCTGAGTCAACTCTTTTTTATTTTTTTGAGAGAGACAAAATCTTTATACACCGTGCACTTTCAGATTTAAAATTTTGCAGGATGTTTTCCTTCACTTAGAGCTGTGTTACACACTGTATGAAAGGTAATTTTCAAAAATCCATTATAGGGCCACTTTAAGTATATAGTAGCCTATTTGAAGACACCTAATATAAAGTGGGACCATCAAATTTGTTGTTTAACAGTGTTACACTAGAATATTATGACTCATCAAAAAGCTTTTAGCAGCTTTTGTTCAGGTCTGAAGATCAAATCTGATCCAAATTTGTTGCCAATCTAATGAGCTCTGTAAGAGACACCCAAAAAGTACAAACCCGATTCCAAAAAAGTTGGGACACTGTACAAATTGTGAATAAAAACAGAATGCAATGATGTGGAAGTTTCAAATTTCAATATTTTATTCAGAATACAACATAGATGACATATCAAATGTTTAAACTGAGAAAATTTATCATTTTAAGGGAAAAATAAGTTGATTTTAAATTTCATGGCATCAACACATCTCAAAAAAGTTGGGACAAGGCCATGTTTACCACTGTGTGGCATCCCCTCTTCTTTTTATAACAGTCTGCAAACGTCTGGGGACTGAGGAGACAAGTTGCTCAAGTTTAGGAATAGGAATGTTGTCCCATTCTTGTCTAATACAGGCTTCTAGTTGCTCAACTGTCTTAGGTCTTCTTTGTCGCATCTTCCTCTTTATGATGTGCCAAATGTTTTCTATGGGTGAAAGATCTGGACTGCAGGCTGGCCATTTCAGTACCTGGATCCTTCTTCTACGCAGCCATGATGTTGTAATTGATGCAGTATGTGGTCTGGCATTGTCATGTTGGAAAATGCAAGGTCTTCCCTGAAAGAGACGACGTCTGGATGGGAGCATATGTTGTTCTAGAACTTGGATATACCTTTCAGCATTGATGGTGCCTTTCCAGATGTGTAAGCTGCCCATGCCACACGCACTCATGCAACCCCATACCATCAGAGATGCAGGCTTCTGAACTGAGTGCTGATAACAACTTGGGTTGTCCTTGTCCTCTTTAGTCCGGATGACATGGCGTCCCAGTTTTCCAAAAAGAACTTCAAATTTTGATTCGTCTGACCACAGTACAGTTTTCCACTTTGCCACAGTCCATTTTAAATGAGCCTTGGCCCAGAGAAAACGCCTGCGCTTCTGGATCATGTTTAGATATGGCTTCTTTTTTGACCTATAGAGTTTTAGCCGGCAACGGCGAATGGCACGGTGGATTGTGTTCACCGACAATGTTTTCTGGAAGTATTCCTGAGCCCATGTGATTTCCATTACAGTAGCATTCCTGTATGTGATGCAGTGCCGTCTAAGGGCCCGAAGATCACGGGCATCCAGTATGGTTTTCCGGCCTTGACCCTTACGCACAGAGATTGTTCCAGATTCTCTGAATCTTTGGATGAATTTATGCACTGTAGATGATGATAACTTCAAACTCTTTGCAATTTTTCTCTGAGAAACTCCTTTCTGATATTGCTCCACTATTTTTCGCCGCAGCATTGGGGGAATTGGTGATCCTCTTCCCATCTT
The DNA here is from genome assembly GCA_027422415.1 of Schizothorax lantsangensis. Classification (NCBI taxonomy): domain Eukaryota; kingdom Metazoa; phylum Chordata; class Actinopteri; order Cypriniformes; family Cyprinidae; genus Schizothorax; species Schizothorax lantsangensis. The sequence continues at coordinate 10,009,329 of CM049848.1, forward strand.
GACTTCTGAGAGACACTGCCACTCTGAGAGGCTCTTTTTATACCCAATCGTGTTGCCAATTGACCTAATAAGTTGCAAATTGGTCCTCCAGCTGTTCCTTATATGTACATTTAACTTTTCCGGCCTCTTATTGCTACCTGTCCCAACTTTTTTGGAATGTGTAGCTCTCATGAAATCCAAAATGAGCCAATATTTGGCATGACATTTCAAAATGTCTCACTTTCAACATTTGATATGTTATCTATATTCTATTGTGAATAAAATATAAGTTTATGAGATTTGTAAATTATTGCATTCCTTTTTTATTCACAATTTGTACAGTGTCCCAACTTTTTTGGAATCGGGTTTGTAGGTTTTCAGATAAACCCTGTTTGCTTTGTCATGTTTTGAATGCTTACTGTCAAATTTGTTTCATTACAAGCAAAATTACTTATTTTTATTGACTGACATGACAAAGCTTGAACAACTTTTGGACAGATTCATCTGAAGATGAAATGAGCCAGCACTGGTGAAGCTCCACAAAACACAGTAGGAAAAGTTTGAAAAAAGCATGTTTTTCAGAAAAGTCACTTCCATGTTTTGCAAATATTGCATGAGGTTTTGACAAAAACCTCTGAACTGAGGAGGTATATGTGCAGTTGTGATTTTTTATTATAGCTACTGAGCTGCCAAAATCATTATGACAACACCAACAGCTAATGTGTGAATTCTGTTTAACATCATTCTCAGAATACACATACACTCACAAATGAACAAGTATGCAGACAAATGCACACATACTTGCATGAAAGCCAGTATATGCTCCACACATATATTTAAATTTTACACTCATACTTCGTTTGCACCTCAAAAATGTATCACATTTCCTCTATTCTGTGCTAAATGTCTTTGAGAACAGCTATAGAGGTGTGTGTGTGTTGGTGTCTCTCTTTAGCATGCATTAGAACCGACTGCTTGCCCTTTAACCTCTGATTGGCTGAGGCGTGCTGCGAATTAGAGAGAAAGGTATAATGAATGATGGACAGCATGTGTATGTGTGTTAGACTGCATTGCAAGTGTCTTCAGCTTAGGAGACCACGTGTCTCTTGACATACAGCAGATGAAGGGTCATGCTTTTTTTCCTGTCATACCCTTAAAAATGTGCTATGGTTTTACTGTAGTATTTTGAAGTACTATTTCTCTGGAAGTAGTATTTTGGTGGAAATATTACAGATTTATACTGTAATATAATTGGGTCTAGGATTGATGGAATTGATTTTTGAATTAAAATTGTTCTTATAGTTTATAAATGTGATTAGACTGCCATAATAAGAAACGTTTTAACCTGTGGTCTAACTTCATAAACCTCAATATGGAAATATGAAATATGGTTACTGTATGCAAGAACTAGGGATAATTTCCATATGAACAGTTATAATATTAATATAGTGTATAGTATAGTATAGTGAATAATATTAATACTATTATTAGTATTAATAGTATTATGCAGTACTATATGTCTTTTTAAAAATTTTAAATTCATTTTAACCCCAAAGGCATTATAATAGCTCAAAAAACATACTTAACTTCACACTAACATATAATATGATTGAGCAATTAGTAAGCATATCTGGCATGCTGTCCAGAGGGAAGGCTCTGAGCTCAGGATAGAGCCTGAACCCAGAGAACCGAACCCTCCCCCCATCCCTAGAATGGGATGAAATTAGATTAAGAGTGAGGAGTTGGGGAGGAGGTGGGATGCTGGAAAACTGTCATGAAACAGAGGTGAGTTGGCTGTATATATATATACACACACACACACACACACACACACACACACACACACACACACACACACACACACACACACACACACACACACACACACACACACACACACACGTTGTGCTTGTTAAGGTGATTAGCTGACGAGCTCCACCTGGGCCAGACTGATTATCTGATCGTGCTCCTCCCGAACCTTGTTAATAAAACATCAAATTGATGAATCAGGTTAGCACTTCATGAAATTTCCTATTGGAGAACTGATTATGAACAAAATTTCAACATAATAGCATGCTTCATGAAAAAAAAAGTTGAATAAATGCAAATAAATACATGCAATGAATTTGAATGTGTACACACTGTAGATAGGCCTACAATCTTACCACTTGTTAATTTGGATTTCTTTTATTGTAATTTCTGACAATTGGTTTTTGCTGGGGTCAGGTTGTTGTACTAGAACAGATTCTAATCACATATCTGAGAACTGTTTATCTACTTTGTCATGCAACAGAGTGATAATGCATCAATAATATGTCTGCTGGGTTTTAATAATAAATTAAAAAAAAGGATAAACAAGGAGGGTTTCATATTATTTGTATTTTTACTACACTATTAATCTCTGGGACATCAATAAAACAATAAGGTGTATCTCAAAAGAACATGTGGGCTAAACGACTGGACTCTTCTAAACAACTTCTGCCGATGTTTACCAGGGATGTGTGAAGACTCAGTGTGAGGATGAGCGGTTAAATTGGATGTTGCACAGAGTGTCAGCAGCGTGTTTGTCTGTGAGGTCTAATGATGAAATAAAGTTGCTGTGACGGAGATGCTTTGAATGATGTCATGTAATTACTGGAGTGTGTGTGTGTGTGTGTGTTTGCTCCTGCAGACTCCTTGAAAGCCTTCCAATGCAAAACAGTGTGACTAGTCTGTTAGCCAGCTGCTCCAGTGTATGTGTGTGTGTGTGTGTGTGTGTGTGTGTGTGTGCTGTTATATTTTAAAAAGCATCAGAGGAGCTGAAAGAAATGAGCAAGGAGGAGAATGAGAAGGAGAGAGAAAAGTGATGTGAGCCCCCTGGCTTAGTTTTCTTTCACTCCAGCTGTGCCTCCTCACACCATCACGAGGATCAGATTGCACTTGCACACACGTTGACTAATAAAAGCTTATCAAGGCCCAAGTTCTTCCATAACTTATCTCCGAACTGTCACTCGGTGCTATATGACATATAACACAGATGGGTTGCCGGTCAAATACTTCAAACAAATAATCCAAGACAAAACCAGAATAATTCAGATGTTTTCTGGATTCATTTGAATTCATGAGTTGTGTGAACAATCATAAAATTTGGCTCTTTTGTCAAAGCCTGTAAATCTTTAGGGTTTAGAGGGGCTGGCAGACAGAGATGTGTTTTCCACAAATCAGACTAGGCAAGCAAATCAAACCAGATTAGTAGAGTCCTAGAAAGACAAGTGTTTAATTGCTGTAAGTGGGTGTTGGGTAAACATGTATGAAAGATTAGTCTGATATTCAAACCTGTGGCTATTTATAAACTAAAAGACATGTTTATGTTTCATATTACTGTTCTTCCTCATGCTGGATCTTGATGGCAGTGTGTAATCAGGCATTTATGCAGGCTCATTATATATAAAGCCAAGCATTGAATGGATTAACAGACACTTTGTTGTTGTTTGAGGATATTTATTAACCTTCTATCTATTTGAATCGGAATGTAAAACATCTGAATGTACAGCCACCAATTACCAATCAAAAAGCACACCAGATAAACTCAGTTCGTTTTTCTGAATAGTGTCAGTTGTTGGAATTTTGGCCAATTTTATACATGGACTTTATTTGGTTGATCACACTAGACATCATTTTCTCTTTCAGAATTCTCTCCCTCTCTCTTTTGCGGTTGAATGTTTGGCATGCTCATTGTATTAGGTGTGTTATCGCTGAAGGTCTCAGAAGAACCTGTGTGAGGTCAAACGTCAAGTTCCAGAGTTCATTACAATACACACACAGGCTTGTAATTTAAATACAAACTGAACATGCACTGTAATTCTCTATTGCTCAACCATAGGTTTAAAAAAAAAATTGCAGTTGAGCATAAATTGGGTGCTTAAAGGAATAATTCAGCCAAATATATATAAAAAGATACCTTTATCATTGTCTCACCCTCAGGTCATTCCAAACCCGATGACTTCTTTGTAGATAACAGGCAAAGATATTTTGAAGAATGCTGTGGGTCGAAGCAACTTTGGACCCCATTGACTTTCATTGTTATGGGAAGAAAAAGCTGAGACATTTTACTAAATATCTATTTTTGGGTTACACAGACGAAAGAAAGCCATTCAGGTTTGGAACAACATGAGTGAGCAAATGATGACAGAATGTTCATTTCTGGGTGAACTATCCTTTTAGGTTTTCCAAGGAGCTAAAAATGCTTAACTGTTCTTGTCCAGATTTAGACCAAATTATGCTTGTCCATATCTACATGAAGCCAATTTATCTAACACCAGAAACTGTATCACATAGGGGCCACTAGGGGCTCATAAATGCAGGATAATAATTTAATTTGAGTAAAAATCACCCAGAGAACAATTACAGATATGCTAATAATCATTTAAGTGTTGTATCCTGGGTTCAATTCCCAGGGAACACACATACTGATAAAAAATGTATAGCCTGAATGCACTGTAAGTCGCTTTGGATAAAAGCGTCTGCTAAATGCATAAATGTAAATGTAAATGATCCTCATCACCATCCTGTGCGTAATTAACACATTTAATTTAATTGGGTATAATAGCCAAACACAAGACATCATTAAACAGAAAGGGACAAATTCAGAAAACATATTCTCACACTGGCGCTGAGTTCAGATGACCCTTATATTCCCAACGACACTACAGACAGGAATGACAATGGAGTTCCGAGAGAGTGTGCCGCGCGGAGAGAGGAGGTTCATTAACAGTCAGCTTGAAACGAAGCAGGTGGCAGCTCAGTCTGGATACAGAATGAAACCGGAAAATGTACTGTATTTGTTGTTGTTTCCTCCGTGCGCCTTTCCGCCGTCGAGTTTGACATAAATCTCGTCGCCGGAGTCCAGGTGCAGCACGACACTGTTGCTCGCGTAGTCGTAGTTCTGATCGGCGTCTTGCGCGATGGCGCTCGCCCGAACCTGTTCAAATAAACGCAGAATGTCAGTGCCATTGAATTCGCAGCACCAACGATAGCCTGTATTTTAGAAATAAAACATCTCTAAAATTAAAGGGCGATTCACTGATAAAAACGTTTCATTTTGTTTTAATATTTGTGAATAAGGAGAAAAATAATTAAGAATGGCATGGCTTACAATAATGATCAATAATAGCCCAAAATATTTGTTTATTATTACTGTTACCAGTACTTATTTTAATACATCATTTCATCTCCCTGTCTGCAGCAACAACAGCCAATGTTTTGTTATTAATGCACAATATGACTATGCGTTTGACAGCTCTTTATCTCGTAATGCAAATTGTATTTTATTGTACGATGCATAGTGTTGAGATGCATAGGCATATTATATAGGCTATTATATAGGCTACCTCAGAGAACCAGTGAGATTCAGACTTTTTGACTTCAACGCCAGTTGCAAATCAAAGAAAACAGACAAGAAGACATTTTTGTAAGCTTAGACCATTCTTCAGCTTTTTATATATAAAATAACAGAACATGAAAACGATCACATCCATAGAGTTCTTCAAACGCATCAGTCGTGGATATTGTTTGATACGCGTAATTACCACACCATGCGCAATTACTTGACAGTCGATGCACTTGGATCGTATCAAATTAATCGTATAAAACTCATTTGGAATTTTGTTTTATCAGTGTGCGAATTATCCAATGACTTGAAGTGGCGTCAACTTTTTTCAATAATTTCTGTCAGTAGCCTAGAACGTTCTGGACGAAATCACGCGCAGCCCGATTCTCTTGCGGCACCTTAATGCACTTAGCCAATTCGGTCTATCTGATGTGAAATACTGATGTGGAAATCTAGAATAAAGTAATAAATAATGACTGCACATCTATTTTATTGATGTACCGTCCGAATTAGACAACGATACAGATTTTGCTGTTACTTACAAAGCAACACAGCATACTGAGACTAACTTTTGGGCGGAACGATGGTTAAAAACACGGCTGTAGCTGAAACGTAGCCATTGCTAAATGTTCTTTAAGACCCTCCATCTTTTTTCCTGACCCTCTTTGGGTGACTCAAGTCTCAATTAGCCTTAATTCGCATCATGTGTTTGCTGTTTTGCTCCTGTAGACGTAGTAGAAATACCTGTCCATTTTTACAGAGGTCTGCCCACATGCTTGTTCCGTCCCCTCCGCGCATCAGCACATGGTAGGTGAAGTAGTAAATCCCCGATACCTGGCACGTAAACTTGCCAGTAGTGGGATCATAGTGATTTCCCACATTTGTCACAACATCATCAAACCGGAGCACCTCGTAGCCTTCATGAGGGTTCTTGAGACCCACGTAAAACGCGATCTTGATGTTCCCCAACGCTGGACCAACGTCTCCTGTCTCAGTCCTCGCCGTTCCCGATGTGATGCCGGTAAATCTAGGTCTGCCGGAGTCTCCAGGTGGTCCCCTTGGACCAGGTGGACCCGGTTCGCCAGGTGGACCCCTGGGTCCCGGTTTGCCCGGACGGCCCGGTTCCCCTCTAGTCCCTTGAGCGAAAGCTGGTGGGATGGCACTGAGATCCTGCATCACCTCCAGCGCCGTGGCGCTCGGTTTGGGGTTGTACGGATCACAGATCATCCGACAAGTGCCCATCATTTCGTAGTGCGCTGAAACCACTGAGGTCTGGATCAGAAGCGGAATTGCGATGACCAGCGCCACGATCATGACGATGCCCACGACCGCGCCAATTATTCGCTTGCTGTGGAGCACCCGGGAAGCGCGCGCTAAAAAGTCCGGCTCGTTTTTGGAGGAAATGGTGACACGCGAACTGGAAAGTACGGCAAGGGAAAAAAAAAAAAAACCTCTCTATCCTTTAAATGTATATAAAAATACACACAATCCCCACCAACACAGAAATGTGCCGTACCTCCTTCTTGTGACCTCTGGCAGAATAGCACTGTCTGTGCCAGAGCTGTCAGAGAAACTACTGGCTTTGACACGCGCGCCGGAGCGCGAGGCGGAGTGGTGAATGTTGCGCGCAGAGAGAGAAGACGCGCTGACTGACGTTGCAACGCGGTTGCAGTTTGGATGAACGATGCTGCGCTGATAATATCTCTCCTAAAGCAGAGAGAACGATCCGAGAGTAACAAAACATTTGTTCTCGTTCAACAGAATTGGTTTTAAACCCACTTCTTTCTACATGCTTATAATTGTGTTAATTGGCATTCATAACAAGTTTTAGTTTAGCCCTTGTTTTCAGTTCCAAGCAAATTTTAGAGTGGAAAATGTTGTAATTCTTCATGTTCATCACTCTTTCCTGATGATGTCTGTGAACTATCATTTAGTCAGCATAACTGAGGTGGAGACTGCACCAACCTCTTAGCCTTTAGCACATGCCAACATGTTGAGAAAACACAGCAGAACCACTTTTTTGTTTTGTGTTGTTTTGTTTTGTTTGTTTGTTTGCTTGCAATATGGACCCTGGTATTCATGTAAATACACTGGTAACATTTAATGGCAACATCTAAATTTACAGGTTTTACTTAAACTACCATTAAATATCACTGAAACAACCTAAATACATTAATTAATGCCAGCAAAAGGAATTTTATGCATTAAATCAGACATAAATAAATGCTTCATTCATAAATAGCTCTTTATAGCTCTGTGTACTATGATAAATATGGTAATCATTCAGTGCCATGGTATAAATCAAAACCCGAAGCGCAGATGTTTGGAAACTAGGGGCGTTAGGATCATGCAGGGTTTCTGCAGATATGAACAAGTTCAATTTAAGACTTTTTAAGACCTTTTTAATAACACCTTATATGAAATTTAAGACCTAAACCTGTAATGGAAATACACATTATTACACATATATATATATATATATATATATATATATATATGTAATATTTAATGTGTCTAATGTAAAAAGAAAACAAAATATCATCGCTGTCATAAATTATACTTATTACTATGATATACTGTGAAGTTTTCATATCAGCAGAAAATATTCCATACAAAATATCCCCACAAAAGTACTGCATCACCAAGCTTTTTGGTGGTGTAAACAATTTATTCTGAAGCAATATTTTCATCAGTGTTCTATCAGCTTTTACATACTTAAATCTGCATATTTTTATTTACCTTTACAAAGACCTTTTTCAATTTATGCATCATCTTTCATGCCAAATTATTACAATTAATTAATAAATTCAATATACACTATAGGGCTGTTACCAGTCAGATTAAATAATTTACACTGCAAAATTACAACTGCAATAAATAATGTTATGAGATTAATGTTTTAAATACATTTTTGGTTATACAAATAAATAATGTTGGGGGGAAAAATGCATATTTTTAAACATACTAAACCACCAATAGGTGGCGGTAAGTCACTTAATAAGTGAGTCATTGTGTCATTCAACCGATTCTTCAAAACGCTGAATCATTTAGTAGCGAAACACCGCCTGAAAGTGTTGGCTGGAGAATGTTTAATCCTTCTGCTGTGAAATAACTGTTTTTCTTCCAATGTTTGGCCACAATTTTGTTGCACCCCTAGAAATGGAGCAAAAACAGTAAATATTGCGTCTAAAATGTAAGTAACTTAAAACCTGTTAATTTTTTTACATGCACCAGGGGACTAGGCGCACTGAAAGCTCTTTGTTTGCACACGTCATGACTGTTTTCAAACAGATTATAAATATGAGGAAACAAAGGACAAAATCCCTTAAATCTCACAATGAGAAAAACAAACTATATATCATTTTGAAGGTCTAAGCCTCAAGCATCGACGACAGATCGCTGTTTTTCGATAGAAAGCTTATACGGAATGTATTTGCTAAATTTGTGTAAGCAGTACACATCAAAACATGTATAAAAAACCCGCAGTACCACATTCATCCTGATAACGACTCTCAAACGTATCCACTGCTGTAAATCCTGGTTTAGTTTGAAAGATAAGGGTCCACTGAACAACATTCCATCGAGCACTTTTAGTCCAAAGAAACAACAACGTTGTAATTTAGATCGTTAATCCTTTGTTTACGTCTCATCCAAAAACAAACTCTTGAGGGAGAGTTATTGTTTGTGTCAGACCGTTATGGAACAAATTACGCTCAAAAACAGCGTCTTGGTGGTAAAAAAAACAGCACAATTTTGTAGCAGACAATGTCCCAAACAGAATGAGTTTAATCATCCAAAAAAAAAAAAAGTACCCCAAAGATACACGGTTAAATATATTGATCTTTATTTGAATTCTGGGCTGTTTTCCCTCGCTGGACGGCGCGTGACGCACGCATATTGTCAGACGCACCTGTCATCTGATAGGGGCGTAACTTAGCGATCTTTTTAGCACAATACCAACAGATAAAAAGAAAAAACATTTCTTTTTTTTGACTGCCTCTTCAGCAGTAGAAATTTCATATATGTTTGCGTGTTTTGTGGAGAATGTGCCTGTATCTGTATGATTAACATCTCTATGGCTGATAATCAGCAAAAATTACTGACTGTTCACAGATATTTTACCAGTGTGAATGCAGTCTATATAAAAGGCCATTATAACCCTGTGAATATTGACTATATTGGGCAGCACCATCATGGAGCTGTGAATGAAGGATTAGAGATTCTGTATGAAGAAAATGGTCTCTGATCTTCAGCATGTGATTCCAAACTAATGTATGAGAAAACTCAGGAGAGCATCTGTTACCCTGTCAGGAAATCAGTATGTAATTAAGTTATTTTGGCCAACATTAGTGAAAGCATTTATTATCATGAGATTTTCTCCCCACTTTCAATTTTTTCATCACTCAAAAATTATTGGAATTATTGTATTTTTCTAGTAAAAGCTAAAAAATAAATCACTTATGCGATTTCTAAGATTCTGTCTACTGTTTTATAATTGAAAAACTGCAGTGGCATGTATAATGACTAAATAGTTTGTAGTAGAACCCTTCAATAATTTGGTAAATATTTTTCCTCAAACAATAGGTGGGGGGGGGGGACTAGTCACTTAATAAGTCTGCAGGAATATCATTTTTCATGGTATCGATTCTTCAGATTTGAAATATAGCGAAACACCGCCAGTGTTGGTTGAGACATGTGACTTTCAACCCATTACTTTTCTGGATTTCTCCAGGACTGATTTCATGTATTTTTATATGAAAAAAAAAAAAAATTCAGTGTGGTACAATTTTTATCAAGGCACTTCAGTGTCTATAACTTTTTTATTGAGCTAAATTATCATGTGACTTTGGATGATGGATAGTAATTCAGGCCAAAATCTCCCTTTCCAAGACACCACAATTGTGTGTGTGGCACACTGAAGTCAGGAGCTGTTACCATTTTAAGTTAGTTAGTCATTTTCAGCTGTACACCCAAAGCCTTTAATATGTGGGGGGTGCAGGTTAACAGGTTCTCCTAACTACCACTAGTGTGCAGCATCTACTTGTTTATTGCGACGGCAGCCACTAGCAAACGCGCCAATGTGCGCGCACCACACACCAGCACAGGTGGAGAGGAGAGAGTCATAGAGCCAATCAAGTGGATGGGGATTATTAGGAGGCCATGATTGACAAGGGCCTATGGAGGGAATTTGGCCAGGACACCAGGGTTACACCCCTACTCTTTACCATGAGTGTCATGGGATTTTTAATGACCGCAGAGAGTCAGGACCTTGGTTTAACGTCTCATCCGAAAGACGGTGCTTTTTGACAGTATAGTGTCCCCGTCACTATACTGGGGTGTTAGGACCCACACAGACCACAGGGTGAGCACCCCCTGCTGGCCTCACTAACACCTCTACCAACAGCAACCTAGTTTTCCCAGGAGGTCTCCCATCCAGGTACTGACCAGGCTCAACCCTGCTTAGCTTCAGTGGGCAACCGGTCTTGGGCTGCAGGGTGATATGGCTGTGGCCAATACTTGACAATAATATACTTAACTATATCGTTATGAATAAACTAAACATTTTGAATTTTTACCTCAGTGTGTTTCTTCAGTCTCTTTCTGTGTGCGGTTACGCTCATTTGTTTTGAAATCTCTCACAAAGAGACGGACAGCACGAGTCTGAACACCATGACTGTAGATTGTGTCAAGAACTGATACAAAGCAAGATGTAGTTGCACAATAGAACTCGTAGTTTATTCCTTACTCTGTGCACCTCTATTTCTGCCAGTCCCTATTCCTGCACCTAACACCCGAACTGCCCGCCCACTCCAAACAGCACAACCTTAAAGGGCTATGCAACATTTAACAACTCTACATCCCTTCCCTTAAGCTAACACTTATTAACTGAGCATGCAAAACATAACATTAAAGACTGGCAGGGAAATAAGTAAAGCATTACATATAACCTTGTGGTATATAAGAAAACCAAACAAAAGATGATGTCCTTAACCAGTTACATAGTCCTGATAATGTGGGTTGGGGCGACTGACTCTCCCTGAACGAGTCACTATAGGCTGGGCAGTCTGGGCCACAGCGCCAGTGTTAGGTGCTTCACTCTGAGACAGCAACACTGCAGATGACAGGGGGGTAGTAGAAGGTGAAGCTGGTGAAAGGGGGCTATAATCATCCTCTGCACATTCCGTAGGTGCAGGCTCTTGAACATGGAGAAGGAGACGTCGGTTTCTTGTGTACTGTCTGCCCTGAGATGTTACCACATAGCTGTTAGGCTGAGAAGCCAGGCCCTGAACAACCGCCAGTTTGTCGAAACCCCGAGCTGTCTGCATCCTTACTGTCTGTCCCTGCTGTAAGGGTGTAAGGGTGTGGGCTTTGCGGTCATAGTATGCTTTGCTATCCTTTCTCCTCCTGGTTAACACAGCCTTGACGTCATGGCATACAGAGGGCTTCAGTCTGTCTTTCAGCTCCGGAAGGAAAGTTCTTGTACACCTGGAGAAGAGGAGCTGGGCAGGAGATGGCAGGTCAGCGCGTGAAAGATTACGCAGATGGAGTAAGGCAGCTTGTATGTCATTGCGTTCTCTGTAACACTTCTCAAGCAGATGTTTGGCGGATCGCACTGCGTGCTCTGCAAGGCCATTGGACTGCGGGTAGCGAGGGCTGCTCCGAATGTGCTCGAAATCCCATGCACGTGCAAAATCAGAAAAGTCGCTACAGACAAACTGCCGTGCATTGTCTGTCAAGAGCGTCTGGGGAGTGCCATGAACTGCAAAGTGTCTCTTGAGTTTTGCAATGACGGTGACACTCCTCATGTCAGGTAGATGGTCAAGTTCAAACCAACCAGAAAATGAGTCCACTAGAACAAGGTGCATTTTGCCATGCCATTCAAATATGTCGGCAGCAGTGAATATCCAGGGCAGGTCAGGAACATTGTGCGGATGCATGGGTTCTCTTGACTGATGGGACTTGAAGGCATTACAAGGAGCACAACGAGAGAGAGCTCTCTCTATATCACCATACATTGTGGGCCAGTACATTGTTTCTTTTGCCCTGCGTTGTGTGGCTACCAGACCTGGATGGCCTTGATGTAGCTGAGTCACATAGTAACTTTGTAACGATGACGGTATCAGAAGTCTCTGTCCTCGAAAAATCAGTCCGTTCTCAACAACAAATTCCTCTCTCATTGCAAAGAATGGGCGGAGATCATGTGATAGCTCTTTGAAAGAGCTAGGCCAACCATGCATTATCATGTCAATAAGTCTTTGGCATGTAGGATCAGATTTAATGACAGATCGGAGTTCTTCTGTCCGTTGCGACGAGAGGACTTGAAGCGTCATTACCTCTAGCAAGTTGTCAGTGAGAGGAGGCTCAGTGGACGAGAGATGAGCACGTGATAGAGCATCAGCAACAAAGAGTTCCTTGCCCCGTTTGTAAATCACATTGAGACTGTAACGTTGGAGCTTGAGCATCATGCTTTGAAGATGTGCCGAGGCAGTGTGCAATGGCTTTTTGAGGATTGTAATGAGAGGCTGGTGATCGGTTTCCACAGTAACGGGTCGGCCGTAGATAAAGTCGTGAAACTTGTGTGTCGCAAATACTAATGCCAACATTTCTTTCTCGATTTGGGCATACCGAGATTCGGTGGGTGTTAAGGCGCGTGAGGCAAAGGCAACAGGAGCACCCTGCTGAAGACACACAGCGCCCAGTCCATGTTGGGATGCATCAGCTGAAAGGACAACGGGTTTAGTAACATCGAAGTATTGCAGAACTGGGGGACTGGATACAGCATCTTTCAACTTTTGGAAAGCAGAATCCTGCAACTCGAGCCATGACCATTCCGCATCTTGCTTTAACAGTTCACGTAGAGGGCCAGTGACATCACTATAGTGTGGAATGAACTTTGATAAATAGTTCGTCATGCCAAGAAACCGTTGCAAGGCCTGGTTGTCCTCAGGTTTTGGCATTTGGGGCGGACAGCTGTAGTCTTGTCCGGGTCAGGTTTGATGCCGTCAGCAGTCAGGAGGTGGCCTACATAAGAAACTGATGTGACACGAAATTTGCACTTATCAGGGTTTAATTTCATGTTACATGCACAGATTTTGTGAAGTACCTGTTTCAGTCGCTCATCATGTTCCTGTATTGAGCGCCCACAGACAAGGATGTCATCTACCACGATTTGACATGGCTGTCCGTCAAAGAGATGTTCCATGGTTCGCTGGAATACTTCACTGCCGGTGGAGATCCCGTAAGGCATGCGCAAGAATCTGTACCTGCCAGAGGGCGTCATGAATGTGGTCAGCTTAGATGATGCCTCATCTAAAGAGATTTGCCAAAATCCGCATTTTGCGTCGAGGATGCTGAAAACCTTGGCCCCCGGCATGTCAGCAATGACCTGTTCAATAGTTTTTAATGGATGATGTGGCCTCAGGAGTGCTTTGTTGAGGTATACAGGATCTATACATATTCTTACAGAGCCATCTTTCTTTTGTGCAGCGACCATGGCAGACACCCATTCCGTTGCTTCGGTTTCAGGGGCAATGACGCCCAATTTAGTCATTCTCTCAAGTTCTGCCATGACTTTCTCCTTCATTGCAATGGGCACTTTCTTGGGTGCGCATACATTGGGCGCTACTGACTCATCTAATCGCATGTGATAAACAACAGGCAGTTTACCAAGCACTGTGGTGTCAAACAAGTCGCTAAATTCCCGTACCTCTGGCTCTTGGTTTTCTACTGCATGCACATGTGGTCCTAACTGTATCAGGCCCATTGCTATGCTGTCTTGCAATCCAAGCAGTGGTCTCACACTGTGATCTACAACGTGGAATTTGAGCTGGCCTTGTTCACAGTCTAATATTGTGGTGCCTTCAGTGTTGATAGTTTGCCCACCATACGCAATGAGATTCACTTTTTCATTAGTGTTTATGTGAGCTGAGGGTACAATGAGGTGTAGCTGTTGGGCAGATATAACGTTGCATTTGGCACCTGTGTCCACTTTCAGTTTTAACTGGCCAGATCCATGCTTTAGATGTAGCGTTGTGAATATTTCACCTCTTTGAGAAACATCATCCATTGTCTCACAATAGAAAGTGTCCTCAGGGGCATTCAGGGTCGTGTTTAATTCATTAACTTGGTTTGACTTAGAGCCTCTGAATTGCGCTGTAGAACGCCTGGGATGGTAAACACGACTTTGGGACTGTGGTGCAGTTTTGGGTGATGGAGCCGATCTGCAGCACTTTGCAAAGTGGTTCCATTTTCCACAGCTGTTGCACTGTTTGTTGAAAGCAAAGCACTTAAGTTTATCAGGGGCGTGGTATCCGTCGCAATTGATACAGCGATCTTGTATAGCACATACTTCAGCCTCTTGTTTCAGTTCTTTTGAGCTCTTTTCGGACTGCTCTTGTAATAAACATATATTGACCGCTGAGTCCAGGGTGAGTTTTTTCTCACGGAGCAGTTGTTTCCGCACACTGTCACTTTCAATCCCACAAACTATGCGGTCGCGAATTAGCTCGTCATTTGAAATTCCAAAGTCACATTTTTTTGCAAGTATTTTGAGTGTGGAAACATACGACTGAATGGACTCACCAGGCTTTTGATTAGTGGTGTTGAAAACGTGTCTGTCCATTATTATGGGATCTTCTCTGTCCTCTTCCTCAGCGAATGTGAAAGCCTCTGATTTTTCCACCGCGTCGGGACCTGCTAAATTTAGCAGAGTATATGCCTGCACCTTCTTCGATTTGTCTGATAGGCCAGCGTTGCAATATATGCGCCATTCTTTTTCGAATTTGCTCCAGTTGTCAGCTATATGCTCGTCGAAAATTAACGGATCAATGCGGCGGTGACCCTGAGCCATGTTTAAATGCTTCTGACACCATGTAGATTGTGTCAAGAACTGATACAAAGCAAGATGTAGTTGCACAATAGAACTCGTAGTTTATTCCTTACTTGGTGCACCTCTATTTCTGCCAGTCCCTATTCCTGCACCTAACACCCGAACTGCCCGCCCACTCCAAACAGCACCAACCTTAAAGGGCTATGCAACATTTAACAACTCTACAATGACCTTGATAAATTACCAGAAATACATTATCAATCGCTGTTTATGCTGAATGTAATAAAATCAGAAGAATCATTCTCGCGTTTCGATGCTTCGCTTGTTATTTTTTTGTCACTTAAATTTTAGTCAGGCTATTTGTCCGGTCGGGTAAGTAAAAAACAACAACAAAAAAAAAAAACATTTTAAACTAGCTAGAAGGCTGGTGAGCTAGCTGTAGCTCAACCTATATTATAATTATTGAGAACATTACATAAACAAAGAAGGTATTCAACCTGTATTCCACTTCTGCAATTCTAGCTGTCTGATGACGCAGTAACTACCGCGGGGTGGGAAGAAAAAAATCTTCGGTCTGTTCAATGATTGTAAACAGTCATTAGGTCCTTCAGACTGAAAAATATATTTTAGCGGTAATGTGATCACAAATATTTAAGACCTATTGAATCTGAATTTAAGACATTTTAAGACTTTTTAAGGCCTTTTATTAGGAAAACGTTATTTAAGACTTTTTAAGGACCCGCGGACACCCTGATCATGCCATTTTGGCTATATGGGGGTGCTCAAATGTCTGATTTCACATAGAGCTACTGGTTTCTGTACGTTGTTGCGTGAAGAACGCGTCCACAAAAGGAGTTCATTGAGAGCCGCGCGGACACATTCACTTCTGCATTCGGGGCATTCTGTGCAGGTAGCCTGTAAGTCGTAATATTAACGATATGTTTTATAAATAACGAAGCTTATTCTATATTAGATAAATGAGTTAAATCCCACAGATTAAAAAAACTGCTATCAAATGCTTCATTCTACTGGTCATATTCAGCGCGCAGCTCAAAACAGAAATGCAGAACATTAATAACTAGGCTACTGTCATATAGCCTACATAACGTTATAATGAGAGCACTGTTGTAATTTTTTTTGTTGTTGAATTATTAGGGTTTCGCTGGCACTTAATGTTAACTATCTTTTAATCAAAACATAAAACATTATTTTTGTATCTGCGAGGTGTCCATTACATATTTTCGCTGTGTGTTAACGTCAGTAATTATGACTGTCTCTTGGTAATGTATTTTGCCCCGTCCCCAAACATATGATTCGACTATCAGTCGAATATCGGCAAGATTCGAAAATTCTGATTCGACTATGAAAATCCTTAGTCGGGGACACCCCTATTGGAAACACTGCTCCGAAGTGTGATTCGAAACACCCATGTCATGTGACTAAGGCGAATCAAACCATCGGGGCGTTTCACAAGTTTTTCGAAACCCGAATCTGCTTTTGATCGACAGGGTCGGGAACAAACCAGACAATTGCACATCTGTCTTAACATAACTCCCACGAAGTATACAAGTGGAGTTAATGCAGACGTTGTGGCTTGATGTCTTTTATTAATGTAATTTTTTTCATGACCAAAATAACATTCACAATGAGTTCATTCAGTTGTCAGAGAGATGTTACAACATATTACAAGAACAGAACAATAAAAACACATTTTAAATATTTATTATAATTATATGCATACTTTACCCAAGCTGACAGATTCTGACAACAAGTCAATCATGCACACTAAGCACTCCCCCAACCCACAAGGTGAAATAACAGGCGCAACATATATGTTATAATTCGCCAATTCGCTTAACTGATTCGTTGTCAATGCTGATTCAGAGCAATACTTGAAAGTGACCACTAGGTGTCACTGTAGAGACGGGTGTCGAATTGTTTCGAAGCCTCGGCACATTTGCTTCGACTGTTTCAGTGTTTCACGAAGCCTTGCTCTGCCCACCAGCTACAAAGCTTCTTTATAATAACCTTACTGCATGACATTGGATACAATGGATACAATTTGATGCATTTTACACTACTTGTATTATTCATGACAATTAGCTGATAAAGGTAATGAATTTGTGTGTGTGCATGTGACTAATCCTTTTAGTGGACTGTCAGTGTAATAAGTATATATTTCTGTTGAAGAAAATTAAATGGCAGCTTGCCATTTACTTTTTTACAAAATATAAATCTGAACTTGAACATGATATTTAAAAGGGTCATATATGATGCTTTTTTAAAGATCATTATTTGGTGCATTTGGTGTAACAGAATATGTTGACATGCTTTAATGTTCAAAAAAACACATTCTTTTTCAAATACTGTCCATTATTGTAGGTCCTCTATGCCCCGCCTCTCTCAAAGGCTTCGTTTTCTACAAAGTCCCTCCTTCCAACAAGCACAGTCTGCTCTGATTGGCCAACTGGCACAGTGCATTGTGATTGGCCGAACACCACAAGCAGCGTCGGAAATGTAACGCCCCTTTCCATAATCGTGAGCTTCAGCTTTCAAAATTAAAGTAAAGACAGTTAATAATGTCCTTAGTTTTACCATCAGTTCAAGCCCGAGAGAGGAACAGAGCCGCGTGACAGACACAGTAATGATGCTTGTATGTGTTTGCAAACAAGACGCGATTAAGACGATTTCTGATGGGCTGTACACTCCGCTGTGATGTGACCCTGTCTCTCTCTGTCTCTCTCACACACACACACACAAGCCGCGATTAAGATAGCTGATGTGCTGTGATGTGACCCTGTTTCTCTCTCTCTCTCTCACACACGTGCACACACACACACACACACTGCGGCGGAGCAGGTGGTGGAGGAGGCCGAGGCGGAGACAGAGAGCCGATGAGCCAGGGCGACACCGAGGATGCGGGGGGCCAAGGCGGAGCAGATGGCGCCGGCGACCGAGGCGGAGATGGGGATCCAGAAGGCCGCGGTGGAGCCGGAGCGACAGAGGACTGAGGAGGAGCCGAAGGGAAGGAGGAGCCTGACAGAGCCGAAGGGACGAGGCGCAGCCGGAGGAGTGGAGTCCCGAGGAGACGGATGGTCGACGACAGACCAAGGCGGAGCCTGAGGGACGAGGGAGCCCGGTGGAGCCAGTGGACTGATGGGCCACGGCGGAGAGGAGGGAGCTAGGAGCCATGGTGGAGCCGCTGGGTCGACGGGCCGAGCCCGAAGCTTAGAGGCTGGAGGCAGAGGCAAGGGATTCTCCAGCCATGGTGACGATGGAGGATGGCAGACCCGCGGAGCTCGCACCATACTGATGGTGGGCTGAAGGGCGAGCAGAGGGGCTGCCAGACCACATGGAAGACAGGCGTAATAATACAAAATACCTTTTAAAGGTGCACTGTGTAATATTTAGGATGATCTATAGACAGAAATGCAATATAATATACATAACTACGTTTTCAGAGGAGTATAAAGACCTTACTTAATGAACTGTTATGTTTTTATTACCTTAGAATGAGCGATTTATAACTACATATACCGTGGGTCCCCTCACATGGAAGTCGCCATCATGTTTCTACAGTAGCCCTTAACGGACAAACTGCTCTACAGAGCACGTATCATCACTATGTTCTTCTCGCGAAAAAACACTGACACAATGATGAACAAGTAACAGTAATATTCGCAATGACATCGTTTATTGAATAATTAAGTAAATATAATTCCTTAATTTACCTTTGTAAAGAAACCTCATTGCTCTCTGCGGTCTCAGACGACGGCATCTTAGCCCTGTATCGGCCACCGTAGCTTCTCTAAAGGGAGGGGTGAGCGGGGGACTGAGCCGTTGGTTGCAATTCGCAAACTCAACCGCTAGATGCCACTAAAAACTACACACTGCACCTTTAATATAAAAAGTAGCAACTGTATTAATATAAAAACAATGTCAGAGACCACTTCAATATATAATATATTATAATATAAGCAAAAAAAACTGCTTAGGTAACTTTTGATGAATTTGTGGCTTTTGCCTGGAGAATTATATATTTTTTTGCATATATGTACGCCTCTCTCCATATTGTCTTTCCACCATCATTTAGTTGGCATTACTAACAAAAAAGTTAAAAAAATATTATTATATCTCTACAGAACATGCACCAGTGTAGTACCATTACATGAAAGTGGGACATTTGTACCATGCATCCTAAATTATTAAATTACTGCAGTAGTGATACTCGTTTTGAGATAAAGTGATAATTCCATCAATGGTACAGAATGACCTTGAGTAGGTTGATCTGTGTTTCACAGGTGCATCATCAGAAGAGAGTAAACAGTTGCAGTGATGAGGGTGGATTCAGAAGGCAGTGAGCTGTGACTATGGTGGGAGTGAGTGTTTTACCTCAGGCCTTATCTAAAACTTGAGTCTTCTTACATGGGTTCTGCCTGGAAAACATGTGAGATGTGACATGTAAGAGCGAGTCTCGCTATTCTATTTCTGCTATGCTATTTGCTCCCCTGTTTTTCTTTATTTATGTGGAAAAGTTCACATGTGTGGATGAATCTGTGTGCCAGCTTATTCATGGCTGTGTTTGTCTGTGTGTGTGTCTTTGTGTTTCAACTTATCTGCTCACTGGGCTGTTAGATGTGGGTCTGACTGCTGTGACTCAGGCTTGCGTGTGTGACAGAGACCACAACCATGAATAAACTGGCACACACACATTCCCTACCTTCACTCGCACACACAGCCATGGATATATTAGCCCTTGCACACATCCACTCATAAATAAACCTATGCTCTCTCTCTCTCTCACACACACACACACACACACACACACACTTAGACACACACAGACATTTCTGTTCTGTTACCAATCACTCATATTGTTAAAAGAAGCAGCAGCCTAAAATGTGATTGTGCTTGCTGAGAACATAAACGATATGTGGAAAACAGGAGAGTGGGGTAAGATTAGCCATCCCCTGTACACTCTAAAGCAAAATTCAGTGGAACCATAACCACAATTGCAAGAAAATAAATGCATGATTGCAACATGAAAGTTAACAAATCTAATTTATTGATTTAATTGGACCTTTTAAGTTGCGAACACTTTGATGAGTTCTGTATTAATATTGTTGATCATTACATTAACGTAATATTGTAATTCAAACTATTTAGCAATGACTGCACATATACTATTGTACTGACAAGTAATATTTTACATGTTCATTAAATTTACATGCTAAATATGTTGCATTTAGCATGTGTTATGCTAGCTGTTCATCTGAACTGAAACAGATAAAATTCATTGGTTCCAGGGCCACCATTAAACTTAATAAAAATTTGTGTTTATGCTACAAATGATTACGTTCCTCTTACTCAAATGTTGTTTGTTGGTTTAACATAATTTCATTAGAAGTCCTAACTCCAAAATAAACTGTTGCTTTCTACAGAGTGTAGAAACTAAAGAAGAAATTAAAGAGTGGCGGGATATTCAAACAAAGGAAACCCAGGAACTAAAGAATTACAAGCTAAAAGTCAATGAGCAAAAACAAACTGAGCATAATGGTGACAGATAAAAACACCATGTTAATATTTTCATATGAATATATGAATATATGAAATAACATAGGTATTTAACTAAGGAATGGGCATGTTCTTCATTTCATAAATTATATACACATACATCATTTTAACTGAAGGGCTTGCATCAGTTTTACCTTGTGTTATGTCTCCTTGCATAGAGGAAACACTGTCTCATCTTACTCCAATGTGCCCTATAATAACATTACATGAATTTAGACATTGTTTATGTCCAGGGTTTAGGTTTTCTAATGTTTTTTTTTCCAGGAGTGTGGATGCAAAGTCTGTGTTGTGTGTGTTTCTTATGTTTTATAATCCAGAGTATAAGAACACATCATGTCATCACATAACATGATTTGACCTAAAATGTAGCAGAATATTAAAATTGCAGTGTTCTGTGTAAAGAAAAATTGCAGTGTTCTGTGTAAAGAAAAAGAGTGTTTTACAGGTGTAGATGGCTCTTTTTGTAATGCAGAGCTGTAGTGAATCAACACTGACTCCACCTCTGCCACAAACAGGCCTAATTATGTCAGAAATAGTTGTGCATGTTTGGCCTTTGTTGCCATATGTGTGTTGTTTGCAGATGAGAGTTAGTCTCTGTTTTTATGATGTTGCCTGCTGTATACGGTCCCAAACACAGAGAGATGATTACAACAATAGATATGGAGATACAATAACAGTGTGTGTATATATATATGTTTGTAAGAGTTTGGTTTTGCATGAGAATCATAATGTTTTCATGCTATGGTTTAACCTTTTATTTACTCTGTGCCAGTGTTAATTTCGTTGACGAATAATTTTCGTCATAATTGTCGTCAACGACATTTTTTTCACCGACGACAACGAGAAGATGACGAACGAAAACTCTTTTTGAATGACAAAAACTATGACGAAAATCTATTGACATATTCGTCAACGAATAAAAACGAGACGAAAATGTTAGGGAGGGACGATTTGGAAAGAGATTCAATCAGAACATAGTTCTGTAGTGTGTAGTTAGGAGGTTAGATGCATACATATGAACCGGCAGGACATAAGCTATAATACACTTGCTGCACGTTTCATAAAACTTTCAAAAATATCAATATGTGGGAGCAGGGGTGCCTTAAGATAACCAGAGGCCCCTGGGCTACAGCATTACGGCAGGCCCCCCTACCCCAGAAAAACTTTTTTTTATTTTATCTTTTTGAAGCTTCCTGACAATTATTTATATTTTGATTTTTTTTCTTGTTAATATGCCAGTTAACATTCACAACACTGTTCTGCGTAAAATGTGAATATAAGTGAATATGCAAATTCACTCTTTGCCACAAGGTGGCGCTTAAGAACAGCAGAATATAGCCATTACATTACACTATTACGAGGTAATATGAAAAGAAAATGCCATCAAAACTTTCCTGGCTAAAATGTGAGTTTACAGGTATGATTTTGAACACCATAAATCACACAAAATATTCATTATTCATCATCGACAGAACGAAACATCACGACATGTTGGCATAAATGTGGACTGTTTGGTGATTCCTAACTGCGTTTTTATTTTGAAACATGCCGTGCTCACATTTAATTAATTAAATCACAGCCGTATAAAGTTTAATGATCACATTTAAGCGAGGTGGACGATTCCTATTTTTCCATCCCCGGATTTAAAATTGAGACTTTGAAGCAGCACCTTAATCTAAAACCTTCAATTGACACAGATTACATCCACGCAAATTACTGAACTCTCACTGTATGAATCATATGATGTTACAGAAAGTTGTCCGGTCCAGTTCCTTTCACACAGCAGTGTTGTTTCTAATCTGCACGTTAACATAAAGACACTTTTGTTCTGGGCCAACGTTACTGTACAAGCGAAATAAGCGAATTGTGCATTCCGTTTACAGTATATTGGTGGAACACGTGGAACATACCAACTACACAAACTTTGGGGGGAACCTAAACTGAACCATTCACTATATAAGCACCTACAACCAGGGTGTCGCTGAAAATGAGTGTGTGAGTTTGTTTACAGAATGCTATTGTCACTGCTGCAAACTCTCATATAAATAATTATTCGAAAAATATAATTTCCTTGCAGCCAGTGGGCCCCCTTTCCAGTGTAGGCCCCTGGGCTACAGCCCCTTGAAGCCCGTGCATTAATGCGCCCCTGTGTGGGAGTAAGAGAAGAGCAGACATATGGATAAATCTGACGACGCAAGAGAGAACTCGATTCGGTCCGGTTTTCTGAGCACAGACACTGAAGCATACACACACAGAAAGCGCGTCTCACAGCGCGCGAGTACTCTCTTGCGTCGCGTGAGCGGAGAATCACTCACTGCTCTTGACTGAAAAACTTTAGTAGCCCTAAAGGTTAATTTCAATTTATTTATAGAAATAAATATGTCTGCTTGAAAGAATGAAGAATATGGTAAACAAGTTGGTATAAAGAATGAATAATTATCCTATATAACCATTGGTATTTCATTAAAAAGAAGACCATGTTCTTGTTCTTTATGAGAAGTGGTTTTATTTAATTTTAACATAAAGGCATGTTGTGTGTCACTGCAGTTAAATCGATGTCTATCATGATAATACCTTAATATCAAACCTATATAATGAGTTTGGAAATTTTAGAGAAATGCTTAATAAATGCACTGTAACTAAACCCATTAGATTTTAGCCGACTACATTTACTGTAGATTTAGTCGACTAAAATGTTATGATATTTAGTCGACTAAAACTAGACTAAAACTAAAAACAATTCAAATGACTAAAATATGACTAAAACTAAATGGTATTTTAGTCAAAAGACTATGACTAAAACTAAATCAAAATTTGCTGTCAAAATTAACACTGCTCTGTGCAGACATACACTATATTGCCAAAAGTATTGGTTCGCCCCCTTCTAATGAACAGGTTTGACTACTTTAGTAATTTCTATGAGTACAAATCTTAATGTTAAAGCATATAAGGATATTCTAGGAAATTGTGTGCTTCTAATATTATATCAACAGTTTGGACAGGACCCTTTTCTATTCTAACATGACAATGCCTCTGTGTATAAGGCAAGGTTCAAAAAGAAAATTATTGATTCAGTCAGTGTGGAAGAACTTGACTGGTCTGCATAAAACCAAGTCCTAATCCCAGTTTAACACCTCTGGTGTGACTGGAAATGCAGACCTTGAGCCAAAAACTCATCACCAAACACCAATGACTTGTACATATGGGTTCAGTCATTTTAGACACTTCCAAAACTGTTGCAACAGAGATGGAAATACAATTTTTAAATACATGAATTATGTTCCCATCGTTGTTGCCACAGATTTGGAAGTGCATGTTTCTGTTCTAAAGAAGGGGGTGTCCCAATACTTTTGTCTATATAGTGTAAGTACAAGCCATTGGTGTTTGGTGATGAGTTTTTGGCTCAAGGTCTGCATTTACAGTCATTCCATACTGCACTTCCACACTGACTGAATCAATAATTTTCTTTTTGAACCTTGCCTTATACACAGAGGCATTGTCATGTTAGAATAGAAAAGGGTCCAGTCCAAACTGCTGCTATAATATTAGAAGCACACAATTTCCTAGAATATCATTATATGCTTTAACATTAAGATTTGTACTCATAGAAATTACTAAAGTAGTCAAACCTGTTCATTAGAAGGGGGCGACCCAATACTTATTCACTGCAGTTATATAGGATTGTTCATTCTTTAAAGGGATCATGAACTGCGTTTGTTTTTTATTTTGCACTTTTCTAGGTCCATTTATGAAGTTATCAATATTTTTACATCAAACAATCTAATTTATAAGTAAGTAATAAGCAATTTTCTGTCGTGTTTTTAACCCCCCTCATCAGAATGCTCTGTTTGAATAGGTGTGGCGGATTGCAGATACGGAAGTAAACGTCCACTGCTATGATTGGCTAATAGTTGTGTTCGTTTGACAGCCTACAGTACATTCCTCATAGATGGACGCTGCTGTGATTTAGGTCAAAAACACATAACTCAATATACGTCAAACGATCTGTAAGAGGAGACAAAGCAATAGGGATCACGTAATGAAAACAGTTACTCACACTTGTGTTGCAACATTACGTCAGATCCAATATAGTCAATACAGCATCATCTTTTAGTTTCAATCTTTCTGAAAATCTCACGTCGAATTGTGCCTTGTTTGTAAACAAATCCACGGTAAAATGAAGTGAACAAAGGACCAAGTTCTTACTGATGTGGTAAAGTTAAAAATAAAGTTCATCAGATATAAAGAAATAAAGATCAGAAGGAAGGCAATGCAAACACTGTTTTTCCACAATTTGGCACTGCACAGTGTCTTGTTTTCTTCGGAGCCATCTTTATCGTTTTGTTTCTGCCAGGGCCGCTGCTGGCCAAATGGGTGCCCTAAGCAGGATTGTATTGTTGTGCTGCCCCCCCCTCAAATATTATGGAAGTAAAAAAAGAAAACACCTATAGGGGTCAAAATAGAACTTTAATAAAATATAAAAGTAAATAAATACATTGTGATTAAATCGTATTATTTACAAATTACAATTGTAGCTCTAGACCAGGGGTGTCAAACTCAGTTCCTGGAGGGCCGCAGCCCTGCAGAGTTTAGTTCCAACACTGCTCCAACACTCAAACCATGTAGTTTTCAATTGAGCCTGAAGGACTTGATTAGTTGGATCAGGTTTGTTTAATTAGAGTTGGAGCTAAACTCTGCAGGGCTGTGGCCCTCCAGGAATTGAGTTTGACACCCCTGCTCTAGACAGTTACCTATGGCTATGATTTTATTAATACAGTTGTCTGATTGATTTTATAGTCTCAAGCATTCAGAAATCACGCAAAAGAAAACTAAGCAGTTTTACTACGATAAATCCATGGTTAATTTTTGTAAGGGTTGTGATGTCCACATGTTTTTTGAAGAAATTATAGAGGCTGTGTCATCTATAGCAAAAAGGTGGCCAAAAATTTAAGATTAAGTGGATATTTGAATTAAATGTTTAGTCAATAGCCTATTAAACAAGGATTTGACCGTCCTGTAAGTGTAACAGCAGCAATTACCAGGCCTTTGGCTCCCTTTGCGGGCATTTGTATTAACATGTAATATACATACATTTATTTTGTTATTACATTACGTGTTATTCAATGAAACCATAATTATTAATTAACCAATCATTATTGCCTCATTGTTTTATATAATGCATTTTAAGTAATTTTAAAGGCTGTTGTTGGCTTAGGTCTGTTTTTATAACCACAACAAAATATATCTTAATACTTCTTTGTAAATTATTATTTGAAGTAACAAAACCATGGTTAATTTGCTGTTACCATGGCTACAAGAACCATCATTTTTGGTTTTATTCTTGTTAAAACCATGGGTAATTTTCGTAAGGGAACATGGAAACAGATGCGTTGCTGGTGGTGAAATTAGCTATTACGTCAACAGCCAAAAAAGTTTCACAGGCTTATGAATGTAGCCTACCTGAAAGTGATGCACGGGCTTCGTTTTCATCTCTTTTTTTTTTTCTTGCCGCAAGATTGCTGTTGTCTTTTCACGGGCATAGACAAGTTGTCCATCAATTATGATCATTTGCATTCAGTCGCAAACATGAGGTGCGAGCGGTCGCGGGTGCGAATGTGGGTGTCACAAATCCTGGCCATGAACTTCTGTTCATTCAACACTAGAGGTCACTCACCCATCACATTGACTTTCACACCACACAGACAGTTACAGATCACTCAAGGACTGCATTTCCCATCATCCACTGCACCTTCACAGCTGTTCGCACTAATCACGCACACACCTGAGAACAATCTCACATCACCCTGATTGCACCACTGATCACACCATCACACACTATATAGCCTGGGACTTCCTCTTGCTCTCTGCCGAGTATTGTTTAGCCTAGCTACTTTATAAAGCGTTCCCTGTTTTCCGAGTTAGATTTCATGTGTTTTGATTCCTGCCCGTTCTCCTGGATTATTCTCTCTGCCTAGCCCTCTGGATATCGTATGCTGATCGTCGACCCCCGCTTGCTCTAAGAACTGCTCTGTGTTTTGCCCCTGCCATACCTGTTTACTGTTTACTGACCCTGCCTGAATATGACCATGTATTGTAATAAAGCTTTACAAATGGATCCGCTTGCCTCACGTCTCGTCAACCCCGTAACAGTGGGAATGGCGTGTCACGTTTTTTTTTTTTTTTTTTGAGCAACTGGGATGGTGCCCCCCCCTGGGAGTTGGTGCCCTACACAAACTGCATACTCTGCGTATAGGGAGCGGCGGTACCAGCCCGATCGCACGGCAATTCGTACATATTTTACGCGGTGGCTAATTCGTACAACCTCACTCGTACAAATTCATACCATATTTGCTAAATCGTACTTATTTTACGAGTTGCCAATTCGTATGAATTTGTACGAATTACTTACACCTAACCCCGCCCCTAAACCTACCCGTCACTGGGGTTTAGACAAATCTTACTAAATCGTACGAATGAGGTCGTACGAATTCGTACAAATTAGCCACCTCGTAAAATACATACAAATTGCCATAAGATAGCGTTGGCGGTACTGGTTTCTGCATAGACCTGCGTGTTTGTCTCTCTAGTAAACACTACGTGTGTGAATGAGAGGGCGGGGCTAAACAGGCAGTGATGTAGAATCAGTGGGCAGGGCTAAACAGGCAGTGATGTAGAAGCAGGTGTTGATCTTCTCAGAGCCATTGAGAAACAGAGTTGCGACACTCCCATAGGCTTCCATATAAGAACTGAGGAATGCGGAAGTAAAGCGTGTCATGGAGCAGCCAATAGTTCCAGTATTGAAGCGAATTCATTTCAGTGTTTCTCAAGCACACTCGCCAGAAAGTTGAGGAAATTACAGCAGTTTTTGGCATTTTAACACATTAGTTTACCTCTCGGAAATCTGGCCAGTAGTTGTATTTTATGAAACGCGATATAGTTAATGTTTATTTTTAGATAACAGCCAGTTATGCTATATTTCCAGTTAGATAACATGAGAACAACCTTATTAGCGATCATGACCAGATGCTAGTTGTCATATTTTTACGTTTTTAGACTTTCTGCAATCTTTCTCTCCCTGTAGGAAGTTGAATGAGTTTCAGTGAAGACTGCCCATTAAAGGAATACAAGAAAGAGTTTCCCTGAATGCAGTTGGTTGCATTGTGTGTTTTTTTAAACATAATTTACATTTTTATTGGGTTAAATTCCGTATTTTCTGGCCTTTTTTAACATTCATTTACATTTACATTTAATCATTTAGCATACGCTTTTATCCAAAGCGACGTACAAATGAGGAGAACAATAGAAGCAATTAGACCATCGAGAGAGCAACAGTATACAAGTGCCATGACAAGTTTCAGTTAGTCTAGCACAGTACACGTAGCTAGGAATTATTTTTATTTTTTTATTTTTTTTTCTATAGAATAGGTAAGTGTTAGTATTAGTTGGTCAGGTGCTGGCGAAAAAGATGTGTCTTTAGATGTTTTTTGAAAATGGCTAAAGACTCAGCTGTTCGAAGTGAGATCGGGAGGTCATTCCACCAGCTGGGCACAGTCCAGGAAAAAGTCTGTGAGAGTGATTTGGTACCTCTTTGGGATGGCACCAAAAGGCGTCGTTCACTTGCAGAACGCAAGCTTCTGGAGGGCGCATAAGTTTGAACTAGCAAGTTTAGGTATATTGGTGCAGTGCCAGTTGTGGTCTTGTAGGCAAACATCAGTACCTTGAATTTGATGCGAGCAGCTATTGGTAGCCAGTGTAACCTGATGAAGAGAGGGGTAACGTGAGCTATTTTTCGGCTCATTAAAGACCACTCTGGCTGCTGCATTCTGGATCAGTTGCAAAGGCTTGATAGTACATGCGGGAAGGCCCGCCAAGAGAGCATTGCAATAGTCCAGTCTGGAGAGAACAAGAGCTTGGACCAGGAGTTGTGTGGCTTGCTCTGACAGGAAGGGCCTAATCTTCCTAATGTTGTATAAGGCAAATCTGCAGGACCGGGCCGTTGTAGCAATATGGTCTGTGAAGCTTAACTGATTATCGATCACAACTCCAAGGTTCCTGGCTGTCCTGGAAGGAGTTATGTTTGACGAACCCAGCTGTATAGAGAAGTTGTGGTGAAGTGATGGGTTGGCTGAGACCATGATCAGTTCTGTCTTAGCAAGATTGAGCTGAAGGTGATGGTCCATCATCCAGCTAGAAATGTCACTAAGACAGGCTGCAATGCGAGCAGTTACCGTCGGATCATCAGGTTGGAATGAGTAGTATAGTTAAGTGTCAACAGCATATCAGTGGTAAGAAAAGCCATGCTTCTGAATGACTGATCCTAATGACGACATGTAGAGGGAGAAGAAAAGTGGTCCAAGCACTGAGCCTCGAGGAACTCCAGTAGCAAGAAGTTGTGACTTCGAAACCTCACCCCTCCAAGACACCCTGAAGGACCTATCTGAGAGGTAAGCCTCGAACCACAGGAGGTCGGTTCCTGAGATGCCCATCTTTCTGAGGGTGGACAGGAGGATCTGGTGGTTAACTGTGTCAAAAGCAGCAGACAGATCCAGCAAGATGAGTACAGAGGATTTGGAAGCTGCTCTTGCCAGTCTCAGGGCCTCTGTAACCGAGAGTAGGGCAGTCTCAGTTGAGTGGCCGCTTCTGAAGCCAGATTGGTTGTTGTCCAGAAGGTTGTTCTGTGCAAGAAACAAAGACAGTTGGTTGAACACAACTCGATCAAGTGTCTTTGCAATGAATGGAAGAAGGGATACCGGTCTGTAGTTTTCTAAAAGTGCTGGATTTAGAGAGGGTTTTTTAAGCAGTGGGCTTACCCGAGCCTGCTTAAATGCTGTGGGAAATGTACCAGTGTGAAGCGAGCTGTTGATAATGTGAGTAAGCGCAGGTAAGACTGAAGAAGAAATGGCTTGAAGGAGGTGAGTGGGGATAGGATCTACTGGACAAGTAGTGGGATGATTGGAAAGGATGAGTTTGGAGACCTCCGTCTCCGAGAGAGGAGAAAAGGAGGTGAGAGATTGTGTATTTGTCGTTATGAAGTTATTATTAGTTTGTGGTGTGAGGAATTGGTCACTGATGGTTCTTGTTTTATTTGTGAAGAAAATTGCAAAATCATCAGCTTTAAGAGTTGATGAAGGAGGAGGGGGAGGAGGACAGAGAAGAGAAGAGAAGAGAAGAGAAAGTTTTGAAGAGTGTGCGAGAGTCAGAACGGTTGTTAATTTTGTTGTGGTAGTATGTCGTTTTAGCAGTGGAGACATTTGCAGAGAAGGAAGAGAGGTGTGACTGATACACACTAAGGTCAGTAGAGTTTTTGGATTTGTGCCATTTCCTCTCTGCAGCCCTTAGTTTAGCGCGATGTTCACAGAGAACATCGGACAACCAGGGGGCAGAGGGGGTAGTGCGTGCTGGTCTGGATGAAAGGGGGCAAACGTTGTCTAAGCAAGATGTTAGAGTGAAGCAAAGAGTGTCAGTAGCACTGTTTGTGTCCAGTGCTGAAAACTGAGAGGGTGAAGGCAGTGCGGATGAAACCATTGAGGATAGGCGAGAGGGAGAGAGCGAGCGTAGGTTACGCCGAAAGGTGACCTGCGGAGGACTGTGTGCTATGTCAGGAGTTAGTGTGAGGTTAGAAGTGATGAGGAAGTGGTCTGAGGTGTGCAGTGGAGTAACTAATGTGTTGTCGGTGGAGCAGTAGCGTGTGCAGATGAGGTCCAGTTGGTTACCTGATTTGTGAGTAGCCGTAGTAGACACTCGCTTGAGGTCAAATGAAGTGAGAAGAGTGTTGAAGTCAGTAGCCTGGGGTTGTTCTAGGTGGATGTTGAAGTCACCGAGCAGTACCAGAGGAGTACCATCCTCAGGAAAGTTTGACAGTAACACATCCAACTCCTCCAAGAAGTTACCCAGTTGACCTGGGGGACGATACACAACTACAAAGTGGATTTTAGCAGGATGGGTAATAGTAATTGCATGAGATTCAAATTAACTGTTGCCTGTAAGAGATGGTAGAAGATCAAATTTCCATTCATTTGAAATAAGGAGACCCGTACCTCCACCCCTCCCAATCGTGCGAGGGGTGTGGGAAAAAGTGCAATTAGTGGAGAGGGCTGCAGGAGTGGCAGTGTCCTCAGGTTTGATCCAAGTCTCAGTTAGGGCCATGAGGTTGAGACCGGAATGAGTAGCAATAGAAGGAATTAAATCTGCTTTGTTTACAGCAGACTGGCAGTTCTGAATAGAGTAAAGTAGTAGAGGACAGAGGGACCGGCCGTAGATTATTAGGATTGGCCTGCCTCCAACGTACAGTGCGTGCTCTCCGAGTGTTAGTAGTAATAGTAGAGATTTGAAAGCACATAGTGAGTACAAATGACTAAAAAAGTAGATGAGAACAAGTTAGACAAAAAGTAAAGAAAGGGGCGAAAGCAATACTCAAGTGCCTTGTCGGTGTCCTTGCTTGGTGGAGTCGTGCAAGGTAGAGTCGATCGAAAGTGAAGAGAACATTCACTTATATTGTCTTCTTACATAAATGTCATAAAATAATAAATGGGTGTGAGTAATTAATCTTTTTAATTTCAAGTGTAAATCTCTAAGTGTAAATAGCGATAGATGCTATTTACGCTAAGTGCAAATAGCTATAGATTCTATTTACACTATGTTAAAATAGCAAGATGTTCTGCTATTTATACTACTTATTGCAAATAGTGGCAATTATCTGCACCTCAGTATTGTAGTACATTATAAAACAGTACGCAATAATAATGTATTGAGTGTAAATTATAGTTTTAATTAAAATTATTAAATGGATACCATCTTATTGGGACAATAAACCCACCCTACACCTACCCTAACCCTACCCGATAATTTATTTTCAACTTTTTGATTATTTCCTTAATTTTTATTGAAAATAAATGCCTTTCCGATGCGATATGAGATTTGAAAAGAGAGACAAAAAGTTTGGCAAAAGGCAGGCTCGAACTCAGGTCGATAGCGTCAAAAAGCAGAAGGTAAGACAAAAAGTCTTACCTTCACTGCCACTGAAACTGATACTGATTTAGCATCTTTTTTTAGTGTTGACTAACCCAATCACACGTTAGTGGGTGGAGTTAGTGTAAATAGCCTTTGCCAACAAGGCGGGCTATTTGCACTTAGTGTAAATAGACACTCAGTAAAAAAAAGCAAAACTTATTAACATTGAGTGTTTGATAATGTCTAAATATACAATGCAAAACATAAACTAAATAAATAAGCTATTATGACCGGTAAAACTCTTTACAGCAACTAGAATAGAGCTAAATAAACAGCCATATGGGCATCTAGTGGTTAAATCATGGCATTACATAGGATTTATTTTTTTTTGCCACCAAACGCCTCTAATTTGCCTCTTTGTACTGGAATTTAAAAACATTTCCTCTATTTTAACCCTAAATACTACGCTAATTGTAATATAAATAATAAGCATATTAGAAAAATATTAATGCTGTCTCTTCATCACTCCCCAGAATAAAATTTGATTGTAAAACGTAGTCAGCGTAGTTACTTCAAACAGTACTTCCAGCTAAAATACAAGTCCTCTATATATAACATTGCTTTCTCCAGTGAAAGTCGTCTCATCTGAATCAGGAGAGAAATATAAACAGATAATGCAATGTTTACAAGCAAAATCAGTCCAAAACAGCTCTAAACAAATATAGTGGATTTTGATGTGAGAGAACAACAGGAGATGGACTTTTTCACTGGAGGAAGTTATTATAAAAACTGGAGGAAGTTATTATTATAAAAAAAAAAAAAAAAAAAAAACAATTATGGATTATGGGCTTGTATTTTGGCCAGAAGCGACGGTTTAAAGTTCAAACACCTTAATGGTGGATTTGTTTCTTATAAACACACAGCTTTTTACTTCATAAACCATTAATTAATGGATTGAAGTTGTGTTGTGGATTATTGTGATGTTTTTATCAGCTGTTTGGACGTTCTTACAGCACCCATTCACTGCAAAGGATCCATTAGTGAGCAAATGATGCAATAGTAAATTTCTCCAAATCTCTCTGGATGAAGAACAAACTCATCTACATCTTATATGGCCTGAGGGTAAGCATTCTTTTCAGCAAATTGAGCTATTGAAATAAACTATTTAAGCGAACTGAAAATGAACTGTTCCTTTAAGTTCTGTCTGTACCTCTCACTGAAAATGATCGAGGCCTGTAGGCCTACTTGTGTGTGTGGTTCCGGTATAACCTTTGCTTTGGGGACAAAGTGTCCCCGCAAAGATGGCAATATCCAAAATCTTTGTTTTTGTGGGTCCCTATGAGGAAAACAGTTTATAAATCATATGGAATTAAGTTCTAAAAATGGCAGTAGTGTTTTTGTGTTTAATGTGAACACAATATGTAAAAGGTATCTGTTTTTGGCAACCTGGTCTCATAAAAATATGTACCTCTGTGCACTTTCTGTGCGACACCGTTTTACGTACCTTACTGCACGTTTCGCCGCAGTTTCAAAGAGAAATGTCCACTGAGTGGCGCTAAAACACATGTTAAATACGTGAACCCTGGCACGTTTTTATTATGTTGATATAGGTACGTATTGCTGTGTTTTTATTATGTTGCTTCAGGTACGTATGTACTTCGGCGGTTCAGAATTCAAATATCCGGGGTCTGTCCCTAAAAGTTAATGCTCTATCGTGTTGGAAATATGCCTTACACCAAACCCAACCCTAAACGTACCTGATAGTGTTAACAAATGCATAACTGGTATAAAAACGTATTTGTTGATGCAACCGTGCCATTTCAACTTCCTTATATGCAGATTTGTACTGTTTTGTCGAACCGTGGTTACACGGGATTTGAACCGGAGCTCCTCGCCTCTTAAGTACGTCTCCGTACTCCGTGAGCTACCGAACAAACCTACTGTCTATGAAAACCCATAGATATGACACTGGATATGTGCGATGCTAACATTCAAAAGCATCAGTTTTCAAATCTCCCAGCATATTAATATTGTTTTGAAGTCGTAACATGATATTCTTAAAGTAATTGTGCGAAAAATACGCTTTATTAATCAAAATTCTACTGTAAATTTGTGTGAAAAGGAGTAAAAGGTGTCGGGGCTTTACTGCCTCTAGTGTTTGTTTCTTTTGGAAACTGAAACTGCAGTAATATGTAGTTATTGGTACGTATTTCGTGTCTCGCTAAAAAGTGCACCCAGGTACATAAATGCCATGAGACTAGGTTGGTTTTTGGAAGAAGTGGCAATTACAGTGATGCTAATAACTGCCAACTGCTTCAAGTTTCAAGTTTTATTTGTCACATACACGACTATATAGTGTGTATAACCAGCAGTGAAATGTGAGTCAGGTCCGCTCCATGGACAGTGCAAATATTGTAGAATGCAACATAAGGGAAGTATGCATAAAATAAAATGAATAAAAAAATAGATATAAAGAACAAAATATAAAATATAAAGTATAAAAGAATGTGCATGACAGTATGCTGTAGAATTAAATATTAAGATAAGCATGACTGTACGAGAGAGGAATGTGCAAACAGGTTGAACATGGTTGACATGAAGCAGCAATCACAAAAAAATAAATATAAAAAATAAGATAATAAGATATCAAGACACAGAAAGTGTTGTGTGCAAATGACACTGTCAGTATGAGGTAGAGAATAATGAGTGTGAATATCTAACTGATTGTTAGTGATTATGAAGTAAGTCAGATGATGTTAAGAGGCTGAGTTGAGTTAAGGAGTCTGATGGCCTGGGGGAAGAAGTCTCTCAGTTTTTGCCATCAGGCTGCGGAAGCGCTTACCAGATGGCAGCAGAGTGAATAGACAGTTTCCAGGGTGATTTGAGTCTTTGGTGATTTTGACAGCTCTGCTTCTGCAGCGTTTGAGGTAGATGTCCTGCAGAGAGGGGAGAGCAGACCCTGAGATGCGCTCAGCTAAGCAGTGAGAAAGAGTGAATTGGAGACTTCCAATTTTTTTTTTTTCCTTCTTATTCGAAACATTCCCAAACGCATTAAAGGGATAGTTCACTTTGAAATTAAAAGTTGGTATCTATCAGCTTACCCAAAGGGCATCCAATATGTAGGTGTCTTTTTTTCTTCAGTAGATCCAATTTTGATATTTTTAGGTCAAACCATTCTAGTCTGTCAGTCATATAATGGCAGGTATAGGTCACTGTCTCTATAAGAGGAAAAAAACAAAAAAACTACACATTGATGGCCTAAGACACGAAACGAGCGGTTTGTGTGAGAAAACAAACAGTATTTATATCGTTTTTTACCTCTTGTACACAACCATGTCCAAGTGATCTGAGTGCGCGCACGCATCCGGTGTGTATATATATATACAGTGGGTACGGAAAGTATTCAGACCCCCTTAAATTTTTCACTCTTTGTTATATTGCAGCCATTTGCTAAAATCATTTAAGTTCATTTTTTTTCCTCATTAATGTACACACAGCACCCCATATTGACAGAAAAACACAGAATTGTTGACATTTTTGCAGATTTATTAAAAAAGAAAAACTGAAATATCACATGGTCCTAAGTATTCAGACCCTTTGCTGTGACACTCATATATTTAACTCAGGTGCTGTCCATTTCGTCTGATCATCCTTGAGATGGTTCTACACCTTCATTTGAGTCCAGCTGTGTTTGATTATACTTATTGGACTTGATTAGGAAAGCCACACACCTGTCTATATAAGACCTTACAGCTCACAGTGCATGTCAGAGCAAATGAGAATCATGAGGTCAAAGGAACTGCCTGAAGAGCTCAGAGACAGAATTGTGGCAAGGCACAGATCTGGCCAAGGTTACAAAAAAAATTCTGCTGCACTTAAGGTTCCTAAGAGCACAGTGGCCTCCATAATCCTTAAATGGAAGACGTTTGGGACGACCAGAACCCTTCCTAGAGCTGGCCGTCCGGCCAAACTGAGCTATCAGGGGAGAAGAGCTTTGGTGAGAGAGGTAAAGAAGAACCCAAAGATCACTGTGGCTGAGCTCCAGAGATGCATTCGGGAGATGGGAGAAAGTTGTAGAAAGTCAACCATCACTGCAGCCCTCCACCAGTCGGGGCTTTATGGCAGAGTGGCCAGACGGAAGCCTCTCCTCAGTGCAAGACACATGAAAGCCCGCATGGAGTTTGCTAAAAAACACCTGAAGGATTCTCTGGTCTGATGAGACCAAGATAGAACTTTTTGGCCTTAATTCTAAGCGGTATGTGTGGAGAAAACCAGGCACTGCTCATCACCTGTCCAATATAGTCCCAACAGTGAAGCATGGTGGTGGCAGCATCATGCTGTGGGGGTGTTTTTCAGCTGCAGGGACAGGACGACTGGTTGCAATCGAGGGAAAGATGAATGCGGCCAAGTACAGGGATATCCTGGACGAAAACCTTCTCCAGAGTGCTCAGGACCTCAGACTGGGCCGAAGGTTTACCTTCCAACAAGACAATGACCCTAAGCACACAGCTAAAATAACGAAGGAGTGGCTTCACAACAACTCTGTGACTGTTCTTGAATGGCCCAGCCAGAGCCCTGACTTAAACCCAATTGAGCATCTCTGAAGAGACCTAAAAATAGCTGTCCACCAACGTTTACCATCCAACCTGACAGAACTGGAGAGGATCTGCAAGGAGGAATGGCAGAGGATCCCCAAATAAACTTGTTGCATCTTTCCCAAAAAGACTCATGGCTGTATTAAATCAAAAGTGTGCTTCTACTAAATACTGAGCAAAGGGTCTGAATACTTAGGACCATGTGATATTTCAGTTTTTCTTTTTTAATAAATCTGCAAAAATGTCAACAATTCTGTGTTTTTCTGTCAATATGGGGTGCTGTGTGTACATTAATGAGGAAAAAAAAAGAACTTAAATGATTTTAGCAAATGGCTGCAATATAACAAAGAGTGAAAAATGTAAGGGGGTCTGAATACTTTCCGTACCCACTGTATATAGTTGTAGGATATTCTAATTATAAAGCGCTAATATAAGTAATAAATAAGATACTATATTATTCTAATATGGTTATTATATTTATTTTATTGGCATATATAACATCTTTATAAATTATAAAGCACTATTGTGACAAGGTATATTTATATTATATTATATTAGGTTTATTATATTATATACATTTATTACATTTTATATTATCATCTCACACATGGATCAGCATTTTCTACACTGTATTTCTATAATAAAAATACATATCTGATATGACTTAATATAAAATTAGCATCAAACAAACAATATAATTCTTATTTTCAAGGAATAAATTCTAAATGGAAAAAAAGAAAAATGATTGTACAACCATCAATTAGGTGGCGATATGCACTAAGCATGTAAACGACCATTGAACGAAAGAAGAAGAAAGAAACAGCATGGCGCGCTTTTTCTTAGCGTCCGTTTCCATAGTGACTCGTCAATTTGTCGCTCTGTTGAGAATGTCTTGAGTCTTAACCAGGAACATACTCTGAGTTGAATGAACTTACTCCTGGATGCGTTTTTGGAACCACATACCTCAAGTAAGCAAGCTTTGGGGTTAATCAACCAAACGTTCAGGGTTTAGCTGAAGGTAAGTTAACCGTTCTTTCTGGAATACACCCCTGCTGTTACTGAGCAGTCCGGCGACATGACAAAAAACGTTGATCCTGATTGGTCCTCTTGCGTGCATTCGAAGTGCTGATTGGCTGATTCACAGATAGAACCTTATAGAACCAAGTTAGAGTTCGACTTTGTGGATACAACCTTTTTTTTCTAAATAAAAAGTCCTAAAATGTACAAAACCTAAAAAAAAAACATCACATAGTGTAAATAAGTTGTCACAGAATAAGAATATGTGAATAACTCAATTTTGACAAAAATGTCAGATAGAACCTTATAATTCCAAGGCGACTATATATCTAAGACATATTATTGGAAGATATAGAATGACAACTGATATTTTTTATGCATTTAATCTGCTACACTCTTTTAGAGATCTCATTACTTTACATTACAAGTTATCAGAATTTAATCTTACTTACGAATAACCACAGCGGTGCCAAATTACATATTTTTTGCTCAGTTTGGGCCTCTATCTTGTATGAGCACCATATTCTCACTATATCATAATATGGGCCATAAAATATATTAGATTTTATATATACAATTTTGTCTAAAGGTTTAATAAACTGTTTCTGAATAACATTTTGTATGTCAGGCTTCACAGGTTTAACATTAGGGGCCAGATTTACTAAACGGCAAATTAGAGTGAGAGCACAATCCCATAAAGGCACCAGTGGGAGTGGAAAATTCTGCAGATGATCTAGTCTGAAAGGGAAACTCCTACAAATGCATATATGCAATAAGATCAGCTGCCAAAATACCTGTCCACACTAATTTCTCACTGTGTCTTTAGCAAATCCTGACAGTTCATGAGGCATTCTTTTGCACTTTTCCAAGTAGAGCGAATTAAATATAATGTAGATTAGGCTGGCCTGATGACAAATGTATTTCCAGTAATAGCTGTATATCTGATGTGTGCGTTCATCCATAACTTCAAATGTATGGAGTTTCTTGTATGTCTTTTTTTAAAATTATTTCTATGTGATAGTCTGCAGTGGCTGGAAGTGCAGTTGGCGTGAAGCGATACCAAGGGTCATAGGCCAGGTTAAATGAGCTGGGGGGAAGAACTGCTCCCAAACTGTCGAACTGACTGAAACTCCTAGCAGCATTTCTAATTTGAGTGCATTTAAGGGGGATGCTGGTCTTTCTGGAGGCAGGCGTCACCCTTGGCAGGACCCCTGAGTTTGTACTTGTACTGAGCTCAGTCTTTTAAGAGTTGATAATCAAGAAATGTACATGTCACTTAACATGGTTTATTAGTGAAAACACATTCATAATTTTTGGATCAGTATTTATTCAGTATTGTTATGTCAAAAGCAAAACATCTTGCATTGAAGGTTCTCGCATTGAATAATCCCGGATACGTACAGGTCAACAAGGAAGGGCACGTTTCACACAGTTCAGATGTTTCGTGCTCTCATTTGTTGAGTTCCGTTTGACTCTGAGTCATGTCTCATATGAGCTGTCTGCTGTTTATCTATGTCCACAGTAATGAAGCGTGAAGGACACATGTCCATGTTAGTTACGTCATCATACTGTATGCATACTCAATGTTTCATAATGGTCACAAACATTCACTGTGTTCACTGCTGAACATCTCAACAACTCAGTCCAGTTTCTGAAATCACTTTTTAAATTTGGTTGTCTAGATATGTCCAAGAGAAATACATGAATTTGCTCCCATTTTCATTTGGTGGCTTTGGTCATACATAAAATGTCCCCTGGCCTACACTGACATGTTCTGCTGGGTTTACTTTCATTCATTCTTTTTATTTATTTATTTTTATTCATTTATTTTCCCTGTCTGTCTAAACTACAGCTGTCCTGAGGCAAGGTGGTCCATGTCTCCACACCAAAACACATGAGCTGACTTTGTCTTTCAGAGAGAGAGAGAGAGAGAGAGAGAGAGAGAGAGAGAGAGAGAGAGAGAGAGAGAGGGAGACAGACAGAGAAAGAAAATCAGATAGAAAGAGCTAGAAAGAGAGAGACCCAAAGGAAGGTCAGCTGTGGGGGATGTAAATAGCTCTTATGTACATTTGCCTTTCAAACACAGTGTTTGTGTGTGACACAGAGAGAGAAGCAATGTGTGAAATCATTCAAATTAATCCATGACTGTGCGGAAAAGATGAGTTTGCACTAAGGCAGACAAAGCTAATAATAAATTAGAGCAAAAATTTGCCAAAATGAGAAATCCATCATTATTTACTCAACTTCACATTGTTCCAATCCTTTCTTCTGTGGAAAAAAAAATAATATTCTGGCTGTGTTTTCCATGGAATGAATGGTCACAGTCACAGATACAGAAAAAGTAGCACATATGACTCATACTCTTTATGCCAAGGGTTCTGAAACCATACAATAGATTTGTGTGAAGTGCAGATTAAAATATGTCATTATGCGCTAAAACTCTTCCCTCTGCAACCGGATCATCTGATCAATTAGAATTTTTTTAAAAACCTTGGGCCTCATTTATAAAATGTTGCACAGAAACGTACTCGGTTACTGTCGTAACCTCGGTTCCCTGAGATGCGGAACGAGTACTGCGTCTTGATGTGTGCTTCCAACCTGTGTTGGAGGCGTCTGTCATGACAACTTTCCTGGTGTGGACCAACCCCATGGCCACGCCCTTCTCCATCCACCATGGGTTCTTCCAGGGGGTCAGGGCTGTTACACAGGCCTGATTCACCCTGATATGCAGGCGTCCATGACGCCATGCGTTGTGTGGAACCCATGGTTTCAACCAGCGTTGAAGGGGGCGCATGCGGAGCAGGCCCAGCTGTAACACTGGCGATGCTGCGGCCATGAGGCCCAGCATTCTCTGAAACACTTTGAGTGGGCGAGCGGTGTCGCTCTTGAAGGTGGCCGTGAGTTTCTGAATGGCCAGAGCGCGTTCTGGCGCTATCACCGCTGTCATGCGAGCTGAGTCCAGAACTGTACCCAGGAACGATACTCGTTGGCTGG
This sequence comes from Schizothorax lantsangensis, assembly GCA_027422415.1. Taxonomy (NCBI): domain Eukaryota; kingdom Metazoa; phylum Chordata; class Actinopteri; order Cypriniformes; family Cyprinidae; genus Schizothorax; species Schizothorax lantsangensis. Next base: position 10,049,635 of record CM049848.1, read on the forward strand.
GAGACAGTGCGCTTTTGGCGAAATTGACCCTGAGCCCCAGGCGCTCTAAGTGGCTGAGGATGAGGGTTCTGTGTGAAAGTAGTTCCACCTCTGACTGGGCCAGAATGAGCCAGTCGTCGAGGTAGTTGAGAATGCGGATTCCCATCTGTCTCAGAGGGGAAAGAGCCACGTCCATGCCCTTTGTAAAAGTACGGGGGGCCAGAGACAGCCCAAAGGGTAGGACCGTGTACTGGTAAGCCACTCCCTCGAAGGCGAATCTCAAGAATTGTCTGTGATGGGGGGCTATCTGGATGTGAAAGTATGCATCTTTCAGGTCCAGAGAACAGAACCAGTCCCCTGTGCAATCTGCGAGAGGATCTGCTTCAGCGTGATCATCCTGAACGGCCGTCTCATGAGGGCATGATTCAGGCATCTGAGATCGAGGATGGGCCGGAGGCCGCCATCCTTTTTGGGGACGAGGAAGTAACGGCTGTAAGGCGCAGGGTCCAACGCTATCTTGGGTCGGGGGCCCTGGCGCTTCGGAGGGGGGTGGCGTCTGGCTGAGCGTGAACGCCCTCGCGGCTGCTGAGTCCTAGCAGGCTGAGGGGCGGAAACGGCAGGTGCAGGTTTCGCGGGCTGCTGAGTCGGCGCAGTCCTGGGGGGACTCTGAGCAGCTGCTGGGCTGGAGCGCTTGGGCAGGAAGTGTCGCATAGCTTGTGACGCCTTCTGTGCCTCTGTGAAGCGCTCAGCGAATCCTTCCACCGCAGGTCCAAAGAGGCCGCTGGGGGAAATTGGAGCATCAAGGAAGGGGACCCTGTCCAGGTCCTTAATCTCCGTCAGCATGAGCCACAGGTGGCGCTCGAGCAGTACCAGGCTGGCCATAGACCTTCCTATGGCCTGGGCGGTAGTCTTGGTGGCTCGCAAAGCCAGGTCCGTTGCACTTCTCAGCTCCCTGAGAGTCGCAGGATCAGGTTCAGACTCATCTATGGCAGAGAGGAGCTTGGCCTGACAGACCTGGAGAACCGCCATAGAGTGAAGCGCCGAAGCCGCCTGTCCAGCTGAAGCGTAGGAGCGTCCAGCGAGCGCTGAAGTGGTCCTGCATGGCTTGGACGGGTGATTGGCTTTCGCCTTCCAGCCGATGGCAGTGGGTGGGCAGAGATGTGCAGCCACTGACTCATCCAGTTGCGGCATCCTCTCATATCCCTTTTCTTCAGCGCCGTCAATTGTAGTGAGGGCGGATGAAGCGGAAGTACGGAGGCGGGCAGAGTAAGGGGAGCGCCAAGATCTCGTGAGCTCGTCGTGAACTTCAGGAAAGAACGGCGATGGTCGTTGCTGAGGGGCCTGACGGCGCCCCGGCAGAAACCACTCATCCAGACGGCTGCGAGAGGGCTCCTCTGGTGGAGACCACTCCAAACCCAGCTCTTCAACCGCTTTTGAGAGGACACGGAAAAGTTCGGCATCCATCCCGGCTTTGGTGGCGCTGGGCGCGGGCAAACCTGAGGGGGCGGGGTCAGTCACTGAGCCCGACAGCTCCTCAGCATCTGAAGCTACCAGTGACATGCTGTCATCGGCCAGCTCATCGTCACTTCCCCCGAACGAGACCAGATCACTCACGCTTGCAGAGGGATGCTGGTCAGGTTGGGAAAAAAGGACGGGAGACACCTCTCTGTGTGGCGAAAGTGAGGCACGCGGGATCTGAGCCGACGTGAGCTTGCTCTCAACCGGGCGCTGAGAACCTCTGCCCCGCTGTTTTTTCCTCACAGGTCCCTGGGAGGAAGAAAACGGGAGGGTGCGAGGGGCGGGGTCGCTCTCTGAAAAGAAAGCGATCCGCGAGCGTAGAGAGGTGAGACTGATGCTCTCGCAGTGAGAACAATCAGTGCCAGCGAGCATCTGCATGGGATTTCCCCAAGCAGGAAACACACTCGCTGTGACCGTCATCGGCGTGCAGGGGGGACCTGCATGAACCGCAGTAATGGCGCGGCATTATAGCGCCGATTTGCTCTTTTAGAGACTTACGTGATAATCGCCGGATGGCGGCAGCGAACGGGACCGGAACTGCTGCGATGCTGGGGCGCGTAGAAAGGCGGATCAGCCGAGCAGATCGAGGTCGCTGGGTCCACCTGCGAGGCGTGTCAACTGCGAGTAGGCTTCTGGGTCAGTGTAGACGAAGTCGTCGTCGCTGAAGGAGAAGAAATCTGAGGATCCTATGGCGAAACGACCACTTATATAGCCAGATTCCCCACCCATTTTGGCGGGATCTGGCGGGATCTGGCGGGAATCGTCGCCATAGGTTCGTGCAGCTCCGCTGCCGAATTGGTTCGTTTTTTACCACTGCACAAACCAATAGTCGTGCAGTTTCACTGCGTGATTGAAATAGACTTCAGTTCAGGAGAAAAAAGGCTTTTTCCATATGCGTCTTTATCAAGACGCAGTACGAGTGGAGTATCGACAGGGAACCATCTTAAAATTGAAGATGATCATCTCTCAAATACGCGTACGGGTGATTCATAAAATGAACATGCGTATAGAAAACGCACATACGCATCTCTTTCAGATGTGAAATCTATGAATCGCAAATGATCTTGAACTTGCACGCAAATGAATGTTTTCAGCTCTCTGCTTGTAGACGAACTTAACATTAACATTAAAAGATCACCAGTCATCATCCAAATTCTTTCATTTAGAACAGCGAGCTGCAAGAACAGCTTACATTTCCAAAAACTACTCCGACAAGAAAAAGTGCGTACGTCTGCTCAGACCCTGACGTGACGCTAAGCACCAGAGATGGAAACTCGAGTCTGCGACTTGGACTCGAGTCGCACTTAAGTTGCATAAATAAAGACTTGGGACTTGACTTGGACTCGTGAACAGCTGACTCGAGACTTGACTTGGACTCGTGACTCGTGAGACTCATAAAAAACGCAAGTCATTTGGTATAGGAGTTTATATGAATGTATCTCTGAGGGAAACTGTCTTAAATAAAAGTTTAGATGGTATTTTCCTTTCATCTTGCCTCCGTATAATGCATATTAGTGTTCATAACCGCAGGCTGCTTTGTTTACAGCGGAAACCAAGGAAACGATGTTTAACTGATGTTCAAGCGCCACCCGCTGGCAGAGAGTGAATCTGCATTAATTCAGCCTGTGCGGTTTTGTTTCGTACAGATGGTTTATGTAGAATAGTTTCACAAAACTAAAGTCAGACCATTTTGTTTTTGCTTCAAATTTCGAAATTATACAATCCAATTTAGATTAAAAACTGCTCATGCTGGATGTACAGGTACATCTCAGAAAATTAGAATATGGTGAAAAAGTTCATTTTTTTTGTAACTTATTTCAAAAACTGAAACTATCAAATATTTTAGATTCATTACATAAAAAGTAGAACACTTCAAAAGTTTTTTTGTTTTAATTTTGATGATTAGAGCTTACAGCTAATGAAGGTCAAAAATCAGTATCTCAAAATATTTACATTTGAGTTTCAATAAATGACCATCCATACAGTATAAATTCTGGGTATATCTGGGTATCTTTGAAACCACAATAATGGGGTGTACATGAGATGATTACATGAGATGTACCTGTATGCAGCCTCTCTGTTTGGAGTGTGTTGTGTTTAAAATACAGTGGTTGCCTCTCATTTTAAATTGAAAAAGAGCACAGAGACAAAGCCTTAGTTTGTTTATATGAGATTTATTTCATTTGTGTAATTCATTTGATTAATTGGGGTTTGTTTTAAAATTTTGTTTTGTTGTTTGACATATTTCAATTTTACAAAGAAATGTGCTGCATTTTATCTGACAATTAATAAATGGACACCTTTTCATTTCTAATTTGTCTTAAATTTTGTTCAAGTTTTTTTTTGTTGTTGTTGTTGAGAAAATCATATCGTGAAATCAGTATTTCAAAACTGATTTAGCCTCAATAACTAGCTGAAAGAACTGTTGCTAATAAATAGAACAAAGACTTGAGATGTGACTTGGACTCCACCTCAAAGACTTAAGACTTGACTTGGACTCCGCTTTAAAGACTTGAGACTTGACTTAGACTTGACCTCAAATACTTGAGACTTGACTTGGACTTGGACCTCAGAGACTTGTGAACATGTCTGCTAAGCACTTTTCCACATCAAAGACAGTTTTTACAAATATTAGCATTGGCGCGGATTTAAGCGTACGCAGTCTAAGATCAAATCTGAGCGTACGCACGCTTTATAAATGAGGCCCCTTGTCTGAATATCATAGATCATTTATATTTAAGATTTCAATTATTCTGCTTGAAAATATCTGGATATGTTGTCAGTACAGTAAGCAATGCACAATATACACTCTGATAAAGTATAATGCTGAAGCTAGCAGTCTATTTTGCATTTGTAAATTGTAATTGTACATTTGCACATAATTGTGCCTGATTGTACATTATCCAACTTATTAACCCTTAAATGCATACCTCGGGTCTTTAGCGGCCCGGGACGTCATTCACTACCCTCTCCCTCCTTCATTTTTTAAAGTTAGACATCAACTTTCTTAGTATTCTTCAATCTGTTCATTATAAACTATATAACAAGAAAAAATAAATAAAAGAATATCTGTTTTCTGATAATTTTTTTTATAAAAAGTGTATAGAGTCTTTTGAGACCCAAGGTGTATTAGTGTAAGTATATTTGTTCTGCTATCTGATGACTCAATGCATGCAATTCACCTTTACTCCTCGAGATGGCACTGTTTAATAGACAATAATGATGTGATGTTTCGGTCATAATCACCGCAGGCATAAAACAAAAGAATATAATAAGCAAAAATGTAACTGGTTTGAATGGCTATACTACAGAGCAATTACTGTATGCCATAAAATACAAATGTAACTGTCTTTTGATGGTGGATGTGGTGAATAAGCTGCCAGTGATCAAACCCTGGATCAGGAAGCCATGGCGGAGCTGGCCTTTCTGGAGGCCATGGCGGATCAGGAGACTCGGGAGGCCATGGCGGATCAGGAGGCTCGGGAGGCCATGGCGGATCCGCCTCGGTGGCCTTGGCCCTTGGCCCGGCCACTATGGCCATATGACCCCCCCAAAAAAATATTGGTGATTTTCAGGTCCTTAAAAGCCTGGCCAGAGTCTGGGGGGAGCTCAGGAGGAGCGGGCTTTGGTCAGGGAGCTGACACTGGAGCAAGCTCTGGGGCTGGAGCAGACACTGGAGCGAGCTCAGGGGCTGGAGCCGACACCGGAGCGAGCTCTGGGGCTGGAGCCGACACTGGAGCCTACACTGGAGAGAACTCTGGGGCTGGAGCCGACACTGGAGCCTACACTGGAGAGAACTCTGGAGCTGGAGCTGGAGCCGACACTGGAGCTTTCCTGTAGCTCAAATGGTAGAGCATGGCGCTAGCAGCGCCAAGATCATGGGTTCGATTCCCAGGGAAAGCAAGAGCTGATAAAATGTAAAACTGTAACTTGTAAGTTGCTTTGGATAAAAGTGTCTGCTAAATGCATAAATGTAAATGGAGCGAACTCTGGGGCTGGAGCCGACACTGGAGCAAACTCTTGACAGAGGATAGGGGCCGAGAACTCGAGGGCATGTTCTGAGGGCAGAAAAGAATACGATTGGTTTACAGATTCAACCAATGAAATTGAAGCAGAGGTGGGGTCAGGAAATTTGAACGTTTGGAGGGAATACTTCAGACAGATATTTTACTGATGCTTCGTGGGAGGCATTTATAAGAAGGTAAGTGAATTTACCATGTATTTTCATGAAAAAATAAACATCTCTAACATTTAGTGAGATAATTAGCGAACAAAGATGCACAGAACAAATAATCATCGACTAAATATATCATATACACTCTTAAAAATAAAGGTGCTTCACGATGCCATAGAAGAACCTTTTTTGTCTAAATGGTTCCATAAAGAACCTTTAACATCTGAAGAACCTTTCTGTTTCACAAAAGGTTCTTTGTGGTGAAAAAAGGTTCTTCAGATTATAAAAATGTAAGCAAGAGCCGGTTCTTTGAAGAACCTTTGACTGAATGGTTCTTTGTGGAACCAAAAATGGTTCTTCTATGGCATCGCTTGAAGAACCTTTTGAAGCACCTTTATTTTTAAGAGTGTAGTACGCATTTTCATTTGACTGCTTCATCAGTCGATTGCTCCAAAGCTGCTAATGAGGTAACTGGAGTAAAACACGCTTTTCCAATGCTACCATGCTGTCTGTGAAACCGATATGAGCGACAACAGAACTCGTTCAAATCTCCATGACATTTCATCAGTCAGTTAGCATTAGCATTAGCACTGCTCTCAGGGCAGGAGTACTCAAAACTCAATATTCATATCACTGTTATTTTTACTGAACTATGCGCTGCTCTCAGAGCAGGAGTACTCAATATTCATATCACTGTTATTTTTACTGAACTATGTGCTGCTCTCAGGGCAGGGGTACTCAATATTTATATTACTGTCATTTTTACTGAACTATGTGCTGCTCTCTATACTTTGCTTGGGCATTTAAGAATGACCTTAACTACATTTCAGATACACCTGCTATACCTTTTTGTTGTGAAATGTTCCTGTGTATTATACATGCATTTAATTATCTGGATTTGTTTGTATTTGTATAAAAATGGAAAGAAGTAATAAGGGGGGAACCTAACCATTTTGGCTATTTTTTAATATTACAAGTCTTAATTTCTCTGCAATAGACTATGAGAACATTAAGTGGTTGCACATACTGTAGACTGACACTGGGATCTTTAGCAATCACATTTATGTATCACCAAGTCAACTCTGTGAGAGAAGTCCTATCAGACGGTAATTGTTTCTTATGTGAACATATGTAAAAATGTACACTGTATAAAGATTGCTGTAAATTTTACAGTAATTTACTGACAGCTGGATACCAGTAAGTTACTGTAAAATGGTAAAAATTAATTTACAGTATAATAATGGCTTTACTGTATTTTCATTTATAGTATTATTACCGTATTTTCATTTACAGTATCAGTGCTGTAGTGTTTATTTTCATGTAGTTTAAACAAATTGTAGTACAGCACTGTAATTCATGATTTTTACCACCCCAACCCCATAAAAATCACAATAACTCATGTGCATTAGTTCTGATAATATTCTTTTTATTTGTTGAACATTTTCTTTTTAAAAGTACAAATTAACAGTATTGGTCTCTAGGATGAACTAGCTGAAAAAAGGGCATCACCACAGTCTCCTGGGCACTTTGTATCATGGCAAAACATACACATACTGAAAAGCAAAAAAGTAAGTACACTAACAGTCAAAAGTTTTTGAACGGTAAGATTTTTTATGTTTTTAAAGAATTCTCTTCTGCTCACCAAGCCTGCATTTATTTGATCCAAAATACAGCAAAAGCAGTAATACTGTGAAATATTTTAACTATTTAAAATAATAGCTTTCTATTTGAATATGTATTCTATTATTAAAATGTAATTTATTCCTGTGATCAAAGAAATTGCTACTTTTATTTAGCAAGGATGGTTTAAATTGATCAAAAGTGAAGATAAAGACATTTATAATGTTACAAAAGATTATTTCTATTTCAGATAAATGCTGTTCTTCTGAACTTTCTATTCATCAAGGAAACCTGAAAAAAATTGACTTTAAAAAGTAAATGTTTTCAACATAATAATAATAATAAGTTTTTTGAGCAGCAAATCAGAATATTAGAATGATTTCTAAAGGATCATGTGACTCTGGAGACTGGAGTAATGATGTTAAAAATTCAGCTTTGATGACAGGAATAAATTACATTTTAAAATACATTCAAATAGAAAATATTTATTTTAAATAGTACAAATATTTCAAAATTTTACAGTTTTTGCTGTACTTTGGATCAAATAAATGCAGGCTTGGTGAGCAGAAGAGGCTTCTTTAAAAACATTAAACATCTTACTGTTCAAAAACTTTTGACTGGTAGTGTTAATAAAATGAAATAATACAGTAAAAATTAGTTTGTGTTGTTGTGTTAAATTTCAGTAATTTTGACAGTCAAAGTTGACAAGCTCTCCGATGAGAAACAGCAGGATGGGATTCAGGCAGATCCTTTTTCTTTGCACCCTCTTTCCAGAATTCCAGCTGATCTGTGACTTTCAATGCATTTGGTGCAACAAAGATTGGCTGTCTGAATGAACCTGCAAGAACAAGAAAAAAAAAAACATTATTTTTCAAAGCAGTGTTTACAGAATTTGCCATAACTGTCAAACTTGGTGCCGTATGCACTTAGATGTTAATAAAAACGTTATATACTACATCTGAACGCAACTACAGGGGAATGTACATAATTAGTTGATTATCCATCTCATTCAAAAAAATAATTAGAGCTCCATTTTTTACAATGCATTCTCTATCGGTAGAGCAAAGTGCTAGAATGCTGAATTAATGGGTTTGATTCCAGGGGCGGTTCTAGGGTGAGTGGATATCCAGGGCTTAGCCCAGAGACATTAATTTATGTATCAGAATACATGGGATACAAGTCAAAAAGAACAGGCTATGCTGAAAAGTTACATTGGCTAAGTGTAAACAGTTGTTTATTCATGTTAGTTCACAGTGCATTAACTAATGTTAAAAACACAACTTGTGATTTTAATAATGCATTAGTAAATGCTGAAATTAACATTAATAAATGCTGTAGAAGTATTGTTCATTCTTAGTTCATGTTTACTGATGTTTTTTAACTAACGTTAATGTTAACTAATGAACCTTATTGTAAAGTGTTACCACATTTTTTATATTTATTAGCAAAACTTACTATATTAATATATTGCTAGCCCGTTCCTCTCTTTAAAAAGTAAACTCGTTCTGCGAGTTAGTGGAGAACAGCAGCCCGTGGTTAATTTGGCTACTTTAGTAACATTAGTTAAGTTGATGAAAGCTCACCTGTTGTAACGATGGCAATCACAGGAAAAGACTCCAATACTCCACCGATGACCACAAACTTGAAAACAAAATACAAAAGATGTACTTTACAGTGGTATTTCTTAACTCAGTTTTCCTCAGTAACATTATTTCAAGTTAGCTCATGGTTTTATTTTACGTCTCTCACTGAATTTAGGGACCGTCTCTAAAGTTACGTACAACATTGGTACACACGTTTCTAACTTAAATAGCATTTGAAGAGAATTACACTTGCGATAGAGGCAGTGTACAAAAGATAGTATGCTTCTCTGTGTTCGTTAACTTCGGCTAACTGACATTATTAACTTACCAGTTAATGTTATCATCCATCGATACTATGGCATTCAAAAGAGGAGGCACCAAAATACACCTCCGACGTAGCCAATGACATCTAGACTAGAAACTTGAAGAGAATAAACAAAAGAAGTACTTAAAAATATGGTTTAAAATCTCCACTGAAACAGTGATGTTGCCTACGCACTTTACCTCAGTAACATTATTTCATGTTAGTTTGTGGTTAAGGTTAAGTAAGGACTCGCCAGATTAACTAACTTGCATTAAAGGGCAGCAGAACCTACAAAGTGTTTCTCGGTTTAACTAAGTTTCATTTCGACTAATATAGGTGACCTTAATTTACTCACCAGTCGATGTTATCACCGTTATGGCGGCGTTAATCCGGCCGTCAGTCAGAAAAAAAGGCCCCAACTCCCGACATGAAAAACGACAAGATGAATAATGTTAGTTTGCTGTTAATAAGTTAAAACATCTTAAAATATCTCAGTTTTGCATAAAACAGAAATAATATATGAACCTTTTTGTCCAGTTAACAGTGCAACGTTTCTCTTTTGTCCTTTTACCGCTGCTTCCACCAAACAGTAGACAAAAGAAATCTCCCTTCCCATTGGTCAGTTTTTCGAGTGACCATATATTTTCCCATAATCCTTTGCTGTTTACAGTAAAATACTGCATATACATTTTACAGTATCTTACTGTACATATTACAGTAAAATACTGTTCAAATTACAAAAATCGGTTACAGTGTATTTACATGGCACCTCAGTGATAACTCATGGATATGATGCTTTATTCACAGTGGAGAAGCAAGATGTGTGATCATATGAACCTAGGAATACACTGCTGACATGGCCAGTCGCATGGTTGTCTGCTATAAATTAAATGTCATATGCTTGGAATAATAAATACATTTAAATGTAATAATATACTATTCATTATTTATTTAAATCTCTGGATTAAAAATAGGAAAATAGACCCACTATAGTTGAAATGGTTTGCTTAAATTTTATCTCTCAAAATGATGGGAGTCATTAAAAATGTGGAGATTAGCAGAAATAAGTTAATGCAACCTCTTATTTACATGAGGTAAACAAAGCTGATTGGTTTACATTTTTATGTATGTAATTGCAGGCCTATACATATTTTAAAGTTGTATTGTATACCTGTTACTGCCATAATAATGACCCATTTCAAATGTTTACATGCTTTCTGGTCTTTTTGTACTTAGCACCCAATAGTTGTGGTGGAGCAGTTATGAAATATTGTTCTTGTAAATACTTTCTAGCATTTCTGTATTTTTTTTCAGTAATTAATATGCATGCAAAGTACAATAGTTAGTATATGGTGTTAAACGGTGGTCAAAAGGGATTTAAATAGTTAATTTTGAATCGATTACTTCTTCTCAGAGATGTGGATTCGGACAGCAATTAAATTACAGGGATTTTTACAGGGAAGGTGGGAGAAAAACACTGACATTCTGGATTCGGATGGCAATACAATCACAGACTAACCCCTGTAAATGTTGAAAATCGCTTATGTCCCCGTGAGAACAAATTAACATCCAAATATGGCTATTATGTGCTTTTATCAGGTGGAACCAAACATACACCATTTTTCATACATCTCCATTTTTGCACCATTTTGGACTCGGCTGCATCAGATGCCTCTTCAGTGTTAGCTCATTTGATTTGTCCAGTTTCTGCCAGCTCCTCCTGGTAACTGAAGAATAAAATAAAAGATCAATCAATAATACAGTAATTGTCAACTGATTTATAAATGTAATGATTTAAAAAAAACAAAAGAATACCCTTAAAAATATGCATAAATTTACTAGACTAAAACTAGTAAAAATAAACAGGAAAATGATGCCAAAATATCAAATACTATATAGAACAAATGAAATATATAGTATATATATATATATATATATATATATATGTGTGTGTGTGTGTGTGTGTTTATTTATATATTATCTACGCAGTGTAAACTACACTGTATATTATGGGATTGTGGGACAACTTAACTTGCTTCAGTTTTACAACAGTCAAGAATGTTCAGGGAGCTGACAGCCATGTTTACTGAATGTTCTTCATGATTGATATAATGTGTTGTTTAAAAGAATGAACAATGGTTAGGTCATAGAGGAGAGCACATAGTATGCTAAAAAATAATACGGACCTATTGAGTACTCCTGCCCTGAGAGCAGCGAATAGTTCAGTAAAAATAACAGTAATATGAATATTGAGTACTCCTGCCACGAGAGCAGCACATAGTACACTAAAAATAATAGTAATACGGACCTATTGAGTACTCCTGCCCTGAGAGCAGCGCATAGTACAGTAAAATAAACAGTATTATGAATATTGAGTACTCCTGCCCTGAGAGCAGCGCATAGTTCAGTAAAATTAACAGTAATATGAATATTGAGTACTCCTGCCCTGAGAGCAGCGCATAGTTCAGTAAAAATAACAGTAATATGAATATTGAGTACTCCTGCCCTGAGAGCAGCACATAGTTCAGTAAAAATAACATTAATATGAATATTGAGTACTCCTGCCCTGAGAGTAGCGCATAGTTCAGTAAAAATAACATTAATATGAATATTGAGTACTCCTGCCCTGAGAGCAGCACATAGTTCAGTAAAAATAACAGTAATAGGGACCTATTGAGTACTCCTGCCCTTAGAGCAGCGCATAGCTCAGGAAAAATAACAGTAATAGGGACCTATTGAGTACTCCTGCCCTGAGAGCAGCACATAGTTCAGTAAAAATAACAGTGATATGAATATTGACTCCTGCCCTGAGAGCAGTGCATAGTTCAGTAAAAATAACAGTGATATGAATATTGAGTACTCCTGTCCTGAGAGCAGCGCATAGTTCAGTAAAAATAACAGTAATATGAATATTGAGTACTCATGCCCTGAGAGCAGCGCATAGTTCAGTAAAAATAACAGTAATATGAATATTGAGTACTCCTGCCCTGAAAGCAGCGCATAGTTCAGTAAAAATAACAGTGACATGAATATTGAGTTTTCAGTACTCCTGCCCTGAGAGCAGTGCTAATGCTAACACTAACTGACTGATGAAATGTCACAGAGATTTGAACGAGTTCTGTTGTCGCTCAAATCGCCTGTAGTACTCCTCGTCAACTTCTTTGCCTGAAGGAGACGTGACCAGGCAGTCTGAAGCATGGCAATGAGACACAGTGAAAGAGAAGACGTTCCCTTTCAAATGGTAACTTGAAAGAGAACAAGTAGCCACTATGCCATGCTAAGGGGGAATATACTGCCACAGAGACATATCAGACCTATATATCTGAGTACATAATCACCTAAACCGGAGGACTGTCATTGACAAAGTTCCCTACAGCCACTACCCAAGTCTCACACTCAATACAAGGAAAGTCCCGGCCTTTTCAACCTTCCTTCCTTTCTCACTGGCCCAAGTGATAGAGCCCAACCCAAAGGCTGGACTCAAGGGTCTGGTATGTGTACTCCAAGTGCTAGACATTACCTTTAAGAGAACGTGCCACATGAATACATAATTCCTCACCTGTAACTACCTCAAGGGAGAACAAGAACGACCTTGCTCTGCCGCTAGGAGAACCCAGGGAGGCAAAGCTTATCTACCTCAGTAGAGAAGTGCCCACTTCCTGTCTCCTATCAGAAGAATCTCAAGAATTCAGCGCTCCTTGGAGGTCCCTAACAACAAGGGATACTAAGAAAGGCAGAAACCGCTTCTCATAGGGATCTCGAGGTGGGTAATTCTCTGGGGAGTAGAGCACCCAGAATAAGCACCCTCTGGAGTGAGGGGGGTACTACTCTGCCCTCACCCTAAAGATTTGTTTGTGAAGGGGAGCTGCAAAGTGCGCTGGCTGCTACCACTTGATCTTCTTGTCTTAAATGGTATGATTCCAGGAACCTGACAAAGCTCATATAAGGGTGCAATCCTGACAGCCTGATTGGGAAAGGAAGTAGGTCAGGATTACTCTAAACTGGCTATCTCTACTTAGTTCTCAAGACTCAGCACAACAAAAATGGCATGCAAACCTTGTTGCAAAGAAACCCCTTTTGTCAATACTTGGAGAACGGTCTGAGCTTGACAAGTCCAAAAAATCATAAAAAGCTCTTCATATGAGCAGAGGGCCCTACTTAAAGACCCTAAATTGGTAAGGGACTTACACCCATAGTAAAGGCATCGCTATTCAATGAACACACCCTGAACCGCAGTCTTCACAAGGAATCTCCAGACGTCAGGAAGGGATCACAATCTGGGGAGAAAAACCCATCTGTTGGCTTTTAGAGATCAGAAGAGCTGTTGCCGTGGAACAAAGGAACCAATTTCAAAAACCCCATAAAGGAGGGTTCAGCTCTGCACCCAACCTGAGGATGCACCAAACCCTCAAGACTCCTAGCAGTGTTCTGCAAAAGAGAGGTTTCAAAACTACAGCGAAAACCACTCCCAGTTGGCTCCATGAGGTGGTGCTATAAAGGAGCTTCTCACTTAAGAGGCCCCAATATCTTGGGGAGGAAGCTACCACCTTGTTGGTATTAGGGAGCTTCCTACTTAAAGGGAACCCCTTCAGGGCTGAAGAAGCTCCACTAAAAACCCATGAAGGAACTTCCTGATTAAGATACCCACTGAGGGAGTTGCACTTCACAGCCTAGAGGAGCTGCCTACTTAAGGAGACCCACTATCAGTGTGAGGCAGCTTCAGCCTGGTACATTGCAATGACTCAAAAAGAGGCCGCCTGCTTAGGGACCCGACCTCTGAGGAGGTGCCGTAGCATCATTAAACATAAGGGAGCTGCCTATTTAAGGAACCCACCATCAGGGGAGACAGCTTAAACCTTAATACATTGCAATGGCTCATGAAGGAGTCGTCTGCTTAAGGATGCAACCATGGGGAGGCAGCTTGCAACTTCAATACCTAAGGGGGCGTCCTACTTAAAGGAACACTCCACTTTTTTTGGAAATAGGCTCATTTTACACCTCCCCTAGAGTTAAAAAGTTGAGATTTACCGTTTTTGAATCCATTCAGCCGATCTCCGGGTCTGGCGGTAGCACTTTTAGCTTAGCTTAGCATAGTTCATTGAATCGGATTAGACCATTAGCATTTGGTCATCAAAAATATCACTGCATCATATCACTTCACCTGCTGCACAGATGGTAAGGCAGCAAAGTTCCTTGATTATTACGCCGGAATGAGAGTATAGTTCCTAACCATATCAGCCTAGAAAATCGCAACTTTTCATTTTCCGTCGGTCTTAGTACACGATGTAACTACAGAAGTGTCAAGTTTTAAATAGGAAAATTATCAAAACTCTTTGGTCATTTTTGAGCGCGATGCTAATGGTCTAATCCGATTCAATGATCTATGCTAAGCTAAGCTAAAAGTGCTACCGCCAGACCCAGAGGTCGGCTGAATGGATTCAAAAAAGGTAAATCTCAACATTTTAACTCTTGGGGACTTGGAAAATGAGCCTATTTCCAAAAAAAGTGGAGTGTTCCTTTAAGGTGCCTGTTATCAGGGGGAGACAGCTGCAACCTTAAGGACTTTTCACACTGAATGCGAAAATTCGGCGCAAATGTTCTGCGTGATGACACTTTTGAATCGAAACAATAGGGAGCTATTCACACCAGGCGCGATCATTCGCGGCGCGAAAAAGCGAGGATTTTTTTTTCATCCTGTGTGTCGATTTTTTTCCCCCATTGCTCCGCGAACAAACGGGCCGCCCAATCAGATTTGAGCTAAGATCACGTGCCTGGAGCAGCTGCTGTTGCACAAAAAGGCAGGAGAGTTGGCGCTGTTTCGAAAGCCAGTGTAAACAAACACAGAAGAAGAGTATGAATGAATGAATGAATGATGCATTTATATAGCGCTTTATTGTGTATTGCCATACACCCAAAGCGCTTTACAATCATGTGGGGGTTCTCTCCTCAACCACCACCAGTATTCTGAGAGAGAAGAGAGTGGATGCCGAGTTCTTGTTAGGGCCCAAGCCAGTAAGGCGCAGGGCCCTATTGATTTCCAAAGGATTATTAGGGCCCAAGCCAGTAAGGCGCAGGGCCCTATTGATTTCCAAAGGATTATTATTATTTTTTTTTTTTTTTTTTTTTTTTTTTTATTCAACCATCCGGGCACTTTTGGGGGCCTTAACATGCTCAAAAACTCTTGAAAATTCGCACACACGTTGGAACCTGTTGGCGTCCGGACGCCACAGAGGCTGGGACCCGGGCGTGGCACAGGGGCTCTACGGCGCCCCCTAGAACACAGTTTGAAAACTTGATGTATAGCTCACACATACTTGCACGTATTCATATGAAACTCGGTACACATATAGATCTCATTGAGCCGAACAAATTTCACGCTGCATGTCATAAGCTCCGCCCAACAGGAAGTCGGCTATTCAGGGCTGTTTAAAAAAGCATGCTCTGGAATTTGATATACTCCTCTGAAGATTACCACCCGATTGCCACCAAACTCAGTGAACATGATCTCAAGACATTGGGGACGCAAAATTGCCAGGATATTTTTGATATCTCGAACGGTTTGCCCGTGGCGAGGCGATGAATTTCTGGCGAAAAATGAGAGAAGGAAGCGTCTAATAACATCCACATACATTGTCTGATTTTGATCAAACTTCAGGGTTTTGTTCGTTGTATGATGCCGAGCGCATAGATGTGACTATTAGGAGTCAAAGTTATAGCGCCACCAACTGGCAGCAGGAAGTGTGTCATTTTCAAAATGCTTTGAATTCAGCATCTTATTTTTAATCGAGTTGCTTCAAACTTCATCAGAATAATGTCAAAACACGGCCGATGTAAAACTGTGAAGGGAATATTGATATCTAAAATACTGTTGCCATGGCAACGTTTCAAACTTGAAAATTTGTTTCTGGTGATTTTGAAGCAGATAACATGTTTAGAATGTCATGAAACTCAACACACATATGAGTATTAATGTTAGTTAGACACTGGAAAAAGCTCATAAACGGGCGTGGAAGAGGCGCTCTATAGCGCCACCTTTTGTCAAAAATGGGGGGGTTAGTTTTAGCTACAGACACCAAACTCGGTACATAAATTGTTCTAATCAAGCCGGACAACTTTCTAATTTACACTCATTAGCTACGACCAACAGGAAGCTGGCTATCTTTTTTTTAATGTCATTTTCGGAGGGGAAACAAGCTGTAAATAAATTCAAACTCCTCCAAGCAGAAACAAGTAGTTCACACCAAACTTTGTCAACATGATGCCAATATACTGTAGATGCTAAATTGCTAACGGATTTAGGATATCTTGAACGGTGAATTAATGGCGATTTGTTAAAGTTACAGTAAAAAAGAGCAGTTATTTTCTTATATCTTTAAAGTGCAGCTTCCAAACACTTCAAAACTTTTTACATACATAGAACAAGTCATTCTGAAGAAGTATGATTAGTTTCAAGACTTTACAAAAGGTCTATGAATAACAGAAAATTAATAAACTATCAAGACATTTGATCACACTGGCTCTGTGTATGTGGGGGGATGGGTGAGTATGTGTGTTAAGTGTGAGTGTGAGGAGGTGGGTGAGAGAGACAGACAGAGAGAGAGACACAGAGAGAGAGAGACTTTTAAACATCTCTTTAATCACTAGAAAAAAATCAATCAGTATTTATTTATTTAATTATACGTTTTATTTTATTTTATTTATTTATTTAATTATTCATTTTTTTTTTATTTTTTTTTTTTTTTTTTTGCATTATAGCTTAAGAAATCTCCTAGGCCTTATCTTTTTCTGTCAGTCTTAGGGACAAAAAAATATAAAAATCCAAGAACCAGTTAATTTGTAGGGCACTGACAACATAGTTTTATATAATTAAGTTAATAATTTATTCACCACACATATAATATTTTTAATTTAATTTTTGGTTAATTATATAATAAGGTTAATAATTATGTTAATTACAACATAACATTTTTTGTGTTTTATGAAAAATCATAAATCATAAAAAGATAAAATCATAAAAGATTTTATGTTAATGTTTTTACTTAACATTAATTAACATTAATACATTTTAGATCATTACTGTTCATGTTAACTAGTATAGTTCAATAATATCATTTTTTTAACATTAATTTATTCAAAACTAACCAACTAAGTATGAACAACCATTGTTTTACTATATTTCTTAAGAAAACAAATTCTAAAAAATAAAGTAAACAAATCTTTGTTAGTTCATGGTACAGTAACTGATGTACATTAACCAGAAACTTTAATTAATAATGTAGTAGTCAATTTTGAACATTTCATTAACCAAGAATCATAAGTGCTATAAAAATATTGGGTAACACTTCATAATAACTGCACGCTATGAATCATTAGGTAAGCATTAGTAAATAGTTAGTTCATCCTTTATTAAGCATTGTCCCAACATTAATAGTCATTACTAAGCAGTTTATAAATACAGCTATAAATGCCTTGCTCTTTATTTATTAGGCATATCTATTGCAAAGGAGATTTAAAGGCTCAGTTATCTTCCTAACAGAAAAATAAACAACCACAACACAGAGGGATAGAGAACTCAGAAATATTTTTTCAAGATGCAAATAATGAAACTGTACACTTGAATATTTACTTTAATTTATTTTTTTCAATGAAATTGCAGAGGTTTATTTTTCATTTTTTATCAAGTGTACAGTCACCTTGCATCTTGAAAAAATATTTAAGTGTTCTGTATCCCTCTGTGTTGTGTTAGTTTAACTTTTCTTTTTGGGAGATAAATGAGCTTTTAAATCTCCTTTGTAAATGCTTTATAAGATATAAATAATCCTCACTTTAGATGAGCTCACACAAATAGATGGCTGGCAACTACTAAATGTTTTATAACTACCTGACTTAATCATGAATTAAAGCAGGAATATGTGTTAATAAAGCATTTATTAACACATTGAGCAATTATTATGATGTGTCTAAATAATAAGATTTATAAATGTACATTTAAATAGTTTATTAATCATTTACATACACTTTCTAAACGATCTTATGAACCACTCACAATAATATATACGTACTGATGTTAATTAATATAGTTAATGTTAAAAACTGAAACCTTATTGTAAAGTGTTACTAAAGTTTTATATATTGTTCTGTCAGTGGCGGCTCCAGGATTTTTTTGTTGGGGGTGCTACGGGGGGGCTTAACAGTTCAGATGGGGTGATAAAAACTAATTAAATTGAGAGAAAATAATGAACGCCTAACTTTAGCTATCGTATTTTTTTTATATACAGCAGCTTCGAAAAAGGCATATTTAACTTTTTTCCTGTGGTATTAAACTTCACATATGCCACTGTTATTAGTAATATAACTTCTAATGCCAACTGCCAAATATGACACTTACAAAGTAATATAATTTATGAATATAGAAAAGAAAGAAATTTGGGATTTTTTCTTTTTTCATTGTTTTCTTTTATTTATTTATTTATTTAAGTTATCTTTATTTTTTTTCACATATCTAGTCATTTTTTTCTGACCATCAAGTGTCAGTCAATCAATGCCAACTGTTAGGAAAACATGGTAAATTCTAACCATTTACAATAGATAGTGCCGACAATTCATACAACTATTTCCACACGGGCACACATTGTGGGAGATAATCTCCCCGTGCTGATTTGCATCATATCATGTGTAGATGATAGCCAGAGATAGGCCATTGTAAAAAGCTTCAAAAATTGGCAATATTAAGAGGATTTAGCATTTCCAATTAATGTAGGCCTGTTACATTCTTCTTATTATTAGGCCTATTATTATTATTAGATTACTTTTATTATTAAATTACATGAAATTATTTGCCCGCAATAATTTCATAGCTCATCACCGCATGATGCACTGTGAGAATAATAAAATAGGCTAGCTTACTCCTCATTGAAAATGTTTTTAAAAACTTTTTTTAAAACAGGTCTATTAATTTATACAATGAATTATAGGCCTATAATTATAACACTGCACTCATCAATGAAAATTCAGAGCAGCTTTATTTCATGCACCGATTTTCAAAAACAACCTGTTTAACGCGAACTATGTTTCTTCTCATGTTTTTTACTATACGAGCCACAAGAGAAATATTAAGGGAATAATTTGAGACAGTTATATACCGTTATCAGCATATGTTAAAATAGATTCGTCTCTCTTTGTCTCAGAGAGAATATGCACCTTTAATGCAGCGTTAGCCGTCAGTTTTTTTACTTTCACTTTCTCTATAGTGAATTGACTGACGTTCACCGTCTTGCGCAAAGAATTGCTTGACCCATCCCCATATTACCAATTGTTTATAGGCCACATATTTTTTAGGTTTTTAATATTTATTTTTCAATGTTAATGAGAGTGACACCGAGAGTTAAAAACAGGAAAATCATTTGGAAATCCTTGGGTGGGGTAGCTGTGCCGGGGCTAAGCAAGTTCGTGATGGAGCTATAGCCCTGTCAGGACCCGCCCTAGTGCCACCACTGTGTTCTGTGTGTGTTTCACAGAGTTGATGGTTTGGATTAACCCTTTAATTGCCGTATCCCTTAAAACCAGACTGCCAGAGGGTTACTGTAGTGCATGTGCCCGCTGGGCACGGTTGTTTGTTGCAACCGGGGTGGCGTTTGCACTGACGCTTGGGCCCGCCATCGCTGCTTGCAGCTATATTTATTATTTTTTTTTTTATTTTTTTTTTTTTTTATTCAACCATCCGGGCACTTTTGGGGCCTTAACATGCTCAAAAACTCTTGAAAATTCGCACACACGTTGGAACCTGTTGGCGTCCGGACGCCACAGAGGCTGGGACCCGGGCGTGGCACAGGGGCTCTACGGCGCCCCCTAGAACACAGTTTGAAAACTTGATGTATAGCTCACACATACTTGCACGTATTCATATGAAACTCGGTACACATATAGATCTCATTGAGCCGAACAAATTTCACGCTGCATGTCATAGGCTCCGCCCAACAGGAAGTCGGCTATTCAGGGCTGTTTAAAAAAGCATGCTCTGGAATTTGATATACTCCTCTGAAGATTACCACCCGATTGCCACCAAACTCGGTGAACATGATCTCAAGACATTGGGGACGCAAAATTGCCAGGATATTTTTGATATCTCGAACGGTTTGCCCGTGGCGAGGCGATGAATTTATGGCGAAAAATGAGAGACAGGAAGCGTCTAATAACATTGTCTGATTTTGATCAAACTTCAGGGTTTTGTTCGTTGTATGATGCCGAGCGCATAGATGTGACTATTAGGAGTCAAAGTTATAGCGCCACCAACTGGCAGCAGGAAGTGTGTCATTTTCAAAATGCTTTGAATTCAGCATCTTATTTTTAATCGATTTGCTTCAAACTTCATCTGAATAATGTCAAAACACGGCCGATGTAAAACTGTGAAGGGAATATTGATATCTATAATACTGTTGCCATGGCAACGTTTCAAACTTGAAAATTTGTTTCTGGTGATTTTGAAGCAGATAACATGTTTAGAATGTCATGAAACTCAACACACATATGAGTATTAATGGTACTTAGACACTGGAAAAAGCTCATAAACGGGCGTGGAAGAGGCGCTCTATAGCGCCACCTTTTGTCAAAAATGGGGGGGTTAGTTTTAGCTACAGACACCAAACTTGGTACATAAATTGTTCTAATCAAGCCGGACAACTTTCTAATTTACACTCATTAGCTACGACCAACAGGAAGCCGGCTATCTTTTTTTTTTATTTAATTTTCGGGGAATATCAAGCTGTAAATAAATTCATACTCCTCCAAGCAGAAACAAGTAGTTCACACCAAACTTTGTCAACATGATGCCAATATACTGTAGATGCTAAATTGCTAACGGATTTAGGATATCTTGAACGGTGTATTAATGGCGATTTGTTAAAGTTACAGTAAAAAAGAGCAGTTATTTTCTTATATCTTTAAAGTGCAGCTTCCAAACACTTCAAAACTTTTTACATACATAGAACAAGTCATTCTGAAGAAGTATGATTAGTTTCATGACTTTACAAAAGGTCTATGAATAACAGAAAATTAATAAACTATCAAGACATTTGATCACACTGGCTCTGTGTATGTGGGGGGATGGGTGAGTATGTGTGTTAAGTGTGAGTGTGAGGAGGTGGGTGAGAGAGACAGACAGAGAGAGAGACACAGAGAGAGAGAGACTTTTAAACATCTCTTTAATCACTAGAAAAAAATCAATCAGTATTTATTTATTTAATTATACGTTTTATTTTATTTTATTTATTTATTTATTTATTTAATTATTCATTTTATTTTATTTTATTTTATTATTTTTTATTTTTTGCATTATAGCTTAAGAAATCTCCTAGGCCTTATCTTTTTCTGTCAGTCTTAGGGACAAAAAAATATAAAAATCCAAGAACCAGTTAATTTGTAGGGCACTGACAACATAGTTTTATATAATTAAGTTAATAATTTATTCACCACACATATAATATTTTTAATTTAATTTTTTTTCCATTTCAAATTTGCACGTCAGACCTGGACACACATGATTGTCTGTATTGCATAGTGTTTTTGCTATTTTGTACATTGCCTATTTGTATATTTGTATATTGTTCTTTTGTTGTCTGTGTCCTGTCCCGTTGCTGTCATTCTGTTGCACTGTGGAGCTTTGTCACTATAACAAATTCCTCATATGTGTAAACATACCTGGCCAATAAAGCTCATTCTGATTCTGATAATCATGTTAATTACAACATAAACAAAATCTAAAGATACATACACGTGGTCTTACAACTTTCTAATTTACACTCATTAGCTACGACCAACAGGAAGTCGGCTACATTTATTTTAATGTGGGTATTTTGAAATATCAGGCTGTAAATAAATTCATACTCCTCCAAGCAGAAACAAGTAGTTCACACCAAACTTTGTCAACATGATGCCAAGATACTGAAGATGCTAAATTGCTAACGGATTTAGGATACCTTGAACGGTGTATTAATGGCGATTTATTAAAGTTACAGTAAAAAAGAGAGCAGTCATTTTATATCTTTAAAGTGCAGCTTCCAAACACTTCAAAACTCTTTACATACATAGAGCAAGTCATTCTGAAGAAGTATGGTTAGTTTCATGACTTTACAAAAGGTCTATGAATAACAGAAAATAAAAAAATCTATCAGACATCTGATGTGTTTGCACTATGGTGTGTGTGGGGGTGGATGGGTGTTTCTCTGTCTGTGTGTGTGTGTGTGTGTGTGTTGAGTGTGGAAGTGAGGGGGTGGGTGAGGGAGAGAGAGAGAGAGAGAGACAGACAGAGACATTTAAACATCTTTTTAACCACAAGAAATAAAGATCAATCAGTATTTATTTATTTATTTTATTTATTTATTGCATTACAGCTTAAGAATTCTCTAAGGCCTTATCCTATTCTGCCCGTTTTAGGGACAAAATAAATCCTAGAACCAGTTAATTTGTAAGGCACTGACAACATAATTTTATATAATTAGGTTAATAATAATATTAATTACAACATAAAAAATATATTTTTTAAATCTTACACGTGGACTTATACATTTTTGTGCTGCAAATAATAATTTGAAACTCATTTGATACTGACCTATGACATCCTGTGAAATGACATCTGAACTTACATCATCTCATGGATGTAACAGTAAAACAGTTCAGCTCACAGATGAAGACTAAGATGAAATGCAGGCAAAACTATTTCACAAATGCTTATAGATCATTAAAATAATTATTAAAAATGGTAATAGATCATAAAAAGTGTTGGCAAAAATTTACAATAAGGTCTCTTTGGTTAACATTATGTAATGCATTAACTAACATGAACTAACAATGAACAATCTATGTTTAGATCATTTATTAATATTTTTAATGTTAGTTAATACTAACATTAAAAAATATTAATTTTATGTTAATTCACATATATAAACTAATGAACAGATACAACTTTAAATTTTAAATTTTAGATTTTTCTTATGTTGTAATTAACATAATTATTAACCTAATTATATAAAACTATGTTGTCAGTGCCCTACAAATTAACTGGTTCTTGGATTTTTTTTTTTTTTTGTCTCTAAGACTGACAGAAAAAGATAAGGCCTAGGAGATTTCTTAAGCTATAATGCAAAAAATAAAAAAAATAAAAAATTACATAAAATAAAATGAATAATTAAATAAATAAATACTGATTTATTTTCTTGAGCTTCCCCTCTTTGAAAGACCAGCAGCCGCCACTGATATATATATATATATAAAACATTAGTTAATGCATTGACGAACATGAACTAAAAAGGAACAATATATTTTAAAATAATTTATTAATCTTATTTAATGTTAGTTAATACTAACATTAAAAATATTATTTTTATGTTAATTCACAGTACATAAACTAATGTTAAGATACAACTTTATATTTTAATAATGTATTAATATTTTTTTTTACTTAACATTAATTAACATTAATACATTTTATATAATTATTGTTCATGTTAACTAGAATAGTTAAATAATATCGTTTTTAACATTAATTTATTCGAAACTAACCAACTAAGTATGAACAACCATTGTTTTACTATATTTCTTAAGAAAACAAATTCTAAAAAATAAAGTAAAAAAATCTTTATGTTAGTTCATGGTACAGTAACTGATGTACATTAACCAGACATTTTAATTAATAATGTAGTAGTCAATTTTGAACATATCATTAACCAAGATTCATAAGTGCTATAAAAATATTGTTCATGTTAACTTACATAATGTTAAAAACTAAAAACTTATTGAAAAGTGGTACAAAAGTTTTATGTTGTTCTTTGTGTGTGTGCGAGTGAGTGAGTGTGAGAGAGGATAGAGAGAGACTAAAATTAATAAAAGCTATATAAATATTGTTCATATGAATTAATATAGTTAATGTTAATATCTGAAACCTTATTGAAAGTGTTACCAAAGTTTTATATATTGTTGTGTGCATATGTGTGTGTGTGTATGTGTCTTTCACAGTATTGACAGTTTGGATTAACCCTTTAGTTGCTGTATCCCTAAAAAACAGACTGCCAGAGGGTTACTGTAAATGCATGTGCCAGCTGTGCCCCTTTTTCGTGATGCCACCAGGATGGCGGTTGCACTGACGGCTTGGGCCCGCCATCGCTGCTTGCAGCTATATTTATTTTTTTTTTATTTTTTTTTTTTATTTTTTATTCAACCATCCGGGCACTTTTGGGGCCTTAACATGCTCAAAAACTCTTGAAAATTCGCACACACGTTGGAACCTGTTGGCGTCCGGACGCCACAGAGGCTGGGACCCGGGCGTGGCACAGGGGCTCTACGGCGCCCCCTAGAACACAGTTTGAAAACTTGATGTATAGCTCACACATACTTGCACGTATTCATATGAAACTCGGTACACATATAGATCTCATTGAGCCGAACAAATTTCACGCTGCATGTCATAAGCTCCGCCCAACAGGAAGTCGGCTATTCAGGGCTGTTTAAAAAAGCATGCTCTGGAATTTGATATACTCCTCTGAAGATTACCACCCGATTGCCACCAAACTCAGTGAACATGATCTCAAGACATTGGGGACGCAAAATTGCCAGGATATTTTTGATATCTCGAACGGTTTGCCCGTGGCGAGGCGATGAATTTCTGGCGAAAAATGAGAGAAGGAAGCGTCTAATAACATCCACATACATTGTCTGATTTTGATCAAACTTCAGGGTTTTGTTCGTTGTATGATGCCGAGCGCATAGATGTGACTATTAGGAGTCAAAGTTATAGCGCCACCAACTGGCAGCAGGAAGTGTGTCATTTTCAAAATGCTTTGAATTCAGCATCTTATTTTTAATCGAGTTGCTTCAAACTTCATCAGAATAATGTCAAAACACGGCCGATGTAAAACTGTGAAGGGAATATTGATATCTAAAATACTGTTGCCATGGCAACGTTTCAAACTTGAAAATTTGTTTCTGGTGATTTTGAAGCAGATAACATGTTTAGAATGTCATGAAACTCAACACACATATGAGTATTAATGTTAGTTAGACACTGGAAAAAGCTCATAAACGGGCGTGGAAGAGGCGCTCTATAGCGCCACCTTTTGTCAAAAATGGGGGGGTTAGTTTTAGCTACAGACACCAAACTCGGTACATAAATTGTTCTAATCAAGCCGGACAACTTTCTAATTTACACTCATTAGCTACGACCAACAGGAAGCTGGCTATCTTTTTTTTAATGTCATTTTCGGAGGGGAAACAAGCTGTAAATAAATTCAAACTCCTCCAAGCAGAAACAAGTAGTTCACACCAAACTTTGTCAACATGATGCCAATATACTGTAGATGCTAAATTGCTAACGGATTTAGGATATCTTGAACGGTGAATTAATGGCGATTTGTTAAAGTTACAGTAAAAAAGAGCAGTTATTTTCTTATATCTTTAAAGTGCAGCTTCCAAACACTTCAAAACTTTTTACATACATAGAACAAGTCATTCTGAAGAAGTATGATTAGTTTCAAGACTTTACAAAAGGTCTATGAATAACAGAAAATTAATAAACTATCAAGACATTTGATCACACTGGCTCTGTGTATGTGGGGGGATGGGTGAGTATGTGTGTTAAGTGTGAGTGTGAGGAGGTGGGTGAGAGAGACAGACAGAGAGAGAGACACAGAGAGAGAGAGACTTTTAAACATCTCTTTAATCACTAGAAAAAAATCAATCAGTATTTATTTATTTAATTATACGTTTTATTTTATTTTATTTATTTATTTAATTATTCATTTTTTTTTAATTTTTTTTTTTTTTTTTTTTGCATTATAGCTTAAGAAATCTCCTAGGCCTTATCTTTTTCTGTCAGTCTTAGGGACAAAAAAATATAAAAATCCAAGAACCAGTTAATTTGTAGGGCACTGACAACATAGTTTTATATAATTAAGTTAATAATTTATTCACCACACATATAATATTTTTAATTTAATTTTTGGTTAATTATATAATAAGGTTAATAATTATGTTAATTACAACATAACATTTTTTGTGTTTTATGAAAAATCATAAATCATAAAAAGATAAAATCATAAAAGATTTTATGTTAATGTTTTTACTTAACATTAATTAACATTAATACATTTTAGATCATTACTGTTCATGTTAACTAGTATAGTTCAATAATATCATTTTTTTAACATTAATTTATTCAAAACTAACCAACTAAGTATGAACAACCATTGTTTTACTATATTTCTTAAGAAAACAAATTCTAAAAAATAAAGTAAACAAATCTTTGTTAGTTCATGGTACAGTAACTGATGTACATTAACCAGAAACTTTAATTAATAATGTAGTAGTCAATTTTGAACATTTCATTAACCAAGAATCATAAGTGCTATAAAAATATTGGGTAACACTTCATAATAACTGCACGCTATGAATCATTAGGTAAGCATTAGTAAATAGTTAGTTCATCCTTTATTAAGCATTGTCCCAACATTAATAGTCATTACTAAGCAGTTTATAAATACAGCTATAAATGCCTTGCTCTTTATTTATTAGGCATATCTATTACAAAGGAGATTTAAAGGCTCAGTTATCTTCCTAACAGAAAAATAAACAACCACAACACAGAGGGATAGAGAACTCAGAAATATTTTTTTCAAGATGCAAATAATGAAACTGTACACTTGAATATTTACTTTAATTTATTTTTTTCAATGAAATTGCAGAGGTTTATTTTTCATTTTTTATCAAGTGTACAGTCACCTTGCATCTTGAAAAAATATTTATGTGTTCTGTATCCCTCTGTGTTGTGTTTGTTTAACTTTTCTTTTTGGGAGATAAATGAGCTTTTAAATCTCCTTTGTAAATGCTTTATAATGTATAAATAGTCCTCACTTTAGATGAGCTCACACAAATAGATGGCTGGCAACTACTAAATGTTTTATAACTACCTGACTTAATCATGAATTAAAGCAGGAATATGTGTTAATAAAGCATTTATTAACACATTGAGCAATTATTATGATGTGTCTAAATAATAAGATTTATAAATGTACATTTAAATAGTTTATTAATCATTTACTTACACTTTCTAAATGATCTTATGAACCACTCACAATAATATATACGTACTGATGCTAATTAATATAGTTAATGTTAAAAACTGAAACCTTATTGTAAAGTGTTACTAAAGTTTTATATATTGTTCTGTCAGTGGCGGCTCCAGGATTTTTTTGTTGGGGGTGCTAAGGGGGGGCTTAACAGTTCAGAGGGGGTGATAAAATCTAATTAAATTGAGGGAAAATAATGAACGCCTAACTTTAGCTATCGTATTTTTTTATATACAGCAGCTTCGAAAAAGGCATATTTAAATTTTTTCCTGTGGTATTAAACTTCACATATGCCACTGTTATTAGTAATATAACTTCTAATGCCAACTGCCAAATATGACACTTACAAAGTAATATAATTTATGAATATAGAAAAGAAAGAAATTTGGGATTTTTTCTTTTTTCATTGTTTTCTTTTATTTATTTATTTATTTAAGTTATCTTTATTTTTTTACACATATCTAGTCATTTTTTTCTGACCATCAAGTGTCAGTCAATCAATGCCAACTGTTAGGAAAACATGGAAAATTCTAACCATTTACAATAGATAGTGCCGACAATTCATACAACTATTTCCACACGGGCACACATTGCGGGAGATAACCTCCCCGTGCTGATTTGCATCATATCATGTGTAGATGATAGCCAGAGATAGGCCATTGTAAAAAGCTTCAAAAATTGGCAATATTAAGAGGATTTAGCATTTCCAATTAATGTAGGCCTGTTACATTCTTCTTATTATTAGGCCTATTATTATTATTAGATTACTTTTATTATTAAATTACATTAAATTATTTGCCCCGCAATAATTTCATAGCTCATCACCGCATGATGCGCTGTGAGAATAATAAAATAGGCTAGCTTACTCCTCATTGAAAATGTTTTTAAAAACTTTTTTTAAAACAGGTCTATTAATTTATACAATGAATTATAGGCCTATAATTATAACACTGCAGTCATCAATGAAAATTCAGAGCAGCTTTATTTCATGCACCGATTTTCAAAAACAACCTGTTTAACGTGAACTACATTTCTTCTCATGTTTTTTACTATACGAGCCACAAGAGAAATATTAAGGGAATAATTTGAGACAGTTATATACCGTTATCAGCATATGTTAAAATAGATTCGTCTCTCTTTGTCTCAGAGAGAATATGCGCCTTTAATGCAGCGTTAGCCGTCAGTTTTTTTACTTTCACTTTCTCTATAGTGAATTGACTGACGTTCACCGTCTTGCGCAAAGAATTGCTTGACCCCTCCCCATATTACCAATTGTTCATAGGCCACATATTTTTTAGGTTTTTAATATTTATTTTTCAATGTTAATGAGAGTGACACCGAGAGTTAAAAAAACAGGAAAATCATTTGGAAATCCTTGGGGGGGGGGAGGTAGCTGTGCCGGGGCTAAGCAAGTTCGTGATGGGGCTATAGCCCTGTCAGGACCCGCTCTAGTGCCACCACTGTGTTCTGTGTGTGTTTCACAGAGTTGATGGTTTGGATTAACCCTTTAATTGCCGTATCCCTTAAAACCAGACTGCCAGAGGGTTACTGTAGTGCATGTGCCCGCTGGGCACGGTTGTTTGTTGCCACCGGGGTGGCGTTTGCACTGACGCTTGGGCCCGCCATCGCTGCTTGCAGCTATATTTTTCTTTGGTTTCTAAGAACTTATTTATTCTCACATGTTCTTAATATAATTTCTATTAATTCTCCACTGAATTATGTGATTTGCGCAAATGTTATGAGTCAGAGCGCGTTTACTCTCTAATGTTAGATCTTCCGTATTAAAAAATTAATACAATTCACCAAAAATCACATTATGAAAAATAGTAAACAGCAACCATTTAAAAAATCAACCATATCAAACTGTATATTATAAGATTACAACTTTATAAAAACATTTCATAAATAAAACTGCATTTAACAAATAACATTTTCTAATTGTATTAAATGTTAAAATTTTCACAAACTGCGTATACTAAACACAAAATAAAACTTTTTAAACATTTCAAATTTTATTTAATATGTTTGTTTTGGAAACGGATCCTTACTATCTCTAATTAGGCTATTTTTTTTTTTTTTGCATTTTAGGAAGTTTTGTATGTGTGCCATTCAGTTAAGATATGTGTGGAAGATACCACGCTGTGACACATAAATCTATGTGCAGGAGATCACGTGACCCTTCGACTTCGATGCACGCGTAGTCTTTCGCTCTGCTGACTTTGTCAAATATTTTATTATCCTGTCAGTAAATTTCGAACCTTTTTGCATCGGACTCATCATGAGTGTTTCAACAGTCAAAGGCGATCGGAAAAGAGAGATTGGGCAATCGCCAATAAAGAAAAAATTCAGGGATTCCACCATCTCAAGAGAGGATATCGACGAGGCTATTGCTAACGGTATCAAGCTTGCATTTAAAGAACAGCAAAGCACTTTGGATTCGGTTGTGACTTCGGCAGTAAGAGATGCTCTGGACTCTGTGCTGATTCCAGCATTACGTAAACTACGTGAGGACATACAAGCGACTAACAATTCTGTTAAAGAGCTAAGAGCTTATCCGGTGGTAATTAAACTACGGCACGGGGGTGAACAGAGATGCTTCAATTCTCTTCGGAAAGCGGAGGATTTTGTCGGCTCCCTGTCACAGAGTGGGACATTTGCTGCGGATCCACAGGGCAGCGGGAGGGCGGGGGCCGCCCTTTCTTTGACCCGGCGGGAGGGGCTTGGTGGTCGGAATGGAGGAGATGGTGGCGGGAGGGATATGGATGATTGCTAGATCTCTCTTTTTTTTCTTTTTTCTTCTTTCCTCTCTCCTCCTGGGATAGTATTTATATTTTGTTCAATACAATTGTCCCCTTGCTGGTAAGACTAACCCCCCCTTTTTTCTTTCTTTTTTTTCTGGAGGGGACTAATGGAGAGTAGGTTTCATTACAATAATGTTTTGGTTATGTGAGCCTTTTGGGAGGCTCGTTGTGGGCTGAAGTGGATCGGTCACGGATCATCACAAGTTTTTGTTGTTCAATCAGACCTATGTTCTCGGTAACGTGCGGCCTGAATTGTTTTTTTTTGTCTATAGTTGTTGGTCATCTCTGTCTGTGTTGCTTTTATTTTTTACAACAGATATTCATGCTTTTATTTACTTTACCTTGTTTTTAAGGGGATTTTTCATCTAGGTGTTTTGATATCTAGAACGCACACTAACGTTTACATGTCATTTACAGAATGGGAGTGTGTTTGCTTCTCTTCATTTGTTGAATACAATTTTGAGATTATGAATATTTAATGTATACTCTAAATATTTTATTACTGAATGTGACGGGCTTAAATTCTGCTGTTAAACGAACCTGTGTGTTAGAATATTTACAACGTAAATCTATTTCTGGTGCCATGATATGTAACACTGCGTCATCGGGTATTTTTCTCCATGTGTTTTGGGAGTGTCCTGTGGTCATGGATCTGTGGACGCATGTAGACCTGGTTTCCTCACTGCGGACTGATTGCTTTGCTGATACAAGTGTGTGTCTTCATGAAGCTTAATGCAATGGAAAAGGCTGTTTGCTGGTTTTGCGGCTGCGAGGAGGACGATGATGTAGAACTGGTGTGAGCCGCATGTGTGTGGAGAGGCATATTGGATTGCATATTATTATTACTTTATTTCTATTTTTTTATTTTTTTCTAACATATGTGATTATTTAAAGGAAGGACCTGTTTTGTTGTTACTTTTTCTCTCCCTCTCTCTCCCCCCTTTGATTGGACCTTTAAAACATGGAGTATGTGTCTGTTGTTTTGTTTTGTTTGTTTTGAGTGGATGTTATGTTGTGATGTGTGTGAAAAAAGAAAATAAAAAATGTTGATAACAAAAAAAAAAAATATGTGCAAAAAAAAAAAAAAAAAAGGTAAAAAAACAGTATAAAATCTCACATCCTGTTCAGCCCAGTTATATAATAGCCTACATATGTGTTTCTTTTGATAATTGAAGACAATCTCTCATCCAGGTTCTTTGTGACTAAAATAGCGGTGCACAGCCAAGTAATCAGTGTAGCTCGCAGGTCACTCTGTTTTTTTTTTTTTTAATAATCGCCAGACAATTGCTCTTGTAACCAGCAGGATATATTGGTCAGGCTTTTTTTGCAGTGTATTTGTGAGGTGTTTTGAAAGTCCTGTAAAATGGGTACATTGTAGGGGACACAATACCAAAAACTAGACAACATGGAAGTCTAGTCAGCCTACTCTGTCCATGCAAAGTCTGTGCTAAGTGTTAAAAAAAATGAACCTGACTTCTGGAGAAATAAATTTCATACAAAAGATCATACAATTACAGCTCAAATGTAAAACACTCAGTTTATTTATTATATCTGTATTTATACTAATAATATATATGTATATATATAATAATCACATATTAGTTACACTGTGGATTCACACATACTACTGGGTGGGTTGCTTTTGCAAGATGTTTTCTTGCTGTTCTTGTTGTTGTTGCTGTTGTTGCTGTTGAACTGCAAAATATTAAAAAAATATATGTAGGCAGAATTATGACTTTGCTAAAAGTATTCCTGATAACAAAAGATACAAACATGAATATAATATGCTCAATTAAAGAAGCTTACATTTGAAGCATATAAAACTATCTATCTATATCAATAGAAAATTATATGCAGTTTCTGGACCACAGTCCACTGTAATTATTCCCTTTCTGGGGAGTTGGGCTTGTGAGACGTAGAGGTGGCGTACCATTTACTGCCTGTGCAGCCTATGCAGAACAAAAGAAGCTGAGCTTCTCTTCACAATCTCTGTGTGTCCAGTCCCTTGTTTTCTTGTCCAGGGCTCCACAACGAAGGTCTCGGGCAGGACACTGGGGCTGTTCTGTCTTAGACCCGGCTGTGTAGTCAAAATCATCTCCATTGACCCAGAACCAGTCCCCTGCTAGAAAGCGCAGACCTGTCCACACATATTCTGTTTCAGCCAGTGTGCTTTTCCCTAAAACAGAATCCATCATGTTAAGTGTGCTCAGACTTGCCAGATCATTGTATTGTTTTCGGCAATATTCCAGAGCTCCTTCCCAGGTCTCATTCTGACGCACCAGAACAAACTCTGATATGTTCATACAGAAGAAGGAGTATTTATCACTGCAATCTATGTCATGTAGTTTCTTATGGCCTTTGTGTAAAAAAGCACAATCATCATCTTCAGGTTGTCTATTACTTGTATCCCAGTTAATCTGTGTTGCATTTTCACCACGTGACCACTTCCAGACTCCTGATTCTTTGTAGAGTCCAACCCAGGCATTAGAAGGTTGATGATCTGCATCTTCCAAAAATTGCTGTTCCTCGCTCTCATTGGTGAAGGTGGAGAGGTCATGAAAGTAAGTTTTGCAGTACTTACTTGCAGAATCCCATGTCATCTTCTCTTTCACAAAGAAATGTTGTTTGAGACCGGAGGAGAGTGTGTAGAACTCCATGATTAGGAGCAGAGCGAGTGTCGTCTTCATCTTCATCCACTGAAGAGTTTCTGTGATTTTTCAATGATCAGTTGAAGTTAAGGACAGAACTGTACATGATAACACTGACTCTCTACTTAAACTAACATATAGCCAATGGTAAATGAGTGTGATGGTGTGACCAATCACAGCACACATTTACAGACAGAACAAACAAAACAGATGCATTTAACCAGTCAAATAAGCCTCTAACGTAAATAACATAAATATGGAATTAAACATGTATGCATGTGCTCCTCAGTTGGTTTCAAGCAGTGGTCAAAGATTTAATTTTGATCTGAACAACATACAAATACAATTTTTTTAGCTGTTGGTCTGCTAACTTTAATAGACCAAAAAAATAAAAAAATAAAATACAGACAAAGAAAGCTAATTTCTACACACAGTCTCCAGTTGTAAAACCATCAGAACATATTTTGCAAAGCTGGAATTTCTCCTATTATTTTTCAAATGGGTTTATGGGACTGTCTCTGGCACTCTGTGGAAATACTTAGTTGCAGAAATGCAAATCAGATCTAGTAAAGCATATCATGAAAAGCATCCAAACAAACTGACAAGCATTTGCCTTTGGGCTGGGCCTTAGCTAATGAGGTGAAAGGTGCGAACAGGGGCCCACAGGTGCAGGTAAGTTTGATGTAGGATCCAGCATAATTAATTAAATGTGTTGTACGTCACAATACAAATCAATCTGTTACATATGAAATCACTCCAAATAGCCATTTAAAAAGTTTGGTGAAGGTAAATGTCAGGGGTGCACAGTCCTGGAGATCTACCTTCCTGCAAAGTTCAGATCCAATCCTGATCAAAACAGCTTAACCAGCTAATTAAGATCTTAAGGAGCACTTGATAATTACAGGCATGTGTGCTGGAGCAGGGTTGGAACTGAACTCTGCAGGTAGGTAGAGTTCACTTCCAACCCCATTTCACATTCCGTGACTATTGCGAAAATTTAAAGAAAAATAGCTGTTTATAATTTCCATTCCTCAAATGCAGCTTTAGGTTTCAACTGATAAACCAACGTTAATCAAATCAAAGTTAAAATGGAGCAGTTTGACACTATGACACTATCACACTTAAACCTGTATTGTTTTTTAAAGCTATTGTGACAATAAACTGTAAGATCAAAAACACAACATGAAAGGGAAGCCCTGGGGAAGAACTGATGAAGACAATTCAGACCTGACAAAGGGTAGTTTTATAAAAGTCAACTTTGCATTCAAAGGCAGAAAATAGCCTAC
Source organism: Schizothorax lantsangensis (assembly GCA_027422415.1). Lineage (NCBI taxonomy): Eukaryota > Metazoa > Chordata > Actinopteri > Cypriniformes > Cyprinidae > Schizothorax > Schizothorax lantsangensis. The sequence goes on from CM049848.1 coordinate 10,083,661, forward strand.
TGTAGTCTATGCTGTAATGTATGTGAGGCCATTTTCTGCTTTTGAATGCAAAGAAATTTGAGATTTTTTTTTTTAATTTCTAGGGGAGGACACTCAAACACAAAAAGAAAAATAATGCAGGATTTAGCATGGTTCAAAAACCTGTATACTGAAGAAGATACTTAAACTTAAAAAAAATTATGACTTCATATTATATTTTTTACTGTCCAGAGAGCCAAGTAATCACTGCACAGTCAGAAAATCCTCTGAAGAAGTTTGAAATAGAAAATGCTTCTAAATATGAATTATTTACCATGCGAGCATTTTGCATGTATTCCTTACTTAGTTTTAGAAGATTAGGTGTGGATTTGGTTTTCAAGTGAACTGTGAGTGAATGTAAATTTGCAGCGATGAGCCTTACATATATACATCACAGCTTACATAACAACCAAATAGTAACCAAAGTTACAGAGTACACATCACGCAAAACACCAATACTCTGTCTGAGTAGCCCCTAGCCCTGCAATTACTGTTGAGTGTTTTATCAGTGAAAATAATCTGTACTATTATTATTTACTGTAGGGGTGTCCAATCCAGCCTCTGGTCACCCTCAGGTCTCCACAGTGTTATGCTTTTCTTCGCTAACCTTGGAGGATTGTGTTAAAGTGGCTTCATTTCTAGTGAGTCTGAAGACCGCGATTAGCTGGTTCAGGTAAATTTAATTAGGGTTGGAGCTAAACTCCAGGAACAGGATTGGACACCCCTTGCATAGAATTACTGTATACCTCAATGCCCAACACAACTTATTCTATTCAAAGTGATTTTGTGACGGTCACACTACAAAGTCACAGTCATAGTATTTACATGAATGCCAAATAAAGTGATTGGGTAAATGTGCGCATTTATACAGTGGGGCAAATAAGTATTTGATACACTGCCGATTTTTCAAGTTTTTCAAATTACAGAGAGATCTGTAATTTTCATCGTAGGTACACCTCAACTGTGAGAGACAGAATCTAAAAAAAAAATCCAGAAAATCACATTGTATGATTTTTAAATAATTAATTTCCATTTTATTGCATGAAATAAGTATTATTTGTACTTATAATAAGTATTATAAGTACAGATGGGCCCTCTTCTCCGGGAGCACCAGCTCATTTGCATTAAAGCAACATACTCAAATATAGGGCGTTTTGGCTTATACCCTAAAAGTGTCAATTTTAACAATCTATAAAAATTATCTGTTGGGTATTTTGAGATAAAACTTCACATACACACTCTGGGGATATCAGAAACTTATTTTACATCTTGTAAAAAGGAGCATAATAGGTCCCCTTTAAGGTATACAGGAACGCATGGATGGAAGTCCAACATTTGGACATCTGACATTGGTTTGAAAAGTGAATTATGCATAGTAAAAAACAAGGAAGTTCTGCAAGAAGGAATTTGGGAACTTTGGAAAGAGCAAATTTACAGGACCCATGTTCAGGACGTTCTGCACCAACTTCATAATCTTTTCTTCAGAGATCCTCCAACTGTGTATTCCAGATTTTCTGGATCTTCTGCACAGACTTCGGAACCATCACCTTCAAGGCCCTTCATCTGTGTGTTCCAGTCAAAAAAAAATTCACTGCTCCCGGAGTTCAGCATCCACAGTCTTCACTTTAAAGGTCGTTTAAACAATGGGCTACACCATGAATGAGTACTCAGCCCCCTAAAAAAATTTGTGATTAGCTCCATAAACTGTACACGAATTTGTGATCGCCTCTGTCCCCTTTAAATTTCATATGAAAATGGCGGCAGACGTCGATCGGCTCCTCCCCGTCTTTCAGCACGTTCTTTAATCCGCAGACCGCGGAGGCGCAAAGCGAGAAACAGGCAGAGCTGGGTAGTAACTGATTACATGTAATCTGGATTACATACATTCCCCTTGTTTGCTGTATTTTCTTCAATTCCCTGTCTTCCTGTCCTGTCTACCCCATTGTCATATATGCATGTTGTGTATGGACAGGTCGATGGCTAATTTCGCTGGTACTTGTGACTAGTGACAATAAAGGGCTACTACTACTACTACTACTACTATACCGGACCGTTGGCTAAACGTCTGATGCATATGGCACACTTTTCTGGAAACACTTCAGGAGTGTCGAAGTCGTCATCGGATTGGTTGAATTATACAGGATTTCCGGGAGACGTGTGTGTCGCGTTCTTTAACGTTCCGCCTGGAAACAAAGATGCCGTGACGCCAAACCCCCTCACGAAAGAAGAAAGCCGTCGTGTTTACAACTGTGACGACAAATGCTTATCAGGATCAACTAAATGCTGGATTTTCAAAAGTATGTGAAATATTTAAAGTTTGCGGCATAGAATCTTTAAAATACATCGAGAGTTTCACACACAGGTCTGGTATTGTGGTGACATTTCCACGCCCCGAAACATGACGCTGAACGAAACAAACTGTGATTGGTTGTTTGACATGTCGGTCAAACGGCCTCATGGGCGGGCCTTGGCCAATAAATGCTGCCATCTATTCCAGACCTTCAGCCGTCAGTCTGAAGGTCTGGCTACGCGAGACTAGTCTCTGAGCAACATGACGATATGTTTCGTTCCTGACTGAATCGACTGTTTAAATGATTCGGTTCAATCGCAATGACTCACTTATTAAAGGTGACTCAGTGACTTGATGCCACCTACTGGCGGGTTTAGTTTCACATTTTCACCTTTTCATTTTTAAAATAATTTCAAATATCAGTATTCAACATTTCATGTTTAAAATATCAAAACATTATTTATGCATCTGTAACTGCAGGTTAAAGCATTCCATGTACATCTAAGCTGCATTAAACTGTGTAAATACATCTAAATGCCACTTCATATGCAACTTCTGCAAAGATGAATTTTGTTGATACTGATTTAATTTGTTTAGTAACAGCCTAAATGTTTTATTATTATAATCGACTGATTAAATGTAAGAATTTGACTTGAGATGATGCACATGTGTATCTAAAGTTCACTTTTAGAGAAAAAAAGGCTTTATAAAGGTAAAAATGCCCATAAATCAATTTAAACTTATTGGAAAAGATTAATTTCTATCACTGCTGTGAACTGACCACACAGAATATGAAGATTATCAAAAACTTTAGGAGTCAGCTGTCCACGGTCCTTACGATATCAGCACAATAACACACTCAGCAAAATATAGTTTAGCTAATTATCTTTATCAATAAAATCCCAGAAAATATTGAGATATTATTTTTTGTCAATATCGCACACCTGTACTACTGACACAAAATGATTTGAAACAGTTGCTTTGTCACATCCAGTGTAGACAGCCTCAAGGTTTTATTTGTTTTTTGTTTTTTTAATTTTTTTATTATGGCTGGTAGAAGTTATGAATGGCCGGTAACTTAAAAATTTAGTAGTCAAATTGGCTGGTGAGTGAAAAAGTTAATTTAAATCCCTGATTGTTTTAATATCTGCATCTGTGCAGTTCTTTGTTATAAATACCGTTTACAAAATATCATGGGGAAGCAATCGGTTTCCCATTGTTGTGGTACAATATGTGGTGTTATGCAATACGCTACGTGCATGTACTGGAAGAGTATGTCAGGTTGAACATGTTGAGCACATAAAGATGTTCATGCTCTCTTACGATGCTGTCCAGTATTATTTCATGGTGGCAGCGGTAAACGCTACAGTGTCACCTGCGTGAGTGTTCGTGACCAGTGAAGCGGAAACTTTGCAGCGAGTCTAACCTGTGGCTGATTGCTGTGCAGAATGCGCGAGTCCGTTCCACAACGCGATCTCTTGTACACCATTGTGGAACTGGGAGTTTGTTGTACTCTGGACCGTTTAGCAGTTATCACGCAGACAATGTGTTGTCTGTGTGATAACTGCTAAACGGTCCAGAGTACAACAAAACACGGAAAGCAAATTACTGCTTATAACGTGAGTACAAGATAAACGTGACAAAATGGCATCACGTTTTCCGATGATGAACTGGTCTGACAAAAAAATTAATCTGTACCTGGAGGATGAAGAGAGAACAGATGCAGAAAAACAAGCAAGGAAAATTTGTAGAGGAATTGGAGATGAAGGATTGAAACGAAGTTGCAGTGTTGCCAGATTGGAAATGTCCAAGTATCGTACCAGAAGCTCAAAATGATCGTATTTGGAAGAAAATTATCGTACACGAGTCAAACTTACAGAATACAGCTATTTATTCTAAACCAACAACTTTCTGACACGAACTGCAAATTACCACAATAGATAACTAGACGTACCATGTCTACACTGGACGCAAGCGGTGCGACAAAATACTATAGAACCAATAAACTATATAGAATCTCTATTATAGATCAGTGTATAGAACCCATTAAAATCAGTGACTGTCTGCACTGGACGCCGCAACATGACACGACACTTCCCCGACAGTAAACTGATGCCTCGTTTATGACGTATTCAGATGATAACTGCCATAACGCTGGCAGTTATTCCTTGCAAACTCGTATTATTATTATTATTATTCTGCTGTTATTATTACTATTATAGTCGCTCATTTCAGCCAATAGTATTTACACGTTTATATTAAATTAATTAAACTATTATATTAACTTAAACTATAAGCCTACAATGAGCCTTTTATAGGCTATTCCGCGCTCAAGTGGATGCATAAAGCCTGCCGGCTAAAGGAATGATAATGAATGTCTAAGGGAAAAAATAGCTAGAACATATTTTATTTACTTATTACTAAACTGTTTGCCAAAAGTCTGAGTCATCTTGCGTGTGAAGCGGCAATATATGAATTACACAAAGATGAAGTATCTTGGACAATGCTGATTCGCCATCTCATATTTCCGCTGTTCGATCGCGTCACGCACTGCATTGCAAACGTTGCAGCAGATACAAATACATCTTGTGTTTGTCAACCAAACATATAGAAATTATTAACTCATCAACTCCTCACGCGAGAAATACACTATCCCGAGTCCTAATCAATTACTCCTCGTCGCCCCCTGTTGTCAAAGAATAGTAATCTAGATAGTGGTTCACGAAGCGGAGCCAGGCGAAATTAAAATAGCCCAGATGTGGTTAGTACAATCCTTGTCGTTCAGCCTGAGCTCGGGCCAAGCACATATTTGCTCATGTGAAGACCGAATAAAAATGATGTTTTTTTTTAAATTTTGCAAAAAGGAATTTTTTTGCCGGAGAGTATCTTGTTCGGTTCAAAGCCATTTTGGTTTACATTGAACAAAGCCCAGGCTATAGTTTGTAGTCACTACACTGAAATAAATTCAAATTCAAATTTGCAGAATTTTGTTCAACATTGTGAATACAAATATGGTATTAAAAACATTTGTTTGGATTAAAATTCATGTGTGCCGATAATATTTTGAGATTCTATACATTTGAGTTTTGATTTTTGCCCTTTTAGCCTTGTTCTCCACCACACACACACACACACACACACACACACACACACACACACACACAGCTCGCGATCCACACGCAGCAGCCTAAGAAAATCAGACCACTAGATGTAGAGACGTGTGCGCAGCATTGTGTCAGTTTTATGAATGTTAATTGTGTTTTCTTTGTTTCTTTTTGGTTTCATCTCCTCTCGTAGAAAAAATAAAATGTTTTGTCGAACTTTTTCTAAAACTTGTCTTAAGACAAAAAGCTTATAAACTTTTGCCAAACAAGAATTTGTGACAATACCTTGTCTTTTTTATTTATTTTTTTTTACTTTACATGTTTATATTATTATTATTATTATTATTATCCATTATAAATAATGAATCTAAAATATATGAAAGTTTCACTTTTTGAAATAAGTTACAAGAAAAAATGAAACTTTCATATATTTTAACTTTTTCACCATATTGCAATTTTCTGAGATGCACCTGTATTATTTATTATGTAAACCAGGCTTTGTACTTTCCGGCCGTCTTCCATGAGCAATGTGCTTGGCCCGAGCTCATGAACGAAAATTGTAAAAGCTATTTTAATTAAAAAAAAAAATCTATAGTGTATATATGTTTGGTTGACTGTATTTGGTGCAACTTCTGCAGTCACATCGAACAGCGGAAATATGAATGGCGAATCATCCTCTTCACATGAGAAAACAGTTTAGTAAAATATAATGTTCTAGCTATTTTTTTGACATTCATTATCATTCCTTTAGCCGGCAGGCTTTATATCCACTTGAGCGCGAGAAAAACTGGCTATTTATAATGGACTATAATAATAATAATAATATAAACAATGAATAACTGACAACGTGCCACTGAATAAAAAAAAAAGAAAAAAGACAAGGTATTGTCACAAATTTCTTGTTTGGCAAAATTAATATAAGCTATTCTGTGTCTTAAGACAAGTTAAGTTAGAAAAAGTTCGACAAAACATCTTTATTATATTTCTACGGGCAGAGGAGATCAGCCAAACCAAAAAGAAACAAAGAAAACACAATGTAACATTCATAAAACTGTACACAATGGACTGCGCACAGTCTCTAGGGCCATCTAGTGGTCGCTGATTTTCTTAGGCTCAGCTGCGTGTGGATCGCGAGCTGTGTGCGTGTGTGTGTGTGTGTGTGTGTGTGTGTGTGTGTGTGTGTGTGTGTGTGTGTGTGTGTGTGTGTGTGTGTGTGTGTGTGTGTGTGTGTGTGTGTGTGTGGATTGAACAAGGCTAAAAGGGCGGAACGAAAGTCTCATAACTCAAATGAATCAAATAGAATCGACTCAGAAGAGATGTGAATGAATGCACGCGTGTCGCCTGATTCACACATGCACATTTTAATCGCTACATGCACAAATGATGATACTTTAATACAAACTATAACATTTGTATTCACAAATATGTCTCTATTTGAACAAAATTCTGCACATTAACGCAATTCTTAACTCTGCAGACACTGATTGAAAAGCATTTGTTTCAGTGTAGTGACGCACATTTGTGAATTTTTCAAATCGTGTACGTGTTAATGAATTGCACTGGGCTTTGTTCATTGGTAGTTGTGTGTATGAGGGTCGTGAAATGTTGTAAACTGCGAAAATGAAGTCTCAAAATCCAAATGAACCGAACAAGATTGACTCGAACAAGACGTCGATAAATGAACGCGTGTCACCTGATCCGCAAATGTACGGATTCCTTTTTGCATGAGCAATTTATGATATATTAATGCAGAACATAGCATTTTTATTCACAAACATGTCTGTATTTGTATAAATCGCTGCACAATCATTTAATCCCGAATTCCACAGACTCAAATTGAAAGGCATTTGTTTGTGGTTAGTAAGATACACGCATAAAATTTATGCAGTCCATGGATAATTGTGCGTGCATCTATAAATCAATTTGAGTCTAATATCATCCCATACTGTAATGAGCCTTTTTCGTGTATGAGTATAGAAGCCCTATGACTGCAACTACCATCATTTGAATTGTCATGAAATTCAGAAATTATTGTACTTTATGGGATTTTTTTCATTATCAAAATTATCGTACAAATATGTTAATTATCGAACGTCTGGCAACACTGGCAAGTGGCCTCAGTGATGCAGATAAGAAAAAGCCTGACATCTTGTGGAATTTTTTTGAAGGACAACTAAAATTAAATGTGAACTTTAGAATTTACAGGCTCCACCTCATGCAATACAGGCAAAAAAACAAACGAGAACATTGATGACTTTGTGACTAGAGCCAGAACTTTAACGCTAAAATGCCAATTTACCGACGATAAGCTTAATGAGCGTCTTGCACAGCTTATCATTGCCAGTACTCCTTTTGATGCTCTCAGAAATTATTTGTACATTAATCCCAAAGGCCATCCCATTGCTGACATACTAGCAGAAGGGAGAAAGTATTGTAGAATGTTGCTATTGGGTGATCATGTGATTGCTCTGATTGTATTCACCTGTGGACACGACATTAAAGGATTCTTTAAAAAGAGGTGTGTGACACAAAGCTGGCCTTCCCGAGGTGGTGACTTGTGGGGTACGTTTTGCAGTCTCTCGGGGACAATAGGCCCTCCGGAGATGAAGATAGACAGTTAGCTAGACTCCCGTGTGTGAGAGAGAGTTGAGTTGAGTTGAGTTGAGTTGAGTTGGGGGGGGGGTGTTAACCATTAGACTATTAGAGTCACCATTGCCTCGGTGATGGTTTGGCATTTTGCCCGACTGTCACGCTATAATTTAAGGGCGATGCATATAATTCTATAATATTGGACTTGAGTGATTCCCCTGTTTTCGAATGTGAATGGACTTGTGAAAGAACGGTGAACTTCAACTCCGCCTCCTTACCGTATGCTTTTCTCCTGACTGACTGTTTGCTGAGGACGCTCTTCACCCCACGTCTGGCTGCTGCAAGCCGGGGGAGAGGGAAGTGTTTTAACTTATTCCTGTGCTTGTGTGTAAATGTAGTAATGAATTGGGCGGGTGTGTGATGGGCGATCGGTGTAAGAGGGGGAGTCGGGGAGTATAGCGAACGGAGTAACACGCCTAATTATGTGTGCAGTGTAGGTTGATGTGTTGTTTTCAACAGGGGGCACCACTGTATTAATGTATTGAATTTGAAGACTCACTGTGTGTGTCTTTGCTTGAAAGAAAGTGAGTGAACACGATATTGCTGTGATCTAAAGCTCTGTGTATTAAATGCAGCTACATCTGAAAGCACTTGATGGAGATCACAGTACCTGCTTTACTGACGAGATGTGCATGACAATCACATGCGATTTATCGTGCAGCCCTAATTTTTGTTTGTTTGTTGATCACAAAGTACAAAGTAGATGAGGAAAACTAGGATGCCGGTTGTATTCAAAGCGGCGCCATTACCGGTACTGTTTACAGTGGCAGAAGCCCCTCCCATGACGCGAATTCGTGTCTGTTGTGAAGTGAATTTCACACGCGAATGAAGCGAATTTCACGCGCGAATGAAGCGAGTAAATTCAAAATGTTCAAGCGTCCAACTATTCGCGCAAGTTGCGTCTTGTGTGAACGCACAGTTAGCTGCTGGAAATGAACAAATACAACAGCTTGGCATGTCAAACACTGAAAAGGTCCATACTATAACAAGAGAACGGACATGTCAAAACTGTGACATGAACCATAAACCAAGGCAGTGCCCGGCATACAATGATACATGCTGTATGTGTGGTAACAGAGGCCACTGGGCAAAGTGTTGTAAAAAGAGCAGATGACAAATACAGCTACCCAACAAGCACAGAAGGAGTAAGTCACGAACACGCAACAGATACCAAAGCCACACCAATCCAATGAAAGACCACAAATGCAAAGATGAGCCCAGCATTGATGTTGTAGATAGCATCAAAGATGATGACGAGTATGCATACCAGAAACACTTTTACTTCATCACTATCAGTGCAAAGTGCATGCACAGCATCCATGTCAAACCACCCGGAGATGAGGCATATACAACTCTGAACATTAAACCACCCTTCCTGCAAGGACATGGATACACCCTTCACCTGAAAATAGATACCGGGACATCTGGAAACACACCTCCACTGCTTACATTCAAACAGATGTATGGTACATCAACACAAAGCATGGGACATCTAAAACCAGCATCCAATCTAAAACTAACATCATACACTGGTGATGTAATTCCCTGCTTCTGAACCATCATCATGCCATGCCAGTACAAAAAAATCCAGATGGATAGATGCATAGTTTTACATTGGTGATGTATCTGGACCAGCTGTAGTTGGACTACCCACATGTGAGCTCCTCAGCCTTGTGACAGTAAATGTTGATGTAGCCTAATGGCAGAAAAAGAAAACAATGTAAAGGAGGGAAGAAAAACAAAAGAGAGTACCTGGCAACACATAAAAAGCATCAAAGAACTGAAAGAGAAATACCCAAACCAATTTGATAAAATAGGCAGTTTCAAAGGCACAGCAAAGCTCATCCTAAAGGAGGGTGCCAATCCATTCATCGACCCTCCACGTAAATGCAATATCCACATCAAAGACAAACTTCAAAATGAGTTGAACAAACTTGTTAATCAAGGAGTCTTGCGAAAAGTAGAAGAGCACATGGATTGGTGTTCTAATCTTGCCTTCAGCATGAAGAAAGACGGGTCGCTTCGGATATGTTTAGACCCACAGAAACTAAATGCAAGCTTGAAGAGGTGCCCTCACAAGATTCCAAGCAAAAGTATTCAGCAAGCTAGACGCAAAAGCCAGATACTGGTCGATACATCTTGATACATCTTGATGAGGAATCACAAATCCTAACCACGTTTCGCTCTCCTTTTGGCAGATACTGCTTGAGACACTTACGATTTGGACTCAGTGTGTCCCAGGACCTTTTTCAAGCTAAGATGTACCAAATTCTGGAAGGCCTTCATGGAAATCAGCATAGCAGATGACGTTGCAGTATGTGGAGTTGACGAGGAGGATCATGACAGGAATCTGATAAGCCTAATGGAAAGAGCTGCAGAAACAGGACTTGTGTTTAACAGCGACACGTGTATCATCAAGCAACGGAGCATATCCTTTTTTGGCAATCTGTACACAGACAAAGGCATCGGACCAGACCCAGCCAAAGTCCAAGACATACAAAAAATGCCAACACCACAAAGCAAGGATGATCTCCATTGATTTATGAGCACGATGAACTACTTGTCACCCTACATTCCGAAGTTTGCAGATAAAACCCACAATCTGAGGGGATTGCTGAAAAGTGACTCACAGTGTGCATGGGACACTGATTATCAGAAGTGCTTCGAAGACCTAAAGACAACAGTGACTATTGATGCTTGCTTAAAAACTAATACAACACAAAGGAGAAGTACAAGTAGCCTTGCTGCAGGTGCGAGCGATTCCCATTAACAGTGATCTACCATCCTCTGCAGAACTGCTCCTTGGCAGACCTATCACCACACTCCTAACAAGTCATGCAAATCCAGGGAAACTGGAATACAGACAAAAAGGATAAAAGGACAACAATTATGAAAACACATCATGATCAATGTAGTGGTAGAGACTTGTCTCCACTGTTCCACGGACAGTGTGTAAGAGTGCTGGACAAGGAGAGGAGAACATGGCACCCAGGGACTATTGTTGAGAAATGCAGAGAGCCAAAAAGCTACTTGGTTCAAACACCAAATGGAAACACAATAAGACGTACCAGGAGCCATCTTCATGAGATGTATGCAACACACCCACAGAACACCCAGAAGAAAGTGCAATTCGCCGAAACAGCTAAAAGAGATGTGGTCGAACAAAGCCACAAGGACACAGTCAAAAGCAAAATCACCCAACCTCGTGAAACAAAAACAGACAATACAGGCAATGAGACAACAGTACCAACAATGTCTGGACGAATCATAATTAAGCCAGTGCAATACAAGGACTATGTGTAAACCTGAATAAAAGTTAAGCAGTAAAAAGAGTTCCAAATATGGACGGAATGCCTATTTCTGCACGTAACCAGTTTACTATTGTTCATTACTGTTACAATGCACTCCATTGTGAAAAAAAAGCCAATCTTTAAGAATATTATGTTATACACTTACAGTATTGTTGTCATGGTTGTCTGAGATGTTTACATCCTTATGTTAACACGTCATACACAGCTGTTTCCTGCAGTGAAAATGAAGCCCTTAACACATATAAACACAAATGAAAATTGTACTTTCAACAGTGCATATGGCAAAGAGGTTTTCATACTTGAGCTAAAGAAAGAGTGTTGTACAATACAAAACACAAAATTTTACTGTTTGCATTTCTATTACAACTTGTACTAGAAATGCAAACAGTAAAAATTTGTGTTTGTACAGTAAACAGGTGTATGTGAGATCAGGAAGACTTGTATTTGACTTATTCAGTACTCAAATGTTATACCTATCTATGCAATACAGTGGAATACTGCAATAAGTTTAGTATACCACCTTACTCTATTAGTCAATTTAAAAACATATATATATATTTATGTGTTTATTATAATTTTTTTATTATTATGCCCTCATTGGGGGCTGAACCCCCCTAAAATGAAAATCTTAGAATCGCCCCTGGTTTAAACGTTTGTTTAAAGGGGTCATATGATGCTATTTTAAAGATCATTATTTTGTGTATTTGGTGTAACAGAATATGTTGACATGCTTTAATGTTCAAAAAACACATTATTTTTCAAATACTGTACATTATTGTAGTTCCTCTATGCCCCGCCTCTCTCAAACGCGTCGTTTTAATCCTCGTTCCCATTGCAACACGGGCCAGCAACCAGTGAAAGGTGTTGCCACTTGGACTCATCATGTCACCAAGTGGAATGCAAATACCAAACCTCTTTCCAGAGACCTTGTAATTAGTGTATATTGTCAATATATGATTATCTAATTTGTTTGCATTAGATAGAGGGAAATTCTGTATGTGTAACAGCGTACATGCTCCAGTTATTTCAGAGGAACTGAGTGAAGTGGCGGTTCCTGGACCGTGACTGATTAAATCTGAATTTCTTTTTTTATCTGAGGTTCACTTTTCTTATTTGCCCCAGACTGTAAGGTCTGCGAGCTGATTAGCACTGATATACCATTGTTTCCACTTTCCAGATGTGCCTAAATTAACTAATCTTGTTTTTCATTATAGTAATGTTTCAGGTGCTGCTCCAGTAAAGCAACATCCATACAGGGTCAGCAGTGAAGTGATGCAACTGGTGTTGGTAGGTCATGTGATAGCAAAAACACGACAGATGTAGTACGTCCAAATTTCATTAATTGTACCCAGTGGCGCCTGCAGGATTTCTTCCGAGGGTACGCACAGTGTTTTTTTAGTTTTTTTTGTACAATTTGTACCCATAATCATACTATATAAAACGCACATTTTTTAACAGTCACAAATTCAAATTTAGATGTAGTACCTACTCAAACTGTACTCAATTGCAGACGCACCTCTTAAATTTTTGTGTCAGATGAGAGATGATAGAGACATCCAAAATACTGTATTTACTGTTGGGGTTAGTCCAGGGCCATGTTTGGGAACCACTGGATAAAGGTGTTGACTGACCACATTCCTTTAGCCTTTTTGCAGCGTAGTTGCAACACCAACCAGCATTTGATTTGATGGATGTTAGTCTTATATTTTACAAATTCATCATATTAAAGGGAAAGAGAACATTTTGGTCAATGCACATCTCATGTGTAATGTCATGCTGCTTGTGACCATCTTGTCAAAATTTCTGACTGGATTGTTTCATGAACATGGCATGTAGTGATTTAATCCCCATTTCGGAGGTATATTTTCTTTTTTTGTCAATATTTCTTTAGATTACAATATGTATTTTTCCTTTTCCCCAGTTTTGTTTATGGTATGGAGTACTTTTTTCCCCTTTTTAATTTAATAAAGATAATTTAATGTTCTGTGGATGGAGGCGTAGCCCTGACACTTTTTCTTCTGTTTTTAAGTGGGGAGGGGGGAGCACCTGTGACAACCTATCTATATATGTCCTTTATTGAAACAAAGTGTCCTCTTTGTGTTGTGACTTTGAGCGAGGTCGTAACAACATGTCTTAATTTTATTTGTAGAGTAAAACGTGGGGTCAGATTGAGAACAGCAGCAAAGAATGACCTATGCACCTATCAATCAACCACAATTGCTTAAACTTTGCTGGTTATGTGCATCTTTAAAGAGATGCCTGACTCATATAAAGGTACATTTGGTCATCAGAACACACTGATAAACTGTAAAGAATGTCCAGAGTACGCTAGTTTCTTTCAAAGTATTTTTTTCTGTTTTGAAAATCTTCTAAATAAATGAATAACATTAATTTTGTCATAACACTCCTTTTATTTTTTCATAGTCTTTACATTTTCTAGCAATTTATTTTTAATTTCTATGTCCACTTATGTAATAATTTCCCAATTTCTCTTAATAATAGAGTTGAAATTCTAACCTTGTGCAGTCCTGCCCTCTGCTGGAGGTTGAAATGTAGTTCGGTTACACTTTTATATTTATCTTCCGCAGATCCAGCAGATAAAATGGTTTGCAATTTTGTTGTGTGCACTGTGCAGTGTCAATACAGTGTAATGCTGTGCATTGTGCTTAATGGTGAATAATTACAGAATATTAATTAAATTAATTAGGAGCAGAGATTTGTCAAATCTCCAGCTTTTTGTGGGCAACATTAGCAGGGCTTGAAACATATTACATGCCTAATTTAAATGGACCTAACTTATTCAGCTTACAGTATCTCTGATTTCCAAAACCGACGATAGACCCTGATCATGGCAGAATTTGTCACACTCCTGATGCCAGGACTACAGTTTTCTCCATTTGATGCTTTTGTTACACAATGTGAAATGTGGCATTTGTGAATTTCTCCCCTGACTGGAACACTAATGCTTTAGGGGTTATACTTCCAGCACAACCAAGATTTAGCATTTAAGGTGATCAGAATGTTCTCCCTTCAAATATCCAAAGGTCTTGTAAAGAGTATTTTCACAAGAGACACTACTTAAAAATGACACCAGAAATGGCCATTGACACATTACATTGATACATTACATCACAACTCAAAAAACGTGCAGTACAGTGGACAGAAATAGTCTAAAAAACATCACTGTGAAACATAAGAGGAAAAAGATTTACATTTTATTCAAAAGTAATAATAATAATAATAACAATCATTTGAAAACTATACTTTTTAAAATAATAATTAATTTATACAGGAATTACAACAACAAAATTTAAATGATCAGTTTAATATAATTTGACATAAAATAAGTAAAATCTATGTAGCCCTCTATGCAGCTCCTCTAAACTCAACTACCACTGAAGAAAGAAAGAAAAAATAAAGAAAGAAAGAAAAGAAAGTACTTTCATCCTAAGATTGGCACACAATTTTCTTCTCTGCTTTATGCAGTAAACCCAGAGAGAGGCTTCTTTCCCGTGAGTGCAGAGCAGGAAATTGTAGTGATTATGATTTAAGTAAGAAGAAGAAAATGTTGTTGAACCAATCCACTCTGCTAGTCACCCATCTTGGCAAAAAAAAAAAAAAAAGTTAACATACAAGATTAGCAATAACACTGATGTTTATTAGTAATACAATGTTTAACTGTTGTTGTTAAAGGTTGCGGTAACATATTAAGGTCACAGTAAAAAGATGTCAGCTGGCCCAAATACCGTAATGGCACTTTATCTATATAGTTATAATCTGGGATCCTGAAAAAGTCATTCAAGGGACATACCTTCTACTGACAAAAGAAGCTGAACTTCTCCTCACAGTTTCTGTTTGTCCAAAGCTTTGTTTCCTTGTCCAGGGCTCCACAACGAAGGTCTCTGGCAGGACACTGGGGCTGTTCGTTCTGATACCAGGCTGTGTTGTTAAGATCATCTCCATTTACCCAGAACCAGTCCCCCAATAGATAACGCAGACCAGTCCACACATATTCTGTTTCAGCCTGTGTGATTTCCAGTAAAGCAGAATTCATCCTTTCTGTTGTGCTCAGACTTGCCAGATCAGTATAATGAGTTCTGCAGTATTCCATAGCTCCGTCCCATGTCTCTTTCTGAGGCACCAGAACAAAGTTTGTCATGCAGTAGAACCGTAGCCTAATACTACATTTTTCATCATGCAATTTGTTTTTGTCTTTGTATAGAAAGCCACAGTTTTCATTGGAAAGGTTATCTGGTTGTTTAAATGTAAGATCCCAATCAATTTGTTGAGCATCTATACCTCCTAACCACATCCAGACTCCTGTGTTGGGTTTTTTGTGGAGTCCAACCCAGGCATTAGAAGTTTGATTAGTTGCATTAGCAAAAAATCGCTCTTCCTCACTCGCATTGATGAAGGTGGAGAGGACATGAAAATAAGTTTTACAGTGCTTTTGCGCACAAAACCATTTCTTCCCCTCATCCACAAAGTAATGTTGTTTAAGACCGGAGGAGAGCCCGCAGAGCTCCATGATTAGGAGCAGAGTGAGTGTCGTCTTCATCTTCATCCACTGAAGACGTTCTGTGATTTTTCAGTGATCAGCTGAAATTGAGGACAGAACTGTACATGATGACACTCACTCTCTCTTACTTAAACTGACACAGAGCCAATGACAAATGAGTGTGATGGTGTGACAAATCAGAGCACACCTTTACTGACAGTGCAAACAAAACCGGTGCATTTAGCCAATCAAAGAAACCTCATATATTTCTAAGAAACTGGGCAGAGAAATATGGCATAACATATTTTTGCATGTACTCCCCAGTTTGGTTAATATAGTGGTCCCAAATTTGGCTCTCATTTTGGCAACATTCAAATATATATATTTTTTATTAGTTCTACTGTAATCCTTCAAAACCATTACTGAATAACTAAGCATTAAACATTAAAAGAAATTAAACACTTCCAATGTGTATCAAATGTTTATAGTATTTGGGATAAAAAAAAGCTGAAATGTTAAACCTGCTGTGGGTTTATACTTGTAATATAATATTAAACACAGAAATATGCATACAAATGTATTCATTTACCTTTGAACAAATCAAAGTATAACAAAAATCATGATCACAATATATTTAGGATTCTGATATACTTTAAAACCTGTTGCCTTCTGACTTTCTCTCAAGTACTCTGTTTTACAGACCCAACTGACTGTTTTTCCAAGGACAAAAATGCAAATCAAATCCAGTAAAGCAAATCTTGAATACCATCCAAACAAACTGGCAAACATTTGCCTTTGGGATCGGTGGTGTGAAAAGGAAACAAGATCTGAAGACACTGGCATTGGGAACACTAAAAATGACCTCCATTCCCACATGATCTCATGTATAGAAATTAACTTGCTTAGTTTGTCAATAGCTCAGTAATAATAAAACACATATAAGAGATGTTCAGCATTTCCCTAGAATTTACTGCAGCTGTTCCTTTACACAAAGAAAATATATTTCCTAATATATGAATGATCAATATATTTAACGACATAACGATATATTAGAAATTATACAGAATAATATATTGTATAAATATATTACAATATATTGAATAATGCATAAGGAATTGCCGCTTTTCATATATTGAAAAATATGTGACAATATATTTACTTATATATCATAATATATGTAATTTTATATTCAGTAATACACTTTATAATATATAGATAAGATATGCTATGCATGTGTAAAATATATTAAACATATATTTACTCATGCAGTATATACACACACATATATGGAAATAGGCTGTATATTTCTTATATTTATCATTTATGATATACATGTTTCATATTTTAAAATGTTGCTAGTTTTCAATAGCATAAGCACATCTGCTCATACTAAACACTTAGTGAACAGACTATCACTGTGCTGAAAATGGCACAGCCATTACTTTTTAAATAAAGTAACATATAATCTAATGGTGTTTGTCCAGTCGTCATCCTAACCACAGGCTCTACTCTTCTGCACAATGTTGACCCCACAAACTTACACATACCAGAAACCCTTTTACATTTCAACATAATACAACATAAAACATTAACAGATCTCCTCCCATATTAATATTGAGCAAAAACACATGAAATAACACTTAATTTTAACATTTTTACTCCCCTTTAACAGTCAGAAGCAAAGCATGCTGGGAATTAGAAATCTGCTGTAAGTCATTCAGTGAATTCAATTCAAGTTTATTTGTATAGCGCTTTTTACGATACAATCGTTGCAAAGCAGCTTTACAGGAAATTACGTTTCAACAATATATTTATATATTGTAGAAACTTAATTTAACTTATGGCAAAATTTGGTAATTCTGTATGTTGCCTGAGGGTTGGCATCCTCTGAGGGGTTGGCATCATCTCTTCTCAGGTATTTGGTCATCTCAGATCATTTAAGGGTTGGATCCAGACTGTGGCAGAAAGAGAGAAACAAATAGAGACATAATTAGCACAGCTGTTGTTCCATTCAAGCAAAAATTATTTGTTCAACCCAAGCTAAAGAATAATAATGTGCGTTTGATCAGATATAACTGCAGTGCAAGATTATGAGATGCATTATATGAATGCATTATATGAATGCTCGGCTAAAGAGATGTGTCTTTAATCTATATTTAAACAGAGAGAGTGTGTCTGAACCCCGAACGTTATCTGGAAGGTTATTCCAGAATTTGGGAGCCAAGTGCGAAAAAGCTCTACCTCCTTTAGTAGACTTTGCTATCCTAAGTACTACCAAGAGTCCAGAGTTTTGCGACCTTAGGGAGCGGGTTGGATTTTGGTGAAATAGAAGACTAGTTAGGTACGCAGGAGCTAAACCATTTAGGGCCTTATAGGTACACTGTAAAAAATAATTCAGAGGCTTTGTAAATATCACAAAAATAAAAACTTGTATTAACTTAATAAAATCTCTGAATATCATTTAAGAGATTATTTGACTTGGGCTTACCAAAATTAATGAGTAAAAATCCCACAGTTTATTTTATCTCAAATTTACTTGTTCTACTTAAGTATGTTTTAATAAAAATATTAAGCATTTAATTAACAAATTATATTTTTCACATGTCCTTAATATTTTTGGTACATTTAAATTAAAATAACTGAGAATGTTGCAATAAAACTTGTCAGTTTTAAGAACAGAAATTACTGCTTATTCTCTATCAATGTTTTTTGTATTTTGCATCGACTAATCACATGCGTTAACGCGTTAAAGATGACAGCCCTAATTTTTACTATAACTCAGATTGGATTCGTCTAAACCTGCCTCAACACACCTGCATGGAAGCTTCTAGTATGCCTAGTAAGACCTTGATTAGCTGCTTCAGGTGTGTTTAATTAGGGTTGGAGCTAAACTCAGCAGGACACCGGCCCTCCAGGACCGAGTCTGGTGACCCCTGGTCTAATGAAGAAAGTCATATACACCTAGGATGCCTTGAGGGTGAGTAAATCATGGGCTAATTTAAATTTTTAGGTGAACTAACCCTTTAAATATACTTTGGAGGTCTTCCAAAAAAAATTCCTGGAGCTGGATCCACTGAAACTTTAAACAAGGGTTCAGGAGACTAAAAAATTACCTGATTACATAGACTATTGTCCATTGTCCATGTGTTGTATAATTGTAAAAATGCATTTTGGTTGGGTGTTGTTGTCTTTAATGTTAGGTTTTAATTGTACTCCGCCTCAGGCCGTTTAATTTTTGTAAGTAATTTAAGAAGTCATTTTTGATGAAATCTGTTTCTTTGTAAGTCTGCACATCCACAGTTCAGTGGCTAAAATTTCAATTTATTTAACATGTTGTCATTTGCAAAGTATACCAGGTTGAACTAGAGTTAAAGAGATAGTTCACCCAAAAATTTAAATTCTATCATAAATTACTCACCCTCATGTCGTTCCAAACTTGTAAGACCTCCGTTCATCTTCGGGACACAAATTAAGATATTTTTGATGAAATCCGAGATCTCTCTGACACTCCACAGACATCAAGGGAACTGAAAAATTCAAGGCCCAGAAACGCAGTAAGGACATCGATAAAAATGGTCCATGTGACAACAGTGTTTCAACTGTATGTGTTGAATAAAGTTATTTTAGTTTTCTTTGCGCACAAAAAGTATTCTTGTAGCTTCATAAAATTACGGTTGAGCCACTGATGTCACATGGACCATTTTAACGATACCCTTGCAACATTTCTGAGCCTTGATCATGTTAGGGCCCTTGCTGTCTTTGAAGGATCAGAAAGCTCTCAGATTTCATCAAAAATATCTTAATTTGTGTTCCGAAGATGAACGGAGGTCTTACAGGTTTGGAACGACATGAGAGTGAGGAATTAATGACAGAATTCTCATTTTTGGGTGAACTAACCCTTTAATTACATGTTTTTTCATTGGTCTAATTTGGCAAGTAAAGGTTAATGTCTAAAATTTTAAATGTTATTTTTGATGAATTTTGTATGTTTGTAAGTATCTACAGTTCAGTGGCTAAAATTTATTCAACAAGTTGTCATTTGCAAAGTATGGTTGAATTGTTGTTATGGTCAAATTTGACAAATAAATGTTTAATTAAAATAATGGGTTTTGTTTATCATTTTGTTATATTTATTGTAAAGTACTAACAGAGTACATGGTAAATACAGTTAAAATATTTAAGTAAAAAAGTAAATATAGGACATTGTATATACAGCATATAAAATTAAATCTACTAATTTTTTTTGTTTCGGATTAATATTGAATTACTATTGTATTGCATAAGAATTTTAATTATATTTACTAAATTTTATTTCTGAGATTAATTCATCTAATTATTTGAATCTACTTAAATTTTTGAGTGTGTTTTGATCTAGAATTACTGTTGCATTGCTTAAGGATTTTAATTATATTTACTCAATTTTATTTATGAGATTAATTAATCTAATTATTTGAATCTACTTTTTTTGTTACATTTACTTGATTCTTAAAGTATATTTCAATGATTTCACCCCTTTAAAATGTACTCAATATGTTTTAGTGTAAAAATGTTTCACCAAAAAAATTGAGTAGATCATAGTAAAAGTTTTAACAGTGTAAGTAATAATATTTTTTAACTGATATGGAACTTAATAGGTAGCCAGTGCAGAGACTGTAAAATTGGGGTAATATGATCATATTTTCTTGACCTGGTAAGGACTCTAGCCACTGCATTTTGGACTACCTGTAGCTTGTTTATTGAAGATGCAGGACAACCACCTAGCAGTGCATTACAATAGTCCAGTCTAGAGGTCATGAATGCATTAACTAGCTTTTCTGCATCAGAAACAGATAACATGTTCCGTAGCTTGGGAATGTTTCTAAGATGAAAGAATGCTGTTTTTGTAACATGAGAAATATGATTTTCAAAAGACAAGTTGCTATCTAATATAACACCCACATTTTTGACTGTAGAGGAATTAGCAGTACATCCGTCTAGATGCAAATTGTTATCTAAGAGATTCTGTTAACTGTTTTTTGGTCCAATAAGTAATATCTCTGTCTTATCTGAATTTAATAGGAGAAAATTATTGGTCATCCAATCTTTTATATTTTTATCACACTTTGTTAGCTTAGATAATTTAGAAGTTTAATCTGGTCTTGTTGAAATATATAGTTGAGTATCATCAGCATAACAATGGAAACGAATCCCCGTATTTTCTAATAGTATTACCAAGGGGCAACATGTATATTGAAAATAGCCGAGGGCCAAGGACCGATCCTTGCGGCACTCCATATTTTACTGCCGATAATTTAGATGATTCCCCGTTTAAATAGACAAAGTGATAACGATCGGACAGGTAGGATTTAAAATCTCAAAGCCTGCCCTTGGATAGCCGTAAAGTTTTGTAATCGATCTATGAGTATGTCATGATCTAATGTGTCGAATGCAGCACTAAGATCAAGTAAAACTAGCAATGAGATGCAGCCTTGGTCTGACGCAAGAAGCAAGTCATTTGTAATTTTAACAAGTGCAGTTTTTGTGCTATGATGGGGCCTGGAGCCTGACTGAGATTCTTCATATATATAATTTTTTTTGCAGGAAGGAGCACAATTGAGCACACACAACTTTTTCTGAGATTTTAGACATAAATGGAAGATTTGAAATGGGTCTGTAATCTGCTAGTTCACTAGGATATAGTTGTGGTTTCTTAATAAGAGGCTTAATAACCGCCAGCTTGAACGGTTTTGGGACGTGGCCTAGAGATAATGACGAGTTAATAATATTGAGAAGCGGTTCTTCTGCTACAGGTAGTAACTCTTTCAGTAGTTTAGTGGCTACAGGATCTAATAATTTAGATGCAGTGATAGGTTTATTTAACTCTTCCTGTCCTATAGTTGTAAAGCACTGCAGTTCCCTATCTGTCGGTCACTACGAGTTATGTCGTGACGACATAGGGTATTTACCTGGAAGCCCCAATCATCTCTGTAAAGAGAAAATGCCAATGAATATTGGCTAGTGGAATTTGCATACCTGAGCCACTCCCCGTACATACGGGTATAAAAGGGCGACAGGTGCATCCACTCATCAGATTTTTACTTCGGAGCCGAGTGGATGAGAAGTGCGCTGATCTCCACAAAGCCTTTCATCTTTGATTTGTTCCTGGTTGGCGTCACGGTGCAGTCAGCGGAGTCCCTTTCACCAGCGATTCCCCTGGGCACTTCAACTAAAAGAGCAAATTCTAAAAGAGCAAATCACGGACGATCGCGTCTTTTTCAAGATGCCGATTCGTCCGTGTCCTCTTGGTTGCGGTCGTTTTCTGTCTGCGGATGACGGACACGATCGTTGTCTTCAGTGTCTGGGCATTCAGCACACTGAAGCTGCGTTCGTGGATGATTCATGCGCCTGTTGTGGGCGTATGAACATGACATCGCTGCGATCTCGCCTTTCCTTTCTGAAAGGATTGGCATCCTCTGCCGCCACCCGTCCTGGTCTCTCTGGCTCGAGTAGAGGACCACCGGCTGGCGCTCTGGGAGATCTGAGGGTCACAGTAAGAGCTTCTCCGCCGGGCTCGTTCCCACGGACCTCTTACTCCTCACACAGCGAGCGTACCGTCTGGCTCCTGGGCGATTTTGCTGGTTCTTCCCACGGGATGGCCAGCATATCATTCGGTGCGCCGCCCGAAGACAGTATGTCGATCGCAGCATCAGGGGATGGGCTTACGTCCTCTGAGGATGAAGGTGCGGTGGGGCTGCCCCCCTCGGGTGTGGTCGCCACTGTCGCACCGGACCCAGATCTGACGGCCATGCTTGCCCGGGCAGCCGCGAGCATCGGGCTGGAGGTCAACAGACCACCCAGTCCCGAGCCCTCGCGGTTGGATGATTGGTTTCTCGGAGTGGGACGTGGCTCACAACCGTGCCCTACTCCGGTGCCTTTCTTCCCAGAGGTGCATGAGGAGCTGACGAAGTCGTGGATGCCCCTTTCATGGCCAGAAGCCGCTCGTCTGTCTCCTCCGTCCTCACTACCCTCGACGGTGGGCTGCCAGGGGGTACGCGGGCATTCCCCAGGTGGAGAGAGCGGTCGCGGTGCACTTGTGCCCACGAAACGCCGCCACTTGGAGGAATCGTCTGCGTCTCCCGTCCAAAGCCTGTAAGCTGACGGCTGCTCTCGCAGCCAAAGCTTATAGTGCTGCGGGCCAGGCAGCCTCTGCCCTGCATGCCATGGCGATCCTGCAGGTTCACCAAGCCAAGGCACTCAAAGAAATGCACGAGGGTAGTTCCGACCCAGGGTTGAAGCAGGAGCTGCGCACGGCGACTGACCTCGCTCTATGAGCGACGAAAGTCACGGCGCGGTCCCTCGGGAAGGCCGAACAGCCCAGCCTGGGAGATGGGGGCGTCGACAAAGCGTCAGGCTGGGCTGTTCGGCGACACTGTTGAGGGCTTTGCCCAGCAGTTCTCGGCAGTGCAGAAGCAGACCGAGGCGATCCAGCACATCCTGCCACGGCGAGATGCCACGGCGAGATGCTCCGGCAGCTGCGGCTGCCCCTAGGACCAGGCCTCCGTCTGCTCGTCACCGTGGACGCCCTCCTGCATCCTCCAGAGCTGCTCCGCCCCGTGCTGAAGCTAGGCCGGCGCGTCGAGCCTCTTGCAGGAGTGCGACGTCCCCCGCATCCCATCCGGGCCCCAAGTCGTCCAGGAAATCGACGAAGCGGCCCTGACGCGGGCAACCCGGGGATGTTGGGGTTTGCTCTTTCTCAGGAGACGACGAGGACAGCGGCGGTGGTAGAGACCATCACTCAGGCTAGAGCTCCTTCTACAAGGCAAGCCTATGCACTGAAGTGGAGTCTGTTCGCGAACTGGTGTTCTTCTCGCCGAGAAGACCCCCGAAGATGCACGATTGGAGTAGTGCTTTCTTTCCTGCAAGAAAGGTTGGAGCGTAGGCTGTCACCCTCCACCTTGAAAGTGTATGTGGCCGCTATCGCGGCCCATCACGATGCAGTGGACGGCCGGTCCCTGGGAAAGCATGATCTCATCGTGAGGTTCCTGAGGGGTGCCAGGAGGTTGAACCCCTCTAGGCCACCCCTGATGCCGTCCTGGGACCTCTCTATCGTCCTGGCTGGACTTCAGAGGGGTCCCTTTGAGCCACTGGACTCAGTCGAGCTGAAATACCTGTTGGCTAAGACAGCGCTCCTGACCGCGCTCACTTCCATCAAGAGGGTCGGGGACCTCCAAGCATTTTCGGTGAGCGAAGAGTGCCTTGTGTTCCGTCTAGAGGTCTTCACGGAGGACCCGGGACCCGACCCGGGACCTGTACAGGTTCGGGTCTATATTTTAAAAGGTCAGCCGGGTACGGGTCGGGTCCCAATCTATTACTTCGGGTGCCGGGTCTGTTTAACATTGAGTGTAATACCCGAGTAAATCGGAGAACACCGCACCCGCCAGAGATCAGTGTCAGTCAGCATGCGTGTGTGTAACTTGCAGTTTGTAAAATTAGGATGAGAAAAGTGTGAGCGGGAAATAAGGTGAAAAAAAAACAAACAGCGTTACCTCAGCCACCAGAAGCAGAGTGCGGGCGGGGTTAATGTAGTACTGCAAGCGGTGATCATGGATTCCTTCACGAGTGATGTGAAAAAAAAAGCTGAAACAAAACTGAAGAGACTCACCTGTTATCGAACACGCACGCAGTAATGTGTAATGTAGCCTACTTCTTGCTCTGTGCGTTGTTTTTTTTTTTGCAAAAAAGTAATTGCTCCGAATCTTTATTACAACCAACAAAAAGTTATTGTAGGGTAAATGCAACAGTCGAAGTTGACTCGAGATGAAAAAGAAAAAAAAAAAAACTGCGAAGTTGCATTAGTCATCCGTCTCCAACCGTGACAGCAAGTAGACTTTTAAAGCTGGAATAATGAGTGGATTAAGAAGGCTCTTTCTGTCAGCAAGAGAGAGGAACAACCTAACATGGATGGAAATTTATTGGCAAGGAGGATTGTAGCCATCGCAGTCAAGGAGAAGGCTAACGGTAGTAAGGGATTTTTTTTCCCTCAAATTGTTTATTGACTTAATAGCATTTGCTGTGCAATATGTGCCGATCGGGTGCAGTCGGGTTCTGGTCCAACTTTCTTCCCAGCCGGGTTCTGGTCCAACTTTCGAATAATGGTCGGGTCCGCGTCGGGTCCGGGTAGTACATTTAAGGCATTTCTCGGGTCTGCACGGGTTCGGGTCCCACTTTCAAATAAAATACGGGTCCGGGTCGGTTCCATGAATTTTTGGACCCGTGAAGACCTCTAGTTCTGTCTACTTACCTGCATCCAGCTCCGTTACACCTAGGGATGTGCCGAACGAAGCTTCTGAAGCAGTGTTTACAACAAACTGCGTTGATGCTTTGAAGCTTTTGAAACAGTGCTCTACTGCGCCATCTGGTGGTCAATAAAAATTCCTACACCAACTGTCATTCAGATGATTTGTTCGTTGGGATGTCATTGTAAGGTTTATTTGTATATTAATAAACATATATGTCATTAGCAAGATGGTGGCGCGCGTGTGTGTAGTGAGAGTTTCCAAATTTCATTGTTTTTTCACTATACAATGACAATAAATACTTTCTGTTTTTCATATGTACTCACATCAAACTTGTGTATTTTATTAACTTTTATTAACAATAATACACCTCGTAAAAATAAAACAAATAAAAAAAACTACAAAGCGTTTGCAAAACGTTGCAAAGCATCAAAGGAATTGTCTCCTGTTTCATACGATCTGTACACAAATCAGTTAAAAAAGAGCTTGTGTACGTTGCTTAAGAAAAACATTTATAGATATGAAAACCAAAAAAATGCCTAATAGAAGCTTAATCATAAGCAGTTTGTTCAATCATCCAATGCTGGGGACCAGCAAACCAGCAACCAGCATCCCATGCTGGCCCAGCATGCAAAACATATGTTATGCTGGTGACCAGCTGGATTTTTTAGCAGGGCAGCAGGAGGTTGGACATTACTCCCGTGTTTAAGGCCCCTTCATTGGCTTCCTATTGGTTTTAGAGTGCATTTTAAGAGGCACCCTCTTAGATCTAGGATATAATTACATGCTGTCATGGACAGACGAGGAGAGACTCAGGTTAGAGCAGTAGTGGAGTTTATTGAACACACAGTGAGATAGCAGGAAATAAGCGATGCAGGATATCAGGTGAGTATAGCTGGATCCCTTGACTTGAGACTTAGCTGGTAACTGAGACAACAGTGTCCTTTCCCTCTAAGGGAAAGTTCAAATGAAGCAGATTGGGTGATGACAGGCTTGAAGACGGGCATAGACAGGCCCAAGGTCCAGAGAATAGGTCCGATCAATGGCACTAGACGAAGATTGAGGGACAGCAAGGGTTCTTAAAGGGGTCATCGGATGCCCATTTTCCACAAGTTGATATGATTCTGTAGGGTCTTAATGAAAAGTATATAACATACTTTGGTTAAAATTTCTCAATGGTAGTGTAAATTTTTTTTTTTTTTTACCCTGTCCAAATCAGCTCAGTTCTCAGCAAGCTGTTTTTTAGTCCATGTTGCTTTAAATGCTAATGAGCTCTGCTGACCCTGCCCCTCTTTTCCGTGGAGTGACGTGCAGACTGTAAACTTCAGCCGCAAAACTGGCTAACTAGCACATTACTAGGAAAGGAGATTTGCAAAGAATCATGAAAAACCCTTATACTCACTTCTTCTGTAGATGAAGCTGGATCACGAATGATTCGTGCGAACATAGACGCATTTAGGCAGATCGGGGATCGGCGCATTCCCTTCAAAATGAAAGTAACGTTAATCCTCTGCGTCTTCAATGGCTCAGATGTCGGGAGTAAATGACGACTGCTATGTTCATTATTACATCCAACAACAAAGCACCTCAATCACTTAATTGGAGACATTCTTGTCTTCCCCTGCACCAGAGTCGACACAATGGCGGACAGCTCTCAGCTCACTCAGGGCGGGTCTAAGGTAAGACGGTCTTGTCAATCAACTATCGTGGGAGCGGTCTGTGCAGAACTACGTCATTCTGACAGGAATCTCAGAACAGCCTGATTTGAGAAAGGGGATTTTAAAATAGGGATTTTAAAAAAAAAACTACTGGGTGGATTTTTATCTTTATAGGATCACACTTCCAACACACATTTATGTTCAAACAACTTGTAAAGTGAGTTTTGCATCTGATTACCCCTTTAAAGGTGAGTTGATGACAGTGAGCAGGTCCAGGTGATCAGAATTCTGGTGATCATGAACGAGTGGGCGGTGCTGGAAGGGCTGATGCTGTGTTGTTGACAGGATCCGTGACACATGCACACTCCTTTGGCCGGTCTTTGAGGTCTTCTGGCCTAGACCTTTTAACTATTCCCAGAACATGTCTTAGGCCCAAAACACACTGCACGATTTTAGCAATCCTATAAGATCACTGCATGTCACATTGTGCGACATGGATCAAATTAGCTTGGCTACGACATGTGTAGACTGTACAATGATGACACCTATTGTCTCGTACGCTACGACGCTGTTACGTAACTGCCAGACACAAAGGTAAGTGTAGAAGAGGTAGAGTTTATTACAGGATTAGGTGAGACAACAGTGGTGAGAGTCTTTGCGTGAGGTAAGTGGCTTTCTAGATGAATAGTGGATAGTGCGCTGGGATTCTGATTGTGTCTCTGTCCTTTGGCAGGTTCGTGGCGGATAGGAATCCTGGAGAGCCTGCGAGTCTCTAGAGTCCACAGATGAACAGATATCTGGTGATGAGAGGGAAGACAGAGGGTGAGTATCATCAGGTAAGTAACACCGGTTAGTATACTCAGCTAGCAGTCCGCTGTAGAGAGTGAAGATCCGAGTAGTATCCACAAGTATCAATGTCTTGGCAGCTTTGTGACTTTAAGATCAGACAGTGGTGCAGGATGAGGAGTGAGCTTATATCCCGGTGCTAATGACTGTGGTGATGAGGAGCAGGTGTGCATGATCATTAATCAGGTGCAGGTGAAGGTGATCAGTGATGGAGGAATACGGGCCATTCTGTGACAGTACCTCCCCCTCCCGGACGGCGCGTCCCGCGACGTAATAACAAAACCTGGGAGGGGGGGTGGGCGCCCTGGATGTCGGTGGAAGACATGGACACAGGGAAGGCATCCAGGGCGGAACCAGAGATTCAGGAAGCCATGGCGGGACAGGAGGTTCAGGAGGCCATGGCGGATCCGGGGCTTCGGGAGGCCATGGCGGATCCGGGGCTTCGGGAGGCCATGGCGGATCCGGGGCTTCGGGAGGCCATGGCGGAACAGGAGGCTCGGGAGACCATGGCCTATTTCTTTTGTACGGCCATGGTGGGTCATGGATCTCCGTGGCCTTGGCTCTGGGCCCGGCCACCCAGGCAGAGTATATATAGCCCCCCCCAAAAAATTTTCATGGGGAAGCTCCCCTCTGGTGGGCATACTGGAGGAGCGGGCACTAGGGGGCGCTCTGGAGGAGCGGGCATCAGGGGACGCTCTTGCAGCGTGGATTCAAGATGGCTGGGCGGAACCAGCGGGACTTCAGGACGGCTGGGCGGAACCAGCGGGACTTCAGGACGGCTGGGCGGAACCAGCGGGACTTCAGGACGGCTGGGCGGAACCAGCGGGACTTCAGGAAGGCTGGGCGGAACCAGCGGGAATTCAGGACGGCTCTTGCGTGGAGCAGCCACTGGAGGGCACATGCGTGGAGCTGCCACTGGAGGGCACTGGCGAGGAGCTGCCACTGGAGGGCACTGGCGAGGAGCAGCCACTGGAGGGCACTGGCGAGGAGCAGCCACTGGAGGGCACTGGCGTGGAGCAGCCACTGGAGGGCACTTGCGTGGAGCAGCCACTGGAGGGCACTTGCGTGGAGCAGCCACTGGAGGGCACTGGCGAGGAGCGAGCTCTGGAGAGCTGGACGGAACCAGCAGGGGCTCAGGAGAGCTGGACGGAACCAGCAGGGGCTCAGGAGAGCTCTTCGCCGTGGCCGGCGGCATCATCGTCGCCGCGAGTGGCGGAACCATCATCGCCATCTCAGGCGGCGGAACTATCATCGCCGTGACCGGCGGAACCATCATCGTCGCTTCGGGCGGAACTCCAACTCGGGATCGGAGACTCTCCAGACACTTGAAGACAGTCT
Source organism: Schizothorax lantsangensis (assembly GCA_027422415.1). Classification (NCBI taxonomy): domain Eukaryota; kingdom Metazoa; phylum Chordata; class Actinopteri; order Cypriniformes; family Cyprinidae; genus Schizothorax; species Schizothorax lantsangensis. Next base: position 10,112,648 of record CM049848.1, read on the forward strand.
CCTGCCAGGTGAGGCTGGAAGTGTCTGGGAGCTTCAAGGGGTGATGGGCTGTGATCCCGAGCCGGAACAAGATCTTGAGGGCTCGATCCTCTAGCGAGCTGGAGAGGGCGAATGGCACGAATTCCCTCACAAAGTCCAGCGGGTCGTGGATTGCATAAGCCCAATTAATAAATGAAGCCGCCTCCATATCGGTGTGGTCCGCTTACGTCTTCGGTCTTGGTCTTCTGTTATTGGTCTGATCTTCTGTTACGGAACTAGTCGGACACAAAGGTAAGTGTAGAAGAGGTAGAGTTTATTACAGGATTAGGTGAGACAACAATGGTGAGAGTCTTTGCGTGAGGTAAGTGGCTTTCTAGATGAATAGTGGATAGTGCGCTGGGATTCTGATTGTGTCTCTGTCCTTTGGCAGGTTCGTGGCGGATAGGAATCCTGGAGAGCCTGCGAGTCTCTAGAGTCCACAGATGAACAGATATCTGGTGATGAGAGGGAAGACAGAGGGTGAGTATCATCAGGTAAGTAACACCGGTTAGTATACTCAGCTAGCAGTCCGCTGTAGAGAGTGAAGGTCCGAGTAGTATCCACAAGTATCAATGTCTTGGCAGCTTTGTGACTTTAAGATCAGACAGTGGTGCAGGATGAGGAGTGAGCTTATATCCCGGTGCTAATGACTGTGGTGATGAGGAGCAGGTGTGCATGATCATTAATCAGGTGCAGGTGAAGGTGATCAGTGATGGAGGAATACGGGCCATTCTGTGACAGACGCATGTTAGGCCTACTATAAAATAATAAAACGTCATCAGCATGCGCTAGTGGTAAAGAAAAAGAGCATGATAAATCACACTTTAGCAGTTGTATTTTTTATGTGTGCTGAAAAAAGTGGAAGTGGCGAAAGAGGAAGGGATAAGAGCTTGAGGCAAGCAGTTTTATGTTTTAGCGCCATGTCGCGTTGATTTAATGTCACATTTTTATTGGTTGGTCAGTAAACGTGAATTGTACCAGCAAACACATGGTGCGATGATCATGCTGTATCGTAGGATATCTTTGGTCACAAGACCATCTTTGAACCTCTCACTGTACAAAACAGGATCACCGATTAGGAGCCACGATCACAGAAATCGCCACGATTGTTTCACAATGCCAATCTTTCGTCTGTGACAGCCGAAAATCGTGCAGTGTGTTTAGGGCTTTAGGCTGGCCACACACTAGATGATTTTCAAATCTTAACCGATTTTAAAACCATGGGATACTACAGACATGAAGACAGTTTCAACCGATTTTTAGCCTTATAATCCTCTGAATGCACACAGTAGATGATTCGACCAGACCACGAGACCACTAGCGTAGCCAGGAATCACAATGTGGGTGGGCCCAAAGAAAATTGGGTGGGCCTAGCCTAAAATGCATCTATCAAAATAGGCCAACACAACTACACCTGCTTGAATGCACACATCACCGTTTAATCAGAGCATAAGCCTGTATGACATCATAAGCAGTGTTAAGAATAAGAACATAACGATAAGAACACCATTAGCACGGTGGCCACACCACACACGCGCGCGCGCGAGTCGCACATCTAACAGATGCACCACAACACTAAATCAGCAGGACAGTAGTGGATAGTACAGTAGCGGACAGTATGTAAAAACAATGCTTGGTCATAGTCTGGCTCAGCGGCCACATAAACCACGTGAAATAAACAACAGTGACTAGCCAACTACATAGTAGGAAAATGTAGATTGACTTACTTTTGATTATTATAACAGGAGACGACGGGGCTTAGAGTTGAACACTGCAATGATTTCGTTGTAGTCCAACGATTCAGTCAATTCTCTTTCAAAGGAGAGCAGGGACAAAGAGTTCAGTCTCTGTGTCAGCATTGTTGCTCTGATTCCTGTTTTAATCCGGTTTACAGTTGAAAACAATCTTTCGGCAGTACAGCTTGTTATGGGTATTGTGATGAGGGCCCGTAGGAGACGATTCATTCTCGGAAAGATATCGTGTGGGCATGCATCGAGCACCTCCACAAGTGATGGAAATGCCCTGCTATTTGATACTTTTCTTTGTAGTTGCTGAACAAACACCTCATGTTCAGAATCTTCAACAGCGATGTTAAAGTGTGTACCGGCAGGCTGTAATAAAGTCTTATCACCGAAGGTGTTAGACTGAGGCAAGCAAGCAGCGGCAGCTCTCATTAACCCGTACATGTCAGCCTTAAAGCGGGTGTTCAGTTCCATGATCTGCTTGTCTAGTATATCATTCCACAAATGTTTCAGGTCAGAGTTGTCCTTGACAGGTGACGCTTTGCCCACTGTAGATTCGATTAGCGTATCGCCCAACTTCGCTGGCAACTTCCTCTTTCGGGTCCCAGTGATATCCCAATTCACAATGTCATGCCTTTTCATCAAATCCTCTGTCAAAGCCATTACTTTATCAAGGTCGTTTTCTTCATTCCTAAATGTAGTGTAGCTCTCCTTAAGTCCTTCGATTAGATCAATGCAATCTGTTATGACACCTTAATATAGTGACGGACTGGAAGCCTTTAGTGGCATAGTCACTCGTTTCAAACAACTTGTTGAACGTTACAAGTAGAAACAGATTTTTTTTCGTTTGCAGTTGTTGCAGTAGTGAGCCGGCCTCAAGATTTGTGTGGCCTGAGCTTTCAGAAAATTCAGCAAGAGTTTCCAATATAGGAGGGTAACGTGGAGAGCGTGACAGCGCACCACATTAAAATAAACGATCATTCATGTTTTCAGAACCGCTGGCCAAAATTAAAAACGAAACTAAAATTAAAACATCTTTGAGAGCAAAGAAGACCCCTGGTGTTTCGGGGGCCCTACGCAGCGCGCGTATTCTGCGTGTAGGGAGGATCGGCTCTGCTCATCATGCAAATCCACCTTTATTTTGTGGAGAATTAATGATGCTGCGATTTCCAGTATTTCATTTTGGATATTAGGGCTAGTGAGTTTTGCGTTTCTTTATGGTGATAGCTGGAGATCAGTTGAAATAATTCTAAGAAGTTGCCTTTGTTCAGTGCCTCTTCTAGGCATGTCTTGTTTTGCACAGAATAAAATGAGGTCTATTACAACTTTAATGTGTTCTCTATTCCTTTCCACAAACGAACTGTTGACAGCATCTTTGTGCCGCTGGTTAATTATATTTTCTTGTTCTGGTTTGTGGCTTGCTTTGTATCCTTCAGACCTACCCAGCACTATAACGTGTGCCCTGCTAGCCTCGTGTTTAACACAAAACTGGGAGAGATGCTTCCAATCTCTAAAGCCAGTTTTTATAAATCGGCTCTCAGTGGCTGCTTCAGGGAAATGGCGACATGGCTTACAAAACACAGCGTCTCTCGAAGTACTGTACTCTAGCCATGGGAACTTTTCATACCACCGGGCACTATAACTTCTTTCTTTGCCTGCTATAGTGGTGACTGGAAATGAACTGAGTTTGGGCTGGGTAGCAGGGTCATCAATAGTGGACAAGTCGGATGGGGCTATTAGTGTTATGTCTTCAGTGCTGGCCTTAGGCTTAGCAGTGTCTGAAAATGCACATTACGTTGCTATAGTAAATTCTGATTCATTAATTTTTGTTATTGCTGTGTTTGTATGTATTAATTAAAGACACTGTATGTACCTGTATACTGGCGTGTAGGGGAGGTAGACGCTGGAGATGAATGGAGCGCTGCTGGTGATGGAGTAACAGGTGAATGAACACAAGCAGAGCTGTTCAGCTCATTACTACTCGAAAATGATGGCTCCTCCAGAACTTTGAAATTATCTTCCTCCTGCGGCTGCACACGACGTCGTTTTGAAACAAACTTTAGTAAGCTGCTCTGTTTCATTTTAGTTTAACGTACAACTAAACTTGACCCACTGTGAAATGTGCTCGGTGTAAAGGGGCAGGGGGTGGAGCAGCATGAGCGTGTGACGTTTCATTCACTCAAATGAATGAATCATACTCAAAGCCGGATGGCGCTCTCGTGCAGAAAGTACAAAAATGGACACATAGAAGTAAGGTATGAAGTGCCAGGAAACACCTAATATGGACAAAGGCATGTTTAGATGCATCTGGCGATCGCTGAAGTTGCAATTTCTGCTTTAGCTAGCAATGACTGGGTGGGCCTGACTGACAGGTGGGTGGGCCCAGGCCCCCCCATAGCTACGCGACTGCACGAGACCACACACTTGATGATTGTAGGAACAATTTCACAGTGACACGTGATCTCACGGAGACTCGCGAGATCAAACGTGACCAGAGAAGAAAAACAAATTGAGACTAATTGATGTTGTCAGCTGAAAACAAAGTATAGGTGCATCTCAAAAAATTAGAATATCGTGAAAAAGTTCTTTTTTTTTGTAACTTATTTCAAAAAGTGAAACTTTCATATATTCTAGATTCATTACATGTAAAGTACAACATTTGAAAAGTTTTTTAGTTTTAATTTTGATGATTAGAGCTTACAGCTCATGAAAGTCAAAAATCCAGTATCTCAAAATATTAGAATATTTATATTTGAGTTTCATTAAATGACCATCCCTACAGTGTAAATTCCGGGTATCTCTTGTTCTTTGAAACCACAATAATGGGGAAACTGCTGACTTGGCAATGGTCCAGAAAACAATCATTGACACCCTCCACAAACAGGGTAAGTCACAGGAGGTCATTACTGAAAGGGGTGGCTATTCACAGAGTGCTGTATCAAAGCATATTAAATGCAAAGTTGACTGGAAGGAAGAAATTGGGTAGGAAAAGGTGCACCAGCAACAGGGATGACCGAGAGCTTGAGAATACTGTCAAGCAAAGCCGATTCAAACACTTGGGAGAGCTTCACAAGGAGTGGACTGAAGCTGGAGTCAGTGCATCAAGAGTCACTGCGCTCAGACGTCTTCAGGAAAAGGGCAACCAAGCCACTTCTGAAACAGAAACAACGTCAGAATCATCTTACCTGGGCTAAGAAGAAAAAGAACTGGACTGTTGATCAGTGGTCCAAAGTCCTCTTTTCAGATAAAAATAATTTTTGCATTTCATTTGAAATCAAGGTCTGGAGTCTGGAGGAAGACTGGAGAGACACAGAATCCAAGCTGCTTGAAGTCCAGTGTGAAGTTTCCAAAGTCAGTGATAATTTGGGGTGCCGTGACGTCTGCTGGTGTTGGTCCATTGTGTTTTATCAAGTCCAAAGTCAATGCAGCTGTCTACCAGGAGATTTTGGAGCACTTTCTGCTTCCATCTGCTGACAAGCTTTATGGAGATGCTGATTTCCTTTTCCAGCAGGACTTGAGCACCTGCCCACAGTGCCAAAACCACTTCCAAGTGGTTTGCTGACCATGATATTACTGTGCTTAATTGGCCAGCCAACATGCCTGACCTGAACCCCATATGGAATCTATGGGATATTTTCAAGAGATAGATGAGAAACAGTCGATCCAACAATACAGATGAGCTGAAGGCTCAATAGTGTCTCAGCAGTGCCACAGGCTGATCGCTTCCATGCCACACATCACTGATGCTGTCATTTCTGCTAAAGGAGCCCCTGACCAAGTATTGAGTGCATAAATGAACATACTTTAAAGAATTTGAACTTTTGTTTTGCAAATCCTTTTTTTATTGTTCTTAGGAAATAAATATTCTAATATCTTGAGATACTGGAATTTTGACTTTCATGAGCTGTAAGCTCTAATCATCAAATAATAATAATAATAATAATAATTTCACGATATTCACATTTTTTGAGATGCACCTGTATAAAAAAAGTATATGGGTGATGTACTCTGCTTTCGTGGCCACACCCCATCATACGGGAGTGCAAATCAGGCTTAAAATCTTCTAGTGTCCGACCAGCCTTAAGACAAGAGGTGACCTTACTTTCTGTGTTGTGCTTCCAAGGCTCTGAAACTCTCTCCCTTTGACATTGAGAACTATGGGTTCTGTAGAATCTTTTAAAAAAAAAAACTTATTTTTGGACAAGCTTTTAATTAACAATGTAGTTTGGCTGATATTAAATTTCTGTGGTATTTGTAGAGCTGGTATTTAATCTGTTTTGACTTTATTTTTTACTGTAAAGCACTTTGTGACTCCTTGTCTGTCAAAGGTGCTATATAAATAAATGTTACTTACTTACACATGCTTGTCTGCTCATCTGTACGAATACATCAACTATTTCCCATGCAAACATATTTATTCATACACTCATTTTGTTTTAAATGAAAATATCTGGATTTGGTTTTGAAGTCAACTGTGCGTCAATGTAAATGTTGTTTATTTGGACTGGTGCACTTTCAAACATACATCTCACCTGACATAACATAAGCAAATAAGTTACATTACATACAGTATAAAAAAAGTCTTAAAGTCACAAAATGTATTTAATGAGCTTCTGCCCTTGGGATCTGCTTATTGTGTAAAGCAACTTTCTCAGCTTTCACCCAAAACAAAGAGGAACAAACTCGATGTGGAAAACCTGTTGAAGAAAAAACAAACACAGTTGTCTTAAAAAAAAACTAGTATGTCCTTTAACCCTTTAAATTATGTCCCAACCTTACGTTATTGGTTAAGAGATAAGTTCTTCTTCAAATGTAGTAGCTTGATAGTATGTGATTTCACAACAAGTAAGAGAAAACGGACACAGAAGACAATTATGATAACAGCTATAGTGCCCCTTTTGGAAACGCTGAGAATGCAGGAATATTTCACAACATGTGAAAATGAGCCTGTGTAGTAAGTATTTGTGTTCACATATAGTGTATGTTTCAAGAGAGCACTTGTACAGTAACACATGAAAACACAATGTTTGTAGTAGAGAAACTTTTGAAGTAGAGGAACTTTTTCTCTTATTAGATATATCTTAAAAATGAAAATTGATATTTTACAAAGCTTTCTAATGAATATGGATATTTTACAAAGCTTTGAATTGCTGGACATACTGCATTTTTAATTTTAATTAAAATGTATTAAAATTTTATTTTTAGTGGACCTTGATAATTACGGATAGTGTATAACATACTAACAAAGTTCCTTGCAATGTTAAACTAAGTTTGGTGAACACATCAGAAAGTTACCAAATATGCAAACTGCTGTCCTCTTTTGGAGGATGCACATTCCTCAGTGAAGTTCAAACAGTCTCTCAATAATTTTGTCATGAAATAGTAACAGAAAGACAGAGTGAAACAGAAGGTTAGGTCATGTGGTGATTTGCCCGCTAGATGAATTGAAAGAGTCTATGACTGGCATGCCTGGACACAATAAAGTTAATAATTTAAACTCCCCAAACAAGAACAGCAGATATAAAGGTTGGAGTTAAGTGCTGCACCACAAAGTGAGTGGAATAAGCATCTTAATCCATGTATTCCCTACTTTTAAATGTTGTGCTGAATTCTGAACATACAACACAAAAATCAAGCATCCATCCTCATAGCACCTCTTTCTGAAGGTGCTATGACCATACAAAGCAAAGGTTTTCCAGGATATAGTTTTAGAAGGTTGTGCAAAGACCTCAGCACACAAACCTCAATAATGGTGACAAATCAACAAATGTAAAAAGTTGAGATCTTAACATATAAAACATCAAATAACTAACAATAATAACAGCCAAACAACAATCCTGAACTGCTTAAAACCCTTTAACGCATATGATCACACCGGTGTGATCATATGCGTTAAAGGGTTTTAAGCAGTTCAGGATTGTTGTTCGGCATTTTAATTAGAACGTTCAGTGTATCACCTCATCAACTGCTGAATTCAAATCTGCTTTCGCGAGTTGGCTGGCGCGGAGCCAGATCGCACGCGCTGAGCGCTTGTGATATTATAACAAATATTCAGTGTTTTCAACCATATAATGCTTATTATAGGTTTCAGACATTTAAATACACATAAGTACTAGCAAAACCATACATTTATAGTTTGTAAAATACACGCTGATGTCTATGGAAGCAGCAATAATGATCCTTACAAATATAATCTGACTAGATGTTTTATTGATATCATATATTGTGTAGATAACTTTAAAGTTTACTCTTCTCTTCTCCCAATTTAACTGGAGACTTACTTTAAAGGGATACTCCACCCCAAAATGAAATTTTTGTCATTTTTCACTTACCCCCATGTCGTTCCGAACCTGTAAAAGCTTTGTTAGTCTTCAGAACACAATTTAAGATATTTTGGATGAAAATCTGGAGGTTTGTGACTGTCCCATTGACTGCCAAGTAAATTGCACTGTCAAGGTCCATAAAAGTATGAAAAGCATCTCCAGAATACTCCATCTGCCATCAGTGGTTCAATCATAATGTTATGAAGCGACGAGAATACTTTTTGTATGGAAATAAAACAAAAATAACAACTTCATTCAACAATTAGGCACCGTAATGTCTCCTCTGTGTCAGCGTAGCGCCATTTTGGAGATGATCCTCTGGACTCAAAATGCATACACTCTTCTGTATCAGCCGGGCCACAAGGGTGCGCTGTTTGCATTCAAATCAGAGTGTAAATCAACGAAGAAGATGCATCCCTGTGTCGAGGCTGATACAGAAGATTGAGACACAGAGGAGTTGTTACTGTGCCTAATTGTTGAATAAAGTCGTTATTTTTTATTTATTTCCGTACAAAAAGTATTCTTGTCGCTTCATAACATTATGATTGAACCACTGATGGCAGATGGAGTATTCTGGCGATGCTTTTCATACTTTTATGGACTTTGACAGTGCAATTTACTTGGCAGTCAATGGGACAGTCACAAGCCTCCCGGTTTTCATCCAAAATATCTTAAATTGTGTTCTGAAGACTAACAAAGCTTTTACGGGTTCAGAACGACATGGGGTAAGTGAAAAACTACACAATTTTCATTTTGGGGTGGAGTATCCCTTTAATGTGTTTCGGGAGGAGAGGATGAATTTACATGTGGTTAATCCCACAGCTCGGATTCAGCGCGAACAAACATGGCGGCGCCCATCACCCGGTATAGATCAACTAACACAGTCATTATAAAAGTGTTTAAACTACCAAATACATTTACTTGCACATATTTCAGAATCGGAATATCAGAAATTTCATAATATAGTGAGTATGTTTGTGAATATTAATAATCAAAAAAGGAAAAACAAAATAAAAGCGATCCATGTGTCATACAGCGCTATTGTGGCTGCGGTGTGTCACAAGACAAGCATGACGTGTTGCCATGGAAACAATAAGGTTATACATTCTAAAATAAAGGTAGCCTAAAAAAAACTTATGCTGGGGGCTCAACTAGAATATTTTAAACTCACATGTGAAAGGGTTAAAGGGGTCACATAATACGATTTCACCTTTTTAACTTTTGTTAGTGTGTAACGTAGCTGTGTGAGCATAAACAACATCTGCAGTTACGAAGCTCAAAGTTCAATGCAAAGGGAGAAATTGTATTTTACAGTAATAGCATAGCATCGCCTACAGTGAACGGCTGGTAAGGGACTACAACAAAATAATTCCGGGTTAGTGACATCATAAACCCAGATAAACCTACCCAGCCCACGTGAACATGCAACGAAGGGGGCGAGGCCATGCTGCGCTGCTTTAGAGAAGAGGAAGAAAACTATAGGGGTGCACGTAAGAATCAATTCATATACGGTATGAATTGCGATTCTGTCTTCTAACGATTCTAATGGATCCACAAGTTTCAAGATCAATGTTCTAAAGCAGCGGTTCTCAATCCTGTTCCTCGCGTCGCCCTGCTCTGCATCTCTCTCTCTCTCTCTCTCTCTCTCATTCAGATCAGCTCAGCTGCTCCAACAATGAACTGTTCCATTTATACACTTATTTTCACGTAGCTATGACAAGCATTAAACATGGACGCGCATGCGGTTGCCATAAGGTATTAAAGCTTTAATCATGATAAAACTGTATATTAAAAGCTAACATAAGCAGTAGCATAATAACAGCATATCTAAAAGTATGAGACAACAACAAACAAAAAACATAGGCCTACCATTAAAAGCTGTGCTTGCACAGGTTCTGCGCGATCCTCTTCATTAATATCCTCTGCGTCTCAATCGGCCTCAAATTGATAAGCAATATAGAAGACGCCATTGTTTACAATACAACCGGAGCACATAGACTTGGTCGGTGTCGCGTCATAGCTGTGTGGGCGGAGTCAGCGTGGGGAAAAACGATCTTTTCCCCCTCATTGGAAAAGCATGGTGTTGACCCAGAATGGCCTACATAAAATCATTTCTGCCGCTCGACAGAGCAAGATACGTCGAAAAACCGAGCCGTATTGGGTCGGACTGTCCGTACGGTATCTGTAACTGGCAAAACGACCCAACGGAATGGCCAGAGGTGTCGTTTCCCGACACTTTTTGTTACCTGATTGAGTCTCCAGGCAAGAGACAGCTTACTCAAGCCTATACGTGACGGCTTGTTAAAGTAAACATTTGTCGTTTTGTTTTGCTTAATTTTAATAAAGTGATAAAGACTAGAGTAAAAGCCTGTCATACTTTTTTATTGATGTATTAAAAATAGTTTTAACATTAACAAAACATAGGTAACATTAAAGGTCTACTGAAGTGCCTTGAAATGCACAGCATTATGTGGTGTGTGCTAAACGTATAGCCTAATCATTTTTACAAATACATGCCGTAAAATAAAAATATATAAAATAACATGAAAATATCCCTTACGAAAATTAACCGTGGTTACAACCAAAAAAAAAAAAAAACATGGCTACTATACGTAAACCATGGTAAAAAAAACTAATTAAACATGTTTTGCTACACTAACCATAGTTTAACCATGGTATTTGTAATAAAACTGTGGTTATAGGCTACAACTGGTAATAAAAACACCCAAAAAACACGGTTAGCCTATTATAACCTACTTTTACTATAGTAATTGTTTTAATAGATTATGACATTTACATCACAAAATATCAGGGAGTGACATTTATTTGATGTGAAGGAGGGTTGCTGTAAGCCCCATCAGAATTGGGTTGCGGTGCAGGGGGACGGGACTAATGACAGGTCATTGAAGGGTAGTCTAGCCTATCTGGAGTGCATATAAATATGAATATTAAGCTTGATATGTTTCATACGTTGTATATCCATAACTGCTGTCGGAGTTCTGATGTTGTGTGCTACCCGCTCAGATTGTGCTACCTCCGTCTGTTTATTCGGCAGTAGCCTATATAAAACTTCAGATCGTTTTTTTTTTTTTTACTTATTGGATGTACAGAACGCCACACAGCAACTTTTCGGCATTGCACCAAGCAAAAATCAATCGAAATCATAACAAAAAGTAAAGATCAAGCGCCTAACAAGGTCTCCGCGCATTAATTCGAATGGTTTGTTTTCCCCCACGGTCTAAACGGATATGACGTTTTTGTGGGCGTTCCCAGCAATGCCGACCAAGTCAATGCACTGAGGTGAGGGGCGGGACGTGAGGCGGTTTAGCCAATCACAGCACACTGGGCCAGCTAACCAATCAGAGCCCATCGTGTATTTCTGAGGGAGGGCCTTCACAGAACCAAGAAAACACATTTTTATGCTAGCTGAAAAGCAGTGTACAATACAGGTAAAATATGTGACAAATAATATGATTTTTTAAAAACGAAAAAATCAACACATGTTGCTGTGCACCCCATAAACATAATCAAGCCTTTGAAAAAATCCATTAGACCACCCACTTTAATTTATTCAAGCTGCAGTGCAGGATGGAATCTCACAAACCCTTAAAATTTCAGCTGTATCCTACTGTTCAATACAAAATTCTTTGTTCAGACAACTGTGTTTGACCAGGACAACATTCTTTTGGTCTAAAATAGGTTTTTATGTAGTTTCAAGAAGCCTAATTCACATTTCTTAGTCTTTGTGACTCAAAATTTCCCTTAAACTGGAAAATATGTAGTTATTTGTTTTTACATATGTTTGACATTTGAATGTAATAATTCAGGAATACAAAAATTAAAAAGTGTAAATCAATGCAATAAATAAAAGACAACTCTAGATGGCAGTAACTGACTCTATTTTGACAATCTCTTTTACTGTACAACAAAGCAATGTAGTGATGATGTATTTTTTTAGGTCAGCCCCTAAATTAGCATCAGCCTGGTTCCCTCAATAAAAACCAAATAGTTTTTTTTTTCTTTTGGATTATTGCAGAAAATAAGCCCTGTGACCAACAGAAGTTTTTGATTCTTACATATTTTGTTCATCGTGATAATTTTCACAAATGAAAACAACTTTTATGAATTTTGAAGCCTAAGTCCAATTGCCAGAAGTAAAAAGATGAACATTTTCTCTGAAAGTTTGAGTTGGAATAGTGACAAGTTAGTAGATGCATTTACCTGTTTGATGTGATGTTTAATGTCCTCGTCAATCTCTGTACTCCTATATAGCCACTTGTTAGAAACTGCCTTTCACAAAACAATAAATGTTTTAAAAACTTCAAAATAAGATATTACTTTTGTATTTTATGTTGTAGAATAAAATGTGAAAATATACTGAGCTTCTGTTAATCAAATACCTTATTTCAGGCATTTCACCAAAAACCTATTCAATCATCATAATAATAATAATAATAATAATTAAAAAAAAAACATTGTCTTGTAGTGCTAAATGCTAATTTGTTTCTGTGATTTAAACTACGAAATACGACATCCCTGCAGCTCTCTATAGATCTCATATCTTCTTGTGACACAGAGAGATGGAGAGCTCTGCCTTTGTAGCCTAAATGTCAACATCTACTGTAGTTTAACTAAGCCTTTGTGAGAGGCAGTAATCTAGTGGACTATTATACTGCACTATGATTTTACCAGAAGAACCAGCAAAGTATCACACAGAGATGATAGCTCTCATGGCACACAACACAGAATGTCTCAAAACAATGGAAAAAAATAATGTAAACAGTATATCCAAATCTTAATCAGAAATGTTAACAATCAGTAATAACCTTTCACAGTTTATTTAATTCCACTTTTTATAGTGGCTGATAGAGTTAAAGACATGAGCAAGTCATGTGCACACTTTGAATATGCTAGCCAATGTCAATCAATTACAGCAAAACTGGAAATGTTCATTCTTAGTTCATTCTTATAGAGTTAAACTAAATTCTAGGCTAGTGTTTGTGTTGTCCCATTTTATAGAGTTATTAACACTTAAAGGGATTCTGTCATTAATTACTCATCCTCATGTCGTTCCAAACCCTTAACCGTTCATCTTCAGAACACAAATGAAGATATTTTTGATGAAATCCAAGAGCTCTCTGACCCTCCATAGACAGCAAGGTCAAGGCACAGAAACGTAGTAAGGACATCTTTAAAATAAGTTGATACTAATAGCAATGTTCATATTCTTTAACCCTCAACCATTCTTCAAGACAAATTTTGGCCTTTTTCTTTTCTTTTTTTTTTATAGTTTCCTTAATTTGAGCAGTACAAAACTTGGCTACTTAAGTTTTCCTAAACCCATAGGAAATGAATGGGAAATGCAGAGCAGTTTTTTTTAATTTGTCCAATAAAAATCAATAAATACAACACAGTGTAGATCATACATACACATACATGAAGGGGTGAGCCTATACAACATTCTCAATGTGGCAAATACTCACACTCACACACATACACATACAAATACACACACCCACAAACAAAACATTGAATGTATATGCCTATAACAGAGCATTTATTTATTTTTTTTATTTTTTTTCAAATAAAAACACATACAAAGTCACTCAAAGTCACTCACACATACAAAAACAAAGAATTTAATGAGCCAATGACTGAGCGTTTTTTATTTATTTCTTTTTTTTATGTGCCAATCAGCCACTGTGCGCGTACACTCTCACACACACACACACACACACACACACTCACTTCAAAGTCAGATCAAAGTCCTACTGCAAGATTTGTTGATGCTTCCAAACAAAACATGTCTGAAACATGCTACTTGTTAGGTTTATTGTTCTTACCTGTTTGGTACCCTTTGGTACCATTTTACTTTTTTGAGTTATTGAAATTTGATGTTGTTATTTTTTATATATATTTTTCTTTAATATAAATAATTACTCTGTCTACTATTTTGTCTTTTCATTATAGCATGGTCACATTTGTCAAAGTATATTTTGACATCTTTGTATAGTCTCACCCAACACAAATGTTTTATTTTTTTTTATAACTGAAGTAAAAGGAATTTTAAATATAACATAAAATAAGCATATTTTACATAAAAAAATATGGTACTTTTAGAGGTAAATAAATACATTTAAAAAACATTTAAAAAATCACAAAAAAATACTTAAATTGTTAATCTTTATTTTAATAAAGATAGTGATATGACATTTATTTAAAAATAATAATAATAATAATAAAAAAATATGTGATCACGCCCAAGACCTTTTTCCACGAAAGACCAATTAAGGGCTGCTATATGAAGGATGCTTGAGGGTTAATTGGACTAAGTTTCTTGCCATTTCTATTGTTGAAAATGCTCAGTTATACTGTATTATAGTAATAATATTATTGTACTCTAATAATGTATACAACTAAACTATTCTACTTAACGTACATGTAGACTATGTTCTGGTTGAAATGTGGGGACGTGACAACGGAGTTGGAGGATCCAAATGCAGGCTTTATTAGACAAGGCGTGGTCAAACAGGCAGGGTCAAAACACCAGCAAACAATAATGGCAGAGGCAAGGCAGAATAGTAATCCAAACAACAGGCAATGGTCAGGGCAGGCAGCAAACAAACATAAAACTAGGAAAAAGTCCAGGGTCAAAACACGAGAAAGGCCAAACTAGGAAATAGGGAAACTAGGAACATGGAAAGAAACACAGAAACTAGGAATAAAGGCTACAAATTCACCAGCAGATTATGTCTCTCTCTGTGTGTGTGTGTGTGTGTGTGTGTGTGTGTGTGTGTGTGTGCAATTCCTATAGTCTTCCTAATAAGACAGCTAGAGCTAGAGATCGTGACACTGGTCTATATATATTCATTCCTTATATTAGTTATGATCCAGATGTGTGGATTCTTATGAGTGAAGTTTGAGTGGAGATGAATTGCAGTCTTGTCTCTGATGGACTCTATAACCAGGAGAAGATGAGAGGGTAAGTTTAGCATCACATGCCAATTTACACAAAAAATGTTTTTTATGTGTCTTTTAAACACCAAATTCACAGTTAACACCAAATTTTAACTGTTCTTAAAACAAGGGTATCTTCATTTTAGAAAATATTACCTTTTTGCTTTTTCATGAATTGATTTGTTTCATTGCACCTTCTACTGACAAAGAAATCCGAACCTCTCCTCACAGTTTCTATGTGTCCAAAGCTTTGTTTGCTTGTCCAGGGCTCCACAACGAAGGTCTCTGGCAGGACACTGGGGCTGTTCGTTCTGATACCAGGCTGTGTAGTCAAGATCATCTCCATTGACCCAGAACCAGTGCCCTGCTAGAAAGTGCAGACCAGTCCACACATATTTTGTTTCAGCCTGTGTGATTTCCAGTAAAGCAGAATTCATCCTTTCTGTTGTGCTCAGACTTGCCAGATCAGTATAATGAGTTCTGCAGTATTCCAAAGCTCCTTCCCAGGTCTCTTTCTGATGCACCAGAAAAAACTCTGATATGTTCATACAGAAGAAGGCATATTTAGCTGTGCATTCTGCATCATGTAGTTTCTTAACGCCTCTTCGTATGAAAGCACAGCCATCAATTTTTGCTGGTTGATTAATATCCCAGCTAATTTGTGTTGCATTTTCACCTCCAGACCACTTCCAGACTCCTGATTCTGTGTAGAGTCCAACCCAGACATCAGGCGTATTAACTACATATTTAAAAAATTGCTGTTGCTCGTTCTCATTGGGAAAGGTGGAGAGAGCCTGAAAATAAGTTTTGCAGTGGTTTTGTGCAGATTCCCATGTCTTCTCATCCTCCACAAAGAAATGTTGTTTAATGAGACCGGAAGAGAGTCCGTAGAGCTCCATGATTAGGACCACAGTGAGTGTCGTCTTCATCTTTATCGAGTGAAGAGGTTCTCTCAGTTGAGGACAGAACTGTACATGATGATACGGTCTCTCTCTTACTTAAACTGACATACAGCCAATGACAAATGAGAGTGATGGCGTGACCAATCACAACACACCTTTACAGACAGCGCAAACAAAAGAGGTGCATTTAACCAGTCAATAATATTTAATGTCAATTACCACATAATATTTCTAAGAAAGAACCTAGGGGCAGGAAAAATATGGCATGAAACATGGATTTTGCTTAAGCAAGTTAAACAGTTCTTTCAATATTTTGTCACAATTTCATTGTGCTCAGCCAATTTACATAATCCATTTGAGCTGTGATAATGTAAGTGATTGTTGTTGTTGCTTAAAAGTACCAAACATGGGAACAAGATATCAACTTTACATCATGTTTTGCATGGGACTGGATAGGGAGAGTAAATTCTGAAATAAAGTGTTATTTTTTATCATGTTTTTTTTTGCCAAATGGGCAGACGTATTCAAGTTTAATGTTCTATTAAGTTAGAACTTAGAAGCATTTCTTATATGAACACACATGCTAAGAACACAGTTTGCCTCAATGAAAACAACCACTGTGGAAATGCATTGGCTGAGTTATTTAAGGCAACTTAAGTTTTGGGGGTGTGCTTCCTAGATTCGGTTCTCATCTAAACAATATACAAATACAGTTTGCTTTTTATTTGCTCTACTGTAAACCTTCACTGATTCTTGAGAGGTGGGACAAAACAGGGTGCAATATTGAAAAAAATAAAACTTTGTACTCAGACAAATGAAACTACATTTATGTATCTTACATACTAATCTACTGAGCTATGCTTTGATTCAACCTCCCAACTTTTCTCTTTTTTATCAAAATGTGCTTCACGAGTTCACCCTTACATCTAATCTGATAGCAAATAGTGAGCATATTTTTGTGTGCTGTCCTGGGGGAGGGCTCCGAGCCCAGAATATGGCCTGAACCCAGAGAACTCCCCCTATCCCCAATATGGGATAAAAATAGATTAGGGGTGAGGACTTGGGGTGGAGGAGGGATGCCGGAAAACTGTCATTGGACAGAGGCAGGTAGGCTGCATATATATATATATATATATATGTATGTATTGTGCTAGTTAGGATGGCTAGTTAAATGAGTTGCACCTGTGCCAAATTAGTTGATTATCTGATCGTGCTCCTCCCAAACCTTGTTAATAAAACATTTTTTTTTTTACCTTGCCATCACTTATTTTGCAATTAAGCAATCAAGATGTTTTTAAAATTTCAAAACACATTCTCATGTTAGCAGACAGATTACATTTTCACATTTGACCAACAATTCCTCAACAAATATAAAATATCATAATCATTTCAAATATCATGAGCATTTCTTTCACAAAACAAATGGCATTCATGTAGTAGCCATTTTGTTTTCTCTGTTGATGCTAGATGCTAATAGAACCTGCTTCAGGAGAATAAAATGATCTAAACATTTCAAATAATTTCCTCAGAAATAGAAGATGGTGTTGACACATAGTTGTGCCACTGGAAATATTAACATTAGGATTTAAAATATTCTAAAACTATAAAACCAGAGCTTGTACCAGAGCCTGTCTGCCATTGATGTACTCTGCAGAGGTGGAATGTGGCAAGAGGGTCCGTTAAAGTGACAGCTACCCCTGATAGTCCCTGATTTTTTATTATTATTATTTTTTTAACGAATGTCTGACGGTGTTGACAAAAAGTGGGGACACAACTTTGAAACGTTATGAAACACGCATGTGTCATTGAAAAACAACCTTGCTTTGATGCGAGATATTATTAAGTGTTGCTTTTGTTAAAATAAGTTTTTTTTATGTATTTTATAGCATATGAATGATTGAACCCTTCAGTGAACCCTGAATCAGTGCCTTCAAAATGGCTACCAATTAACTAAGCATGGATGAAAACATCCATTGCCTGGATTCAGTCCTTGGTGTTGTCAAAAGTTGAAATGTTCGATGTATATAGTTTTAAAGTCAATTTTTCACACAAAACAACAAGAGTAGTACAGAAATATTTATTAATTACTATCTTTGACCAAGTAAATGACATACTCAACCAACTAACAGTCCAGTTGTAAAAAAGAAAGAAAGAAAGAAAATCTAAAATCTGTCATAGTCATAAAATTACTTTCTCTTATGTCATCAGACCAAATGGTTTGTTTTTGGAAATGCAAATCAGAATTAGTAAAACAAATCTTTAATAGCATCTAAACAAGCTGAAAAGCATTTGCCTTTGAGAATAATAGAGCAGAATGCAAACAATTAATGCAAACAACTAAATGCACAGATGCTGAACTCTCAGCCAAGGGCTCTATCCGCTGACTACATATTTGAAAAAAAACGACATTTACATTTACCTTCATTAATTCCTTTAGCAAAGACTTTAGCTGAAGCAACTTACAAACAAGAATAATAAAAGCAGAAGCAATTAATTGAATGGAGAAAAACAGTGCTACCCTGCCAAGTGTACAATATCGGTACAATAGAGCAGAAGTGCAAAAAAAACAAACACATTAGGCCTACTGTTAATTACATAATTATTTGTCTATCCAAATAACCTGTATACACCATTAAAAATAATGGAGAAAAAAAATCAATAGCAACTCAGTATGTTTGTGAATTTTAGCAGGTTTATTCCTCTTTTTTTCCAGGAACAAAATGCATTCTGCTTAGTTTTATAATACTGGTGTCACAGTAACAGTAGTTTTAGCCAAATTTAATATATACAGATGTGTATATATATAAAAAAACTGAATAGTGACTTATTGAGGATTATTAGCTTGTAGACTTGAGCCTGAAATGATGCAAATTTTATAGACAAAGGCTGAAATAAAATAGCATTCATATTTGCATTACATTTCCATTTGGACTAACATCATGTGTGTCCCCATGACTACAAGTACATTATTATAATAGTTATAATAACTGAAGTGCAAAAGTGCATGCAGTAAGCTGGTGTTACCCCAACAAAAATCACGAAAATAGGTAATCAAGTCTTTTCTATAAATACATAATAGCAGTGCAATGTAATCAATGTCTTAAGTTAAAAGCTGCCTTGAATCAAAATTTCATTGAGAACTTTAGATGCATGCTTCTTTATTCATAAAATCTGATTATGTCAGATATCTACAAATAGGAACCTGTATGACAGAAATATCCATCATTTCATAATTGGATGGGAATTCATTAGAGATATGGTTTAGGAAGTAAGAGACGTATAGTCATCACAAAGTGAATGTTTTTAACAGAATGTTTTTAACATAACTGTGACTAAGCCGGGCTCACACTGTGCGATTTTTTAAAAGTCCTTTAGGATTGTACTTGTCAGACTGTACGAACATGATGATCATGTCACACTGTGGGATCTCAGTTGTCATTAATGTCAGACTGTACGACAGTCAAGACGAGTTAAAGCGAGTGCACGCAAGAAAACTTGTCCGGAGTTTTACATTATCAACCCATACACGTCCAGTGACTGCAAACTGCATTGCACGCGGGACCGAAATGTTGGCTATCATGAAAAGTATATGAACGGCGGCAATACCGGCGTATTTATAGTGTATGCAGCTCTACACACCCAGATGAAAACAGCGGCGCAACCAGTGTTTATATAGAAAAGGCAACATATCAGATGAATTCCGTGAGCGGAGGACGGGAGCGCCGGAGTTTATGGCTGATAGAATAATTCTCTAGCATTAATTCTGCTCATAGCTTGTCTTGAAAAACAGAGACAGTTTGACATTCATCATAGGGGTAGTCACACTGCAGGACTGTGCGCCAAATCTTCTGACACTGCCAGAATTTCGTCGGAGGTGAAATTTGATCGCAACAGCCATTAATCGGCTGTCGGTGAACATGTCAAACCAGCGATCAAAGATTACAGATTTTAGCCTAGGATTATAGGAATCTTTTAGGATTTTCAAAATTTGTCTCAGACGACCAAATCGTGGCCAAAATCGCACAGTGTGATTTTGTCCACGATTTGGTCGTCTGAGACAAATTTTCAAGCACAGCCGATTAATGGCTGTTGCGATCAAATTTCACCTCCGACAAAATTCTGGCAGTGTCAGAAGATTTGGCGAACAGTCCTGCAGTGTGACTACCCCTACGATAAATGTCAAACTGTCTCCATTTTTCAAGACAAGCTATGAGCAGAATTAATGCTGGAGAATTATTCTATCTCCGGCGCTCCCGTCCTCCGCTCACGGAATTCATCTGATATGTTGCCTTTTCTATATAAACACCGGTTGAGCCGCTGTTTTCATCTGCGTGTGTAGAGCTGCATACACTATTCTTCTTAAATACGCTGGTATTGCCGCCGTTCATATACTTTTCATCAGGGGCGGACTTACCCATTAGGCAAAGGTAGGCGACTGCCTTGGGCCCCCAAAAGCCAAGGGCCCCCTAAAATGCTTTTCATACGAGATGCGCATTAAGCGCGGCACGCGAACGGTTGCGGTTTACAGTGTTTATTACCACGACAACCGTCTGCCTGTCCGAGTTGAACGTGCTTCTTGTGTATCCTGTTTGTAGCAAATTAAAATATTATGCATCTGAAGCTGACTGCCGCGCGAGCGCGAGGTCTCTCTTTCCCAGCGCGCGCACTCCTCTCTCTCTCTCTCTCTCTCTCTCTCTCTCTCTCTCTCTCTCTCTCTCTCTCTCTCTCTCTCTGCGTCTGCTCTGTACAGCGAGCGGCTGAAAGTAGCTGCGCTTTCAGTTAAAACATAGATATGTTGCTTCTCTAATTTTACATGCAAGTATAGCCGAAATCACAGCACAGCTATGGTCTTTATCTTATGTGTAGCCTATTTGATTTTATCAGACGACGGCTGGATTATAAATCAGGATTTTTGTGCAGATTAACATCTTGGAAGGGAGAGCTGGTTATGTAGTCTTAATGGGTCGCGTTTCAGTCACTATTTCATATTCATCCTGTTGTCTGACAAAAGAAACAGTAAAATATACCAATGAAAACAGTTTTATTGAGAATTTAGCTGCATCAAAATACAGTATGTGGCCCAGAGATGCAAACAAATGTAATAATAAATAATAAATGTACATGTTGCATGTTCAGAAGAAGAGCTGCCCTGTCCTGTGAAAATGAAAACAGGTTTGTGCCAGTTAATTGCTCAGAGCAAAGAAAGAGAAGTGATAGGAACCTGGTATTTCTATGTTCTTTTTTTTCATGTGTCTAATAGACATGAACAAGTTCTTTGAAAAACATCTATGACCTTTGAAACATGTCTACTCTTCATGCTCTATGTTAACTATGGTTTCACTAATAATACACATATATTGCATAAAGCATCCATATTTGTCCATGCCCATGTTGATTAGAGTATTAAAAACTTGAAAAGTATTCATTTAAGGTACATTTAGAACAGATAAAAATTTAAATTTAAATTTTACCTGATAAAGTACAGACTATAGAATGAATGTAGCATTTTCAATAATCCAGTCTGCAGTTTTTGTTCAGACCAATGCGGAAATCCACCCACATAAACCCGTTTTAAATAATATAATAATTTATACTTCTGACTCATCCCTTTTCTTTAAAAAAAATGGTTTAAAGGTTCAATTGTGAGGTTTATCATTTTATAATTTATTTTGTTTTTTTGTTAAAACTTGTATCTCAACGGTAAATCAATTGCTATTTTGTGGTCTACAACATGAAAGAATAAAAGTGTCTGCTAAATGAATAAATGTAAATGTAAATGAAAGAATCCCATTATAACATACAAAATGTAGAAACATTGGACACAACTATGGGGCACCATTGTGCAGCAGCAAGCATCACGACAAAAAAGAAACCTCAATGTTGATCTAGGTAAATTTGTGCAAATGTATAGGGCCCCATTCCTATACTTGCCTTGGGCCCCCAATTCACTAAATCCGCCCCTGCTTTTCATGATAGCCAACAGTTCGGTCCCATGTGCAATGCAGTTCGTAGTCACTGGACGTGTATGGGTTGATAATGTAAAACTCCGGAAAAGTTTTCTTGCGCGCACCTGTTTTTAACTCGTCTTGACTCTCGTACAGTCTGACATTAATGACAACTGAGATCCCACAGTGTGACATGATCATCATGTTCGTACAGTCTGACAAGTACAATCCTAACGGACTTTTAAAAAATCGCACAGTGTGAGCCCGGCTTTAGAAAAAAAGCACGTTCGGATCGCGAATCCGCGCAGCGTCCGTAATGAGTCCGCTAGTTTATTTCATATGTACTAAAACAACATTACGAGGAGAGGTGGGGAATATATTTGACGAAATACAAGCAAAACTAGACTTGAAATAATATTCTAGAACCAAATTTAAGTGAAAAAATGTATTCTCGCCTGCAGTTATTCCTGAAGACGGGTGAAAAATTACCTAACGATACATATACGATCAGGACTGTATTAAAATCCGGATAAGTTAATGTAGCCAACTAAACTAAATTACCCGTCTCACAGAAAGGAGGAGATCCCGTCCAAATAGCCAGCTGTTATTACTCAAATCTTCTATAATGCTAATAATGCTAAAGAGCTAACCTTAACTGGACATTCCACAATGCAATTTCAAGAATTAAAAATGCCAACAAAGCAATTAACTGCTTTATTAAAGTTAATGTCACTGACAACTGTACAAATAAACCATATTTTAATAGTATTCTTACCGTGTTCAGTCCTCTTCAACCTGGCTGGCCGCAGCTTCTTCACTCTGAGGTGGAGGATTTCTGACTGAGTTGGCACCGGTAAAAAAAAGAAAAAAAAAGCGAGTTCGGATGGAGAATCCGCGCAGTGTCTGTAATGAGTCCGCTAACTGACAGAGCGCGGTCCGGAGGCGTATGGTGTTATTTTACTGCCAAATGTCGAGAGCACATTTTTGTAGCGCGAAAGTAGATTAATATAATGCGCGAGCGCGAATCTCCCTGCTCGCACGCGGATTTCCTTTGCTCTCGTACAAAACCTGACGCGCGCGCTCGGATGCGCTGCTCTCGGGGAGAGAGAGTGCGCGCACTTAAAACTTGTCTCTCCTCTCACTCAGGTGTGCTTGTGCGCGCTCAAACTTTGTCCTGTGCACTCTCACATCTCTCCGCGCTAGATATTAATTATTTTCACACCTGGATTAAACTCAAAAGTTATCATCCAATCAGATTTTTTCTACGACTGACCCGATGAAAATACTATGCCTACATGAAGAGGGAACTGATCCTGGAATTTCTCTACAATTTAATAATATTTAGTCATATCAAAATGTATATTAGAAATGGCTAGGAATCGGGTGCTTGGATGATTTATATCAAAGTCAAAGTCAAAGTCAGCTTTATTGTCAATTCTGCCACATGTACCGTACATACATACAGAGAATTGAAATTGCGTTACTCTCTTACTCCCTGGTGCATACAGATAACACTAAACACAAACAGTAGAACGCAAAAATACAGATAAGTACAAATCAATATATATATATATATATATACATACACATACACACACACATACATACATACATACATACATACATACATATATACATATATATATATATATATATATACATACATACATACATACATACATGCACACACATACACACATACATACACAAAAATGCAACTATTACAAATATACAAATAAGGACATGTAGGAAAAAAATAAAACATTAAATAAAGAAAATAAAAATAATAATATAAAAAAAATGGATAAAGTGGCATAGGGCACATGGCAGATAGTGCAAATCAGTGAGATAAACAAACAAACAAACAGTGCAGAATATAAATGGTGTAGTGCAAAGAGCTTATAAGACTATTTAAAGTGACAAGGAGCAGTCTTTTTTATTCAGACTGCCTGAATGAATGAATGAGGTCAGTCCAATGCTGTACAAGTGACCGGTGCTTGTCTCAGTGTGAGTGTGAGTGTGAGTGTGTGTGTGTGTGTGTGTTCGTGTGGGGGGTGGTGGTGGTGGTGGTGGGGTGGGGGTCCGAGTTCAGTGATTCGTGGGGTAAGAGAGGGGAGGGGGGGCAAGGACGGGAGGGAGTTCAGCTTCCTGACAGCCTGGTGGATGAAGCTGTCTTTCAGTCTGTTTGTCCTGGCTTGGAGACTCCTCAGTCTCCTCCCTGATGGAAGCAGACTGAAGAAGTTGTGTGTCGGGTGGGTGGGATCACCTGCAATGCTGAGGGCTTTGCGGGTGAGACGGGTGTTGTAAATGTCCTGGAGGGAGGGGAGAGAGACACCAACGATCTTCTCAGCTGCTCTCACTATCCGTTGAAGGGACTTGCGGCAGGACGCGTTGCAGGCGCCATACCACACAGTGATGCAGCTAGTCAGAATGCTCTCGATGGTGCCTCTGTAGAAGGTGCACATGATGGGGGCCGGGGTTCTGGCTCTTCTTAGTTTGCGGAGGAAGTAGAGACGCTGTTGTGCTTTCTTGGCTAGTGCTGCAGTGTTGTTGGTCCAGGAGAGGTCCTCTGTGATGTGTACACCCAGGAACTTGGTGCTGCTCACTCTCTCCACGGTCGCACCATTGATGGTCAGAGGAGCATGCTGAGTGTGCACTCTCCTGAAGTCAACGACAATCTCTTTCGTCTTCTCCACATTCAGAGAGAGATTGTTGTCACTGCACCACCCGGCCAGGCGGCTCACCTCGCTCCTGTAGTTTGTCTCATCTCTGTTGCTGATGAGACCCACCACAGTCGTGTCATCCGCAAATTTAATGAAGCGGTTGGAGTTGTGTACAGACTTGATGTGCTGCATGACTAACCGTTCAAAGCACTTCATGAGAATAGGAGTGAGTGCTACTGGACGGTAGTCATTGAAGCAGGATGGAGATGACTTCTTCGGAACTGGAATGATAGTGGTAGCTTTGAAGCTTGTGGGGACAACAGCCTGGCTTAGTGACATGTTGAAAATGTCTGTGAAGACATCAGTGAGTTCCACTGCACAGTCTCTCAGTACACGCCCAGGAATGTTGTCAGGATATATATATATAACAAAAAACTAGTTTGTCTAATCGTTTGGTCAAACCCCTCTGAGCGATTTATCTAAACAAACAAACAAAAAAGTATATGATTCTTAAAGTTCATGTGGCCATACATGTAGCCTATTGTGTACTTGGGTTGAAATAAATATATATGAAGATTAATTATTTTCGCACCTGAATTAAACGTTGTCAAAAGTTATCATAATGCACTTTTAAAAAATATTTCTTCATTAGGGCCTTTCCTTGATTTTTTTTTATTGGTGTATTTTTGTTTTAACACACTGGTTATTGTAGGCTACTTTGTTTTACTTTATATCTTTTATGTTTGTATTTTGTTCTGTTCTGTGAAATATTTTGACAATCAAAGAAGGATCTTTCATTTATTTCCAGTTTAATAATATTTAGTAATGTTAATCAAATGTATATTTGATATGGCTAGAAATTAGGTGCTTGGATGATTTGTACATAAATAACCTCTGTCCAACTATGGTTGGTCAAACCCCTCGATTTATCTAAAAACAGCCCATGGCTCTAAAGACTTCAAATAAAAGGTCAATGTTATGTCATATTATGTCAGATATCTCAACTGAATTTAAAATTCTCAGTTGTTGGCAATAGTAAGTAACAATTCCTATCAAACAACATCAAATGCAAAAATAGTAGTAAACAATGATATCATAACACACTAAATGCTGTGATAGAATCGCTGTTTGGACATTTATTGGGAGTTTTTTTATTTATCTATTTATTTGTTTAAATCCAGTGTTTGTTTTCAGTTCTGATTTTAGTTAGATTTTCTTTTCATGAAAACTCACTTCATATTAGTAACACATTTAATGGCACTCTCCTCTAAAACAGTGAATATACAGTTATATTACAGTTATAAGTAATGACACTGTCTGCAAATGCATTAAACCCATAGAATATAATGTAGTGATGTTATCACAAATATGATAAATTCATTATAGTGTTATATTTGGTCTCCACATCTTAAGTAGGCTATTTAGGGAACGCATCTGACCCTAGTTCTGTCTTAAATCAGAAGATATATATATATATATATATATATATATATATTTATTTATTTATTTCAACCCAAGTACACAATACATGTATGGCCACATTAACTTTAAGAATCATTTACTTTTTGTTTGTTTGTTTAGATAAATCGCTCAGAGGGGTTTGACCAAACGATTAGACAAACTAGTTTTATTTTTATTTTTATATAAATCATCCAAGCACCCGATTCCTAGCCATTTCTAATATACATGACTAAATATTATTAAATTGTAAAGAAATTCCAGGATCAGTTCCCTCTTCACTTAGGCATAGTATTTTCATCGGGTCAGTCGTAGAAAAATCTGATTGGTTGATAACTTTTGACTTTTAATCCAGGTGTGAAAATAATTAATATCTAGCACAAGAGCACGGAGAGATGTGAGTGCACAGGACAAAGTTTGAGCGCGCACACGCACACTTGCGCCAGAGGAGAGACACGTTTTAAGTGCGCGCACTTTCTCTGCCGAGAGCAGCGTATATCCGAGCGCGCGCATCAGGTTTTGTGCGAGAGCAAAGGAAATCCGCGTGCGAGCAGGGAGATTCCCGCTTGCGCATTAATCTACTTTCGTGCTACAAAGTGCGCTCTCGACATTTGGCAGTAAAATAACGCCATAGGGGCGGGGCATATTCTGGGCGAATGACAGAACAGAGTCTGACTGTACAGCGGAGCGGCCGAGTTGAGGGTGGATCCGCCCCGGAGTCTGTTTCTATCAGGGAACTATTCTAAGATTACGTGGTATGCATGACCTACTGTATTTGGCAACAATATTATGATTTAGAACAAGTTGCCTTATTGTAATAACACAAAATATATGATGCAGTATATTTTACACTATGTACTGGGTAGTTATTGTATTTTTACAACATATATCTTACATAACATTGCTACAAATAGTAAACTGTAGTAGGCCTATACTATAGTATAATTTAGTAATTATAGTTAAGTTAAAAACCACCATAGTCGAGATTACTAACGTATGGGGAAATGATGTAATGAGTTTCTGCTATGATTTGGTTTAGAAATTTCCATATGAAAATTTACCTGATGAAAGAGCATTGTATATGGTCATCTCAGCAGCGAATCACGTCAGCAGCATTGTACCGCTGAGGTGCAATACAGTGGAAAACTAGATTACCTGTTTCCAGCTGCTCCCAGGATATAACATATACATATAACATCATAATACACATGTACATTTACCAAATAGTTGATTTTTTTATATATAGCTGCAGTGCTGTTGATGCACTTGAGCTTCCGTATGTGGTTTGAGGCAAGTAGAATAAAATGTAATACAAAATTTTTCTTAACTACTATGCAAACATACACCCTTGTTATATGCAGTTACTGTGTAAGTGTAACATCTGCGGGCTGTAATTTAAAGTGATCCCTTGTTATGATCTTGTTACGTTTAGTTACTGTGTAAGTGTAACATCTGTGGGCTGTAATTTAGAGTGATCCCTTGTTACATGTAGTTATTGTGTAAGTGTAACATCTGCAGGCTGTAATTTAAAGTGATCCCTTGTTACCCTCTTGTTACATGTAGTTACTGTGTAAGTGTAACATCTGCGGGCTGTAATTTAAAGTGATCCCTTGTTACCCTCTTGTTACGTGTAGTTACTGTGTAAGTGTAACATCTGCTGGCTGTAATTTAAAGTGGTCCCTTGTTACATGTAGCTATTGTGTAAGTGTAACATCTGCAGGCTGTAATTTAAAGTGATCCCTTGTTACCCTCTTGTTACGTGTAGTTACTGTGTAAGTGTAACATCTGCGGGCTGTAATTTAAAGTGATCCCTTGTTACCCTTTTGTTATGTGTAGTTACTGTGTAAGTGTAACATTAAACAATTTTAGTTATGCTACAATATATATGTTTCAAAGTTAATATCAATTAACTGTATTACACAGTTAAATGCAAGGTCCAAAGACCTTAAGTTAAAGACATATTTTTATTATTTAACAAAATTTTAACAGATCTTTTCCAAGAACAGAATGCAGAAAAAAACAAATTTGCAACCACTTCTACAAAATACAAAGAACTGTAAACACACACACACACAAAAACAAAAAACAAACAAATCATGTTATACATTTATTTTTAATAGGCATAGTGTCAATTTTTCCTTTCAGCTGTGGGCAGGAGTCAACACATTTCTGGAGATCTTTTGCATATGCTTGCAAAGTTGTCCCTGCAGTACAGGTGCATCTCAATAAATTAGAATGTCGTGGAAAAGTTCATTTATTTCAGTAATTCAACTCAAATTGTGAAACTCGTGTATTAAATAAAATCAATGCACACAGACTGAAGTAGTTTAAGTATTTGGTTATTTTAATTGTGATGATTTAGGCTCACATTTAACAAAAACCCACCATCTCAACAAATTAGAATACTTCATAAGACCAATAAAAAAATAATTTTTAGTGAATTGTTGGCCTTCTGGAAAGTATGTTAATTTACTGTATATGTACTCAATACTTGGTAGGGGCTCCTTTTGCTTTAATTACTGCCTCAATTCGGCGTGGCATGGAGGTGATCAGTTTGTGGCACTGCTGAGGTGGTATGGAAGCCCAGGTTTCTTTGACAGTGGCCTTCAGGTCATCTGCATTGTTGGGTCTGGGGTCTCTCATCTTCCTCTTGACAATACCCCATAGATTCTCTATGGGGTTCAGGTCAGGCGAGTTTGCTGGCCAATCAAGCACAGTAACACCATGGTCATTGAACCAGCTTTTGGTACCTTTGGCAGTGTGGGCAGGTGCCAAGTCCTATTGGAAAATGAAATCAGCATCTCCATAAAGCTTGTCAGCAGAAGGAAGCATGAAGTGCTCTAAAATTTCCTGGTAGATGGCTGCGTTGACTGTTGCTTAAGAAAACACAGTGGACCAACACCAGCAGATGACATGGCAGCCCAAATCATCACTGACTGTGGAAACTTCACACTGGACTTCAAGCAACATGGAATCTGTGCCTCTCCACTCTTCCTCCAGACTCTGGGACCTTGTTTCCAAATGAAATGCAAAATTTACTTTCATCTGAAAAGAGAACTTTGGACCACTGAGTTATTTTTCTAAACAGCCCAGGTAAGACGCTTCTGACGTTGTCTCTGGTTCAGAAGTGGCTTGGTAGCCCTTTTCCTGAAGACATCTGAGCATGGTGACTCTTGATGCACTGACTCCAGCTTCAGTTCACTCCTTGTGAAGCTCTCCCAAGCTCTCCCAATCAGCTTTTCTTGACAGTATTCTCAAGCTTGCAGTCATCCCTGTTGCTTGTGCACCTTTTCCTACCCAAATTCTTCCTTTCAGTCAACTTTGCATTTAATATGCTTTGATACAGCACTCTGTAAACAGCCACACCTTTCAGTAATGACCCTCTGTGACTTACCCTCTTTGTGGACGCTTTGTGGGCGTCAATGTTCGTCTTCTGGATCATTGCCAAGTCAGCAGTCTTCTCCATTATTGTGGCTTCAAAGAACAAGAGATACCCGGAATGTATACTGTATGGATGGTAATTTATTGAAACTAAAATGTAAATATTCTAATATTTTGAGATACTGATTTTTGACTTTCATGAGCTGCAAGCTCTAATCATCAAAATTAAAACAAAAAAAAAACTTTTGAAATGTTTTACTTTACATGCAATGAATCTAAAATATATGAAAGTTTCACTTTTTGAAATAACTTACAAGAAAAAATGAACCTTTTCACGACATTATAATTTATTGAGATGCACCTGTATATGAGGGAGCAGAAAAGTCCTCCCCCTCTGATGCAGTTTTCACCTGTGATCACAATTAGAGAAAAATACATAGCAAAAAAAAAAACTTTTAATACATGTTAAGTTTGCATAATGTAAAGAAGTGTTGCACAAAGCTTATATTTAACAAAATATATAAAAATAAGGACTTCTGTGAGGACGCTGTGTCACATCAATGTTTCAAGGCAAATCTGTAAGAGTTGCCAACACTGTGATACGGTAAAGCAATAAATAATAAAATAGCAAAGGACTACAAAACTTACACAGGTAACTGGAAAATAACAAACAAGAACTTAATAATAAAACAAAATCGAGAATATGCTACAGTCAGTAGGTGACAGTCAACTCCACAGTGATGGGCTCCAACTCACCTTAACCCCTGGGTATACCCTGTACCTTACGATTTTTTTTAACTATGTTTAACTATGTTTTATTTTTTAGTAAACATTGTTACTATAGTTAAACCATGGGTACCACAAAACAGCCATGATTGTGCTACAAAAACTGTGTTTAAAAACTCTTCAGCCCTGTTGCATATTTTGCATTTTTACAGAATTAGCATACCTGAATTAAAAAAAGTGTCCTACCCACAAACATTAGAGTACATTAACACAAATAGTCTCTATGTACAGAAAACCCGGTCCCACTAGATATTACCTGGCCTTAACTACTATGTACTTGCATCAAAAAATAAGTACAATGTACTTATGGTGTTTATATTGTATTACAGATAATGTACTCACCCCCTTGTCATCTTGGATGTTAATGTCTTTCTTTCATCAGTTGTAAAGAAATTATGTTTTTTGAGCAAAACATTTCAGGATTTCTCTCCATATAATGGACTTCTATGGTGCCCCTGAGTTTGAACTTCCAAAATGCAGTTTACAAGCAGCTTCAAAGGGCTCTAAACGATCCCAGCCAAGGAAGAAGGGTCTTATCTGGCGAAACGATCGGTTATTTTTATATTTTGTAAAGGGCGTTTGACCTTCTTTGCATGTTCACTTTGTAAACACTGGGTCGGTACTTCTGAAGCGATGTAGGGCGATTTTGAATTTGGAGGAGAAAATGAGATGGGAGTTTATAGACCTACCCTAACTGTCATGAACCGGAAAAAAACAGAGTTCACTCAGAGCTAGACAAGAGGAGCGTTTAACCAATCTTTTCTCTAGATAAGACCCATCTTTTTGCAATGTATTTTTCTCTAATTGTGATCACAGGTGAAAACTGCATCAGAGGTGGAGGACTTTTCTGCTCCCTCATATACTGCAGGGACAACTTTGCAAGCATATGCAAAAGATCTCCAGAAATTTTTCGACTCCTGCCCACAGCTGAAAGGACAAATTGACACTATGCCTATTAAAAAGAAATGTAGAACATGATTTGTTTGTTTGTTTGTGTGTGTGTGTGTGTGTGTGTGTGTGTTTACTGTTCTTTGTATTTTTTATAAGTGGTTGCAAACTTGTTTTTTTTCTGCATTCTGTTCTTGGAAAAGATATGTTAAAATTTTGTTAAATAATAAAAAAAAAAAAAATTGTTAACCTAAGGTCTTTGGACCTTGCATTTCACTATGCAATACAGTTCATTGCTAATACCTTTGAAACTTTTTGAATCTATTGTAGCATAACTAAAATTTTTAATGTTACACTTACACAGTAACTACACATAACAAGGGATTACTTTAAATTACAGCCCACAGATGTTACACTTACACAGTAACTACACGTAACAAGAGCGTAACAAGGGATCACTTTAAATTACAGCCCGCAGATGTTACACTTACACAGTAACTACATATAACAAGGGTGAATGTTTGCATAGTAGTTAAGAAAAATGTTGTAGTACATTTTATTCTACTTGCCTCAAACCACATACGGAAGCTCAAGTGCACCAACAGCACTACAGCTATCAAAAAAAAATATTCGGTAAATGTACATGTGTATTCTGATGTTATATTTATATGTTATATCCTGGGAGCAGCTGGAAACAGGTAATCTAGTTTTCCACTGTATTGCACCTCAACGGTACAATGCTGCTGACGTGATTTGCTGCCGAGATGACCATATACAATGCTCTTTCATCAGGTAAATTTTCATATGGAAATTTCTAAACCAAATCATAGCAGAAACTCATTACATCATTTCCCAATAATTTAGTAATCTTGACTATGGTGGTTTTTAACTTCATTATAATTACTAAATTATACTATAATATAGGTCTACTACACTTTGCTATTTATATCAATGTCATGTAAGATATTGTCACGGTTGACTCACATAAACAAAACATCGGCGTTAATACTGGACAGGGAACACAGGCAAACACAGGGCTTAAGTAATCTGAACTAAACGAGATAATTAATAAAGCACAGGTGGTGACTAATGAACAAATAATGAAACAATGAGGACAGGAACAGGAACATAACCAAATATGGGCAAAACACATGGGATAACAGGATAACAAGGAGCAAAGCACAACACAACACGAACACAAGCCTGACAGATATATGTTGTAATTAGGGCTGTCAATCGATTAATTTTTTTTTAATCGCATGATTGCCATGAGTTAACTCGCGATTAATCGCAATTAATCACACATTTTTATTTGTTCTAAATGTACCTTAAATCAATCCTTTTCAAATTTGTAATACTCTACTCAACATGGGCATGGACAAATATGGATGCTTTATGCAAATGTACACTATATTTCCAAAAGTATTGGGTCACCCCCTTCTAATGTACAGGTTTGACTACTTTAGTAATTTCTAAGAGTACAAATCTTAATGTTAAAGCATATAATGATATTCTAGGAAATTGTGTGCTTCTAATATTATAGCAACAGTTTGGACTCTTTTCTATTCTAACATGACAATGTCTCCGTGTATAAGACAAGGTTCAAAAAGAAAATGATTGATTCAGTCAGTGTGGAAGAACTTGACTGGTCTGCATAAAACCAAGTCCTAATCCCAGTTTAACACCTCTGGTGTGACTGTAAATGCAGACCTTGAGCCAAAAACTCATCACCAAACACCAATGACTTGTACATATGGGTTCAGTCATTTTAGACACTTCCAAAACTGTTGCAACATAGATGGAAATACAATTTTTAAATACATTAATTATGTTCCCATCATTGTTGCCACAGATTTGGAAGTGCATTTTTCTGTTCTAAAGAAGGGGGTGCCAATACTTTTGACAATATAGTGTATGTACAAGTCATTTTGCACACAGGGCAGCTCTTCCTCTGAAAATGCAAAATGTACATTTATTATTGCATTTGTTTCCCTATCTTTGCCCACATACTGTATTTTGATGAAGCTAAATTCTCAATAAAACTGGTATATTTGACTGTTTCTGTTGTCAGACAACGGAATGAATATGAAATAGTGACTGAAACGCGACCCATTAAGACATAACCAGCTCCCTTCCAAGATGTTAATCTGCACAAAAAAATCATGATAATCGCACCGTCGTCTGATGAAATCAAATACTCATAAGATAAAGACAATAGCTGTGCTGTGATTTCGGCTATACTTGCATGTAATTAATTTTAAACTGGATTTAACTAGAAACCCAGAACCCCCTCAGAAAAACACTACAGCTACAACCCCAGCTGAGAAACAGCCAGTGAAAACAGAGGCTGACATTGCCATCCTCATGGACTCCAATGGAAAGTTCCTACAAGGAGAAAAACTGTTTCCAGGCCGTAAAACAACAAAACTCTGGTGCCCAAAAACAGGAGATGCCCTCAGAATACTTTCTGACTCCAGCTTTGGCACACCCTCACACATCATCATCCACACAGGCACTAACGACCTGAGAAGGGAACAGGAGAGAGTTGGGCAGCTGATCCGCAGAGTAGCAGAAAAGGCAACAGAGATCTACCCCAACACCAAGATCACCATATCTACCCTCCTACCCCGCAGAGACATTCACCCAGACACCATCCAGAGAGTCAACGCTGACATCTCCAAAGGATGTGCTCGCCTGTCCAATGTGCACCTGGCTCATCACCCCTCCATCACAATCAGAGACCTGTATGACCATGTACACATAAGGAAGGACAAAGTCAATGTGTTTGCAAAAACACTGAAAGACACAGCATGGGGCAGACAAACCACCTATACACCCCTTAAAACAACACACTTGCCAACCCACAGAAAACAAATCCAGACACCCAGCAGAAACACACAGTCTCATCACAGATAACGACCCCCGCTGGCTGCACAATACTGGGGACCCCCACACCATGCCAAATTCCCCATCAGAACACCCCATGCACCAACGCTACACCACCACAGACCTACACCAGTCCATCAGCAGAACCCTCAGTCTGCACCAGATGATCATCTAAGACACCCCCGACCACAAAAACATCACTCCAGGCAGAGGAGCAACACAAGGATGGGCCCATCACCAGCAGCATCCAGCCTCCCACCCGCTCATGCACCCTCAGCTGATAACACACTGATCTCAGCACCACTCCCACACTCCAGGAGCTACGCTCAGGCCCTGAAAGGACCAGCAAAAACACTGGAGATGAGCGAGATCAGACAGCTGCTGAACTACATCAGTGCCCAGCTGACAGCATGAGGGTCCACACAGAATACAAACACCTGCCTAACAATGAGAAGAAAAAATATATATTTTTATTTTCTTCAATATATTATATTACATTAGAAAAGGATTACCTCTATTTTTGAAAACAAGAACTCTATACCTTGAACTCTTGAAATGACTCTCTCAATATCAATGTGGAATATTCAAGGCTTGAACTCAACAGCATTTGGGCTAAAGAGTTTAAACACAGAATTCCAGAAGAGCATCAAGGAGATGGACATTATAATTCTACAGGAGACATGGAGCAGGGCAGACGCAATCACCCACTGCCCACCCAACTACAGAGAAATCATCCTACCATCACAAAAACTCAACACAGTCCGACAGGGAAGAGACTCAGGAGGAGTAATAATCTGGTACAAATCAAAATTCCACAACCACATCAACACAGTAAAGCAAGGCAAATACTACACCTGGCTTAAAATCCACAAGGAACTGCTCTCATCCAGAAAAGATACATTCCTGTGTGCTATATACATCCCGCCATCAGAGTCCCCCTACTACAGTGAAGACACGTTCTCCACATTAGAGGAAGAGACGAGCCACTTCCAGGCCCAGGGAAACGTGCTCATCTGTGGGGACCTGAACGCAAGAACAGGACTACAGCCGGACTTCACCGACACACAAGGGAGCAAATACATCAACAACAAACTGACTGTTATTAATAACACATTCTCCCATATCCACAGAAATAACCATGATCATACAGTAAACAAGAATGGGAAAGACCTCCTGCAGCTCTGTCGAAGCCTGGGTCTGTATATCATCAACGGTAGGTTACGAGGGGACACTTTAGGGAGATTCACATTTTGCTCACCTCTTGGGAATAGCACAGTTGATTATATGATAACAGACATAGATCCTTCATCTCTCAGATCATTCACTGTTAGAGAACTGACCCCTCTGTCTGATCACAGTCATATCACTGCGTATCTCAAAAAGACTGAAAATAACATTAACACAAAGCCCAGTAAGCTGTACAACATCAGAAACCCATACAGATGGGCTGAAAGAATATCAGAAAGCACTTAGCAGCCAAAAAATACAAGCGCTGATAGATAACTTCCTAAATAACACCTATGAAGGGGTCTACACTAATGAAGGGGTCAATCTGGCTGTCAAAGATATAAATTACATATTTGAAAAATCAGCAAAACAATCCAAATTGAAAACAAAAAATGGAAAAAATCAAATACTCAAAAATGACAAAAATTGGTTTGATCAGAACTGTCAAACTATTCGCAAAAAGTTGAGAACATTGTCAAATCAGAAACATAACGATCCAAATAATGCAGAGATCCGTCTTCTTTACTGCGAAACACTAAAACAATACAAACACACACTCAGAACCAAAAAAGCACAATACACCCAAAAACAACTGACAATAATCGAGAAGTCCGTGGACACAAACCAATTTTGGGATAATTGGAACAATCTGAAAAAAACTGATCATGAAGAATTGCCAATACAAAACGGAGAAATATGGGAAAGTCATTTCCAAACATTGTTTAATAAAGTACAAACAGACACAAACTGTAAGCAAAACCAAACAATCAACCAATTAGAAAAACTAGAATTAACAATCAAAGATAACCAAAACCCATTAGATTTCCCAATAACTGATAAAGAACTTACAGAAAAAATCAAAAACCTCCAACTCAAAAAAGCATCAGGACCTGATGGGATATTAAATGAAATGATAAAACACACAAGCAGCAAGCTCCAATTAGCCGTTCTAATACTATTCAATGTGATCCTGAGTGTAGGTTACTTCCCCGACATCTGGAATCAAGGCTTGATAACACCAATCTTTAAAAATGGAGATAAATTTGATCCTAACAACTACAGAGGAATCTGTGTGAGCAGCAACCTGGGAAAGTTATTCAGTAGCATAATAAATGCTCGACTATTAGACTTCATCACCACACACAATGTACTGAGCAGAAGTCAAATCGGATTCTTACCAAATTACCGTACATCTGATCACATCTATACACTACATACTCTAATTGAAAAACACGTTAACCAAGATAAAGGTAAAATATATGCATGCTTTATTGACTTTAAAAAAGCTTTTGACTCAATTTGGCACCAAGGACTATTCTACAAACTTATTGAAAGTGGAATAGGAGGTAAAACCTATGACCTCATCAAATCAATGTACACTGAAAGTAAATGTGGCGTAAAAATCAACACCAAACGTACAAGGTATCTCTCCCAGGAGCGTGGAGTGAGACAGGGCTGCTGCTTAAGCCCAACATTATTTAACATCTATATAAATGAACTGGCGCTCAGTCTGGAGCGATCTGCAGCTCCTGGTCTCACTCTACACGACTCAGAGATCAAATGCCTGCTGTATGCAGATGATCTGGTTCTGCTGTCTCCCACTCAACATGGTCTACAGCAGAACCTGGACCTGCTGGAGCAATACTGCCAGACCTGGGCCCTGACAGTCAACCTGAAGAAAACCAACATTATGATCTTTCAGAAGAGATCCAGATCCCAAGGAACACAACACACATTTTCATTAGGCACGAACCAGATAGCACACACATCACACTACAACTACCTGGGTTTGAAAATCACATCCACTGGAAACTTTAATCATGCTGTGAATGAACTGAGAGATAAAGCACGCAGGGCCTTCTACGCCATAAAACGGCAATGTCCTATAGAAATCCCTATTAGAATTTGGCTGAAAATATTAGAATCAGTAATTGAGCCCATTGCACTATATGGCAGTGAGGTGTGGGGTCCGCTGACAAACCCAAGTCAAGATCTCACTAAATGGGAAAAACACCCGATTGAGACCCTGCATGCAGAACTCTGTAAAAATATACTACACGTGCACCGGCACACAACAAATAACGCATGCAGGGCAGAATTAGGCAAATATCCTCTAATCATAAAGATACAAAAAAGGGCTATTAAATTCTGGAAACATCTGAAGCTCAGTGACCCCCAATCATACCATTATAAAGCCCTGCAATACCAAGAGATGAGCAAAGAAAGCAAGCCCTTCCTCCATCTGATCCAGAGCTTCAGTCCTGATGCTTCACTAACATCTACTGATGCTCTGACTCACAACATCAGAACCAATCAGATCACTGCACAAATCAAACAGAGTTACATCACTCATTGGCAAACCCAAACTCAACAACAGAGTAAAATGCAATGCTATCTGTCCCTAAAGAGAGAGTACAGTATGGCAGAGTATCTGTACACAGTGGCAGATAAGAAACTGAGAAGCACGTTGACCAGATACAGACTCAGCGGACACAAGCTGATGATAGAGACGGGCAGACACAGACAAACATGGCTGCCCCCCGAGCAGAGATTGTGTTCACACTGTGATCTGAATCAGACGGAAACAGAACTGCACTTCCTAACAGAATGCTCCAAATACACAGATATACGGACAGTGTTCTACAACAAAATACAGCAGATCCATCCCACATTTAAAACTCTTCCAGACCAGGAGAAACTAGCGTATCTGCTCGGAGAACACAAGACCTGCTGTGTGTTTGCTGCTCAATATGTGTCTCTCTGTCACCACAGAAGAGAAGACACTCCACCTGCCCTGAGCTGATGTTCCCAGCACATCTAGATTATATTATGCCATATTACTCTGTTATATTACTTACATGTACATTTTGCTTCTGTAAATCTAATCCCTTATTTTTATTTTTTTCTAGTTTATATACTTGCATACATTAGTAATTCATTTTGCACTACTTGCTTAATACTTTTATATATTATTATTATTACAATTATTATTCTTTTTATTTCTGTTAATACATATATGCACTATTTGTGAGCAGCCCAGCTGCAATTGCTTTGGCAATACAAATGTATAGTTTTTGTCATGCCAATAAAGCACACTTAAATTGAAATTGAAATTGAGAGAGAGAGGTGTGTGCGCGCGGAACAGAGCAGACACAGAGAGAGAGAGAGAGGTGTGTGCGCGCTGAACAGAGTAGACACAGAGAGAGAGAGAGAGAGAGAGAGGTGTGTGCGCGCTGAACAGAGCAGACACAGAGAGAGAGAGAGACTACAGGACTACAGCCGGACTTCACCGACACACAAGGGAGCAAATACATCAACAACAAACTGACTGTTATTAATAACACATTCTCCCATATCCACAGAAATAACCATGATCATACAGTAAACAAGAATGGGAAAGACCTCCTGCAGCTCTGTCGAAGCCTGGGTCTGTATATCATCAACGGTAGGTTACGAGGGGACACTTTAGGGAGATTCACATTTTGCTCACCTCTTGGGAATAGCACAGTTGATTATATGATAACAGACATAGATCCTTCATCTCTCAGATCATTCACTGTTAGAGAACTGACCCCTCTGTCTGATCACAGTCAAATCACTGCGTATCTCAAAAAGACTGAAAATAACATTAACACAAAGCCCAGTAAGCTGTACAACATCAGAAACCCATACAGATGGGCTGAAAACAGTGCTGAAGAATATCAGAAAGCACTTAGCAGCCAAAAAATACAAGCGCTGATAGATAACTTCCTAAATAACACCTATGCTCACACTAATGAAGGGGTCAATCTGGCTGTCAAAGATATAAATTACATATTTGAAAAATCAG
Organism: Schizothorax lantsangensis; assembly: GCA_027422415.1. NCBI lineage: Eukaryota > Metazoa > Chordata > Actinopteri > Cypriniformes > Cyprinidae > Schizothorax > Schizothorax lantsangensis. Next base: position 10,151,653 of record CM049848.1, read on the forward strand.
CAAAACAATCCAAATTGAAAACAAAAAATGGAAAAAATCAAATACTCAAAAATGACAAAAATTGGTTTGATCAGAACTGTCAAACTATTCGCAAAAAGCTGAGAACATTGTCAAATCAGAAACATAACGATCCAAATAATGCAGAGATCCATCTTCTTTACTGCGAAACACTAAAACAATACAAACACACACTCAGAACCAAAAAAGCACAATACACCCAAAAACAACTGACAATAATCGAGAAGTCCGTGAACACAAACCAATTTTGGGATAATTGGAACAATCTGAAAAAAACTGATCATGAAGAATTGCCAATACAAAATGGAGAAATATGGGAAAGTCATTTCCAAACATTGTTTAATAAAGTACAAACAGACACAAACTGTAAGCAAAACCAAACAATCAACCAATTAGAAAAACTAGAATTAACAATCAAAGATAACCAAAACCCATTAGATTTCCCAATAACTGATAAAGAACTTACAGAAAAAATCAAAAACCTCCAACTCAAAAAAGCATCAGGACCTGATGGGATATTAAATGAAATGATAAAACACACAAGCAGCAAGCTCCAATTAGCCGTTCTAAAACTATTCAATGTGATCCTGAGTGTAGGTTACTTCCCCGACATCTGGAATCAAGGCTTGATAACACCAATCTTTAAAAACGGAGATAAATTTGATCCTAACAACTACAGAGGAATCTGTGTGAGCAGCAACCTGGGAAAGTTATTCAGTAGCATAATAAACGCTCGACTATTAGACTTCATCACCACACACAATGTACTGAGCAGAAGTCAAATCGGAATCTTACCAAATTACCGTACATTTGATCACATCTATACACTACATACTCTAATTGAAAAACACGTTAACCAAGATAAAGGTAAAATATATGCATGCTTTATTGACTTTAAAAAAGCTTTTGAATCAATTTGGCACCAAGGACTATTCTACAAACTTATTGAAAGTGGAATAGGAGGTAAAACCTATGACCTCATCAAATCAATGTACACTGAAAGTAAATGTGGCGTAAAAATCAACACCAAACGTACAAGGTATCTCTCCCAGGAGCGTGGAGTGAGACAGGGCTGCTGCTTAAGCCCAACATTATTTAACATCTATATAAATGAACTGGCGCTCAGTCTGGAGCGATCTGCAGCTCCTGGTCTCACTCTACACGACTCAGAGATCAAATGCCTGCTGTATGCAGATGATCTGGTTCTGCTGTCTCCCACTCAACATGGTCTACAGCAGAACCTGGACCTTCTGGAGCAATACTGCCAGACCTGGGCCCTGACAGTCAACCTGAAGAAAACCAACATTATGATCTTTCAGAAGAGATCCAGATCCCAAGGAACACAACACGCATTTTCATTAGGCACGAACCAGATAGCACACACATCACACTACAACTACCTGGGTTTGAAAATCACATCCACTGGAAACTTTAATCATGCTGTGAATGAACTGAGAGATAAAGCACGCAGGGCCTTCTACGCCATAAAACGGCAATGTCCTATAGAAATCCCTATTAGAATTTGGCTGAAAATATTAGAATCAGTAATTGAGCCCATTGCACTATATGGCAGTGAGGTGTGGGGTCCGCTGACAAACCCAAGTCAAGATCTCACTAAATGGGAAAAACACCCGATTGAGACCCTGCATGCAGAACTCTGTAAAAATATACTACACGTGCACCGGCACACAACAAATAACGCATGCAGGGCAGAATTAGGCAAATATCCTCTAATCATAAAGATACAAAAAAGGGCTATTAAATTCTGGAAACATCTGAAGCTCAGTGACCCCCAATCATACCATTATAAAGCCCTGCAATACCAAGAGATGAGCAAAGAAAGCAAGCCCTTCCTCCATCTGATCCAGAGCTTCAGTCCTGATGCTTCACTAACATCTACTGATGCTCTGACTCACAACATCAGAACCAATCAGATCACTGCACAAATCAAACAGAGTTACATCACTCATTGGCAAACCCAAACTCAACAACAGAGTAAAATGCAATGCTATCTGTCCCTAAAGAGAGAGTACAGTATGGCAGAGTACCTGTACACAGTGTCAGATAAGAAACTGAGAAGCACGTTGACCAGATACAGACTCAGCGGACACAAGCTGATGATAGAGACGGGCAGACACAGACAAACATGGCTGCCCCCCGAGCAGAGATTGTGTTCACACTGTGATCTGAATCAGACTGAAACAGAACTGCACTTCCTAACAGAATGCTCCAAATACACAGATATACGAACAGTGTTCTACAACAAAATACAGCAGATCCATCCCACATTTAAAACTCTTCCAGACCAGGAGAAACTAGCGTATCTGCTCGGAGACCACAAGACCTGCTGTGTGTTTGCTGCTCAATATGTGTCTCTCTGTCACCACAGAAGAGAAGACACTCCACCTGCCCTGAGCTGATGTTCCCAGCACATCTAGATTATATTAAACCATATTACTCTGTTATATTACTTACATGTACATTTTGCTTCTGTAAATCTAATCCCTTATTTTTATTTTTTTCTAGTTTATATACTTGCATACATTAGTAATTCATTTTGCACTACTTGCTTAATACTTTTATATATTATTATTATTACAATTATTATTCTTTTTCTTTCTGTTAATACATATATGCACTATTTGTGAGCAGCCCAGCTGCAATTGCTTTGGCAATACAAATGTATAGTTTTTGTCATGCCAATAAAGCACACTTAAATTGAAATTGAAATTGAATTGAGAGAGAGAGAGGTGTGTGCGTGCTGAACAGAGCAGACACAGAGAGAGAGAGAGAGAGAGAGAGAGAGAGAGAGAGAGAGAGAGAGAGAGAGAGAGAGAGAGGTGTGTGTGCGCGCTGAACAGAGTAGACGCAGAGAGAGAGAGAGAGAGAGAGAGAGAGGTGTGTGCGCGCTAGGAGAGCAAGACCTCGCACTCGCGCGGCAGTACCGGTGATTCTCAGAAACTAGGTTTGGGTGCTTTTTTTAAGGGAAAAAGGTCGCTAAAGGGGTCTGCAATGTTGCTAAGTTGTCAACACTGTGCATCTCCATTTCTCCAACTACGGGTTGGGCCACGGGTCAAACCGGAAATATGCGCTGCGTTAATCGCGCGTTAAAAAAATTAGTGCCGTTAAAATGAATTTGCGTTAACGCGTTATTAACGCGTTAACTTTGACAGCACTAGTTGTAATAATACAATAAGTACCCAGTACATAGTGTAAAATATACTGCATCATATATTTTGTGATATTACAATAAGGCTACTTGTTCTAAATCATAATATTGTTGCCAAACACAGTAGGTCATGCATACCACGTAATCTTAGAATAGTTACACCTTACTTATGAAATACTTACAGTATAAATACTTTTAATTTCCTTATCCCCCAAACGTTGAACATTGTTTTCGTGTACCTACACGTACATACAGCTGTAAGCTATGCTCACGCGGAAAATTGCGGTGTGTCATACATACCACGTAATTTCAGAATAGGTGCCCTTTAGTTATGTCACAAATACTCAGGAGACACAAGTATGCATGACAAGACAACAGGTTTATTTGACGAAGGAGTCAGGAGAATTCAGGTCAATAATCCAAACGGGTAGCAGGTAGGGTTGAGAAGCTTAACTGATCGAAGTAACCTCCTGTTCTTTCTTCCAGATGAGCCTCGGGAATCAACGGAGCGTAGGAGCACTGGAGAATGGAGAAGTAATCCTCGAGGGAGCTTGCAGGTAAGCAAAACACACAGTGAGTCAAGTAAGTTAGCATTGAAGCTACGAAACCAGACAGTGACACAGAGGGTGAATGCAGAGATAAAGGGAGCTTGATTGGCAGAGACAGGTGGCAGTGATTAGTAGGCAGGTGAGAGTGACCTGGTTAATGTGATGGGCGGTGTGGCTGAATCCCTGACAAGTTATAATATACTTGCAGTATAAATACTTTATAATTTCGCAGGTTATTACCCCCTTATTCCCCAAACGTTGCATATTGTTCCCTTATACCTACGAGTAGGTACTGTGGAGGTACTCTATAGTTACAAATAGGTACGCTGTAAATTCTGTTTAATTACACGGTACATTGCAGGCTGTAATCTAAAGCGCTACCAAGTTAATTGATAAAGAAAATCTATTTATGACATTTTTGACAACATCCTCATTTTATAGCATTTTTACACAAGTGCCTAAAACTTTTAACATTACTGTAGCTTTGCGGGAAGGTTTCTTGAAGCATCTTGGAGACGTTGCCACAGTTCTTCTGGATTTAGTCCGTCTCAGTTTCTTCTGTTTCTTCATGTCATTCCAGACAGACTGGATGATGATGAGATCAGATTTCTGTGTGGAGCAATGTCTGATGTCAGACTCCTTGTGCAAACAAAAATCTCACTGGATTATTACAATTAATGCCAAAATGAATGTTTGGAAATGTAAACCGATATTTCCCACTGACACACTACAGCAAAAGATAGAAATAACTGACTTAAAACCCTTTTTAGCTGGTGAAAATACTAATGTTCTAATAATTTTGGCCACCACTGTATATTAAAATAAAAATAAAAATAAAAAAATAACAGGAGAGTAGTTTTGAAGTGGCTTATTAGAACACTAGTGTGTTTTTTCCTACCATATGCCAAGCTAATTACGTGGTTGTCAGCATTAAAAGGTATCACTGCTGCTTTTTGCAGTGCAAATTTTGTTTGTGAAGGATGCAAATAACAGTAAGTTTTCATCAGTTATTTTATGGATTGCTGCATTTCTTACAGATTTCTGCTCATTTGAAATCAGATACAGATGAAGTAGCACTGTAAGATTACATTTGTTTGACTGCATTATTGAGAGAGCGATTACGTATGAATAATTGTCATACCTGTTTAAATCATGCTTTCACCTGAAAATATTCAGTATCTAGATTCTAGAAGGAACAAACAAATTCCTTGAACTATAACTTCCCGCTCATGGCCATTGCCGTAATCATAACCCTCACATTCTTTCTGATTTGAGTGATCCATCTGTCTCAAGTTAGCTAAATATGTTTAACATGTGAATTCTTGCTAAATATGCAGTTAAATTATGGGCTGTTGGCATGAATTGTACTCGTGATGGAGCAATAGTGTAGTGCTCTCGGAGCGAGTGAAAAATCACACCTCTCCACTCCATGCTCCACTCCCACTCCACTCTGCTCAAATACTCTGATAGAGAGTTCACGAGTTCACACTTACATATATTTAGCACGAGTAAGGTAATGCGAATTTGGCGAGTATGGTAATGCGTAGTTGGCGTGCTGTCCTGGGGAAGGGCTCCGAGGTCGGGAATGGCCCGAACCCAGAGTACCCCCCCATAGTGTGGTGAGAACTCTAGTGATACTTTGAGTGGAGAAGGGGCGGTGGAGGGATGCTGATTAACCGTCAAATGAATAGAGGTATGTCAGCTGTATTTATATCCATGCATTGATTAACTTGAGTGAATACCACTTGTGTTTAATTAGGCTAAGTATCTGATGTGCTCCTCCTGAACTTTGTTAATAAAACATAATTTAAATGAAGCGCTCGAGACTGAAGGAATCATCATATGCAGCGAGATGCAACTGCAACTTGGGTTCCAATCCCTGTCGGTAGGTGGTGAGAAGTGAGCGCTCATTGCACCCACTAATGGCTGCCAGAACACAAAAACAAAGAGCATAATCCGTTATAGACATCTTTCCTTGTTTTAAATGATAAAATTGCTCACCCACAGATGAATCACCAAGCATTCTTCCAAACACTTCTCAAAAAAGAGCCACAAAGATGTTGAATGACTGGGTGACTGGATCATCCTGGTTCCAAATGGTTTCAGCCTACTGAAGCAGTCACCCCCATAACAGAGACATGACCAAGGAAATCTTACATTTCTCAGTGAGAAAATGGTGTGGCTGCATCTCAAGGGCCAGTGAGCATTGTAATCCGTTGCAGTCCCCCTCCAAGCCAGAGTAGCGCATCGGGTTGGCCATGGGATTGTCCTCGCAGACAGGTGACGAAGGAGTAAGAGGTGTAATGATCAGTGTTGTAGTGGATGATAAAGCCCATCACAGCGAATATGATTTCCTGAAAAGGGTCCATGGAACTCATGCTGCTTGCAGTGTTGGTCTTGTCTTCTGTTATGGAAATACCAGACTCAGAGACAGGACTATCGGCCAGTGCACAGGGATTTTATTAACAGTGCAAATGGGTGAGTAGCAATGGGTAAGTTAGAAAAGATCACAGGTAGCGATGTCAATTTTATGAATAAGTGAGTCTAAACTCTTCATGAATCCAGTAAACAAAATCACTCTGAGTGATTCATTCTTGAAAGCAAACTGAATTGGTTCTTGAGATTAACTCACTGACTCAATGATCCGGTCACAACAATAAACAGCCCACTGAAGGGAAAGATTATCAGTGAATTATGATATAAATTTTGGATTGTCAAAAAAAAAAAAAAAACTTTAAAAGACTTACATAGCACATGAGTCATACTACATATTGTATGATACTTTCATGATGTTTTTGCTTGAAAACTCCTGTGCCCATTCACTGTACTTGCAGAGGGACAGTATGCTTCTCACAATCTTCTCTTTTTATGTTCCATGGAAAATAGAAGGTCACGTCAGTTTGGAAAGCTTCATTTGAATGTGGTTTCAGGTGACTGCACTATTGCATATGAACACACTTGTTGTCAATGTTTCAACAAATATTCTCTTCTCCATGGTAACTGTAATTCTAAGTTACTGAAAACACCAATTACCTGAATCGAATTTGAATCAATATAAATTAATTAAAGGGTTAGTTCACCTAAAAATTAAAATTAGCCTGTGTTTTACTCACCCTCGAGGCATCCTAGGTGTATATGACTTTCTTCTTTCAGACGAAACCAATCGGAGTTATATTAAAAATTGTCCTGGCTCTTCTAAATCTGTGTGTACCCACCAGGACTTATTTAACATTTAACAACGACAAACCTTGGTTCAGTACAAAACTCAAACAGCTTCGCCAGGCCAAAGAGGACGCCTACAGGAGTGGGGACAAAGCCTTGTACAAAGAGGTCAAATACACACTGAATAGGGAGATAAGAGTGGCAAAGAAAAACTACACTGGAAAGCTAAAAAACAGCTTTCAAGTAATGACTCTACATCAGTGTGGAAAGGCCTGAAAGCCATCACCAGCTACAAGACCCCTCCCCCCAGCACTGAGGCCAATCAACAACTGGCTGAAGACCTGAACAATTTTTACTGTAGGTTTCAAAAACAAAATCCTGGTGTGACACCCCACACCCACTCTGACCGTCTCACAACACAGCCATCAACACCCTCCCCCTCCCTCCTCCCTACTGTTTCTCAGCCTGTAATCAAGATCTGTGAAGAAGATGTAAGCAAAGTCTTCAGGAGACAGAAGGTAAGGAAAGCCAAAGGCCCAGACGGTGTCTCTCCAGCCTGCCTCAAAGCCTGTGCTGTCCAGCTATCATCCATCTTCACATTGATCTTCAACAGATCACTGGAGCTGTGTGAAGTCCCCTTCTGCTTCAAACGCTCCACCATCATCCAAGAAACCAAAAATCACAGGACTTAATGACTACAGACCTGTTGCTTTAACGTCTGTGGTGATGAAGTCATTTGAGATTCTCGTGTTGGCCCACCTGAAGGACATTACTGGACCCTTGCTGGACCCCCTGCAGTTTGCTTACCGAGCAAACAGGTCTGTGGATGATGCAGTCAACATGGGATTGCACTACATCCTCCAACATCTGGACAAACCAGGGACTTATGCAAGGATCCTGTTTGTGGACTTCAGCTCCGCTTTCAACACCATCATCCCGGACACCCTTCAGAATAAACTGACACAGCTCTCCGTCCCCACCTCCATCTGTCAGTGGATCACCAGCTTCCTGACAGACAGGCAGCAGCTAGTGAGGCTGGGAAAATTCTCATCCAACACCTGCACCATCAGCACTGGAGCTCCTCAGAGTTGTGTTCTCTCCCCACTGCTCTTCTCCCTCTACACCAACGACTGCACCTCTAAAGACCCCTCTGTCAAACTCCTGAAGTTTGCAGATGACATCACACTCATCGGCCTCATCCAGGACGGTGACGAGTCTGCTTACAGACAGGAGGTTAAGGAGCTGGCTGTCTGGTGCAGTCTAAACAACCTGGAGCTCAACACGCTCAAAACTGTGGAGATGATCGTGGACTTCAGGAGAAACCCCCCAGCTCTCCCCCCACTCACTATCATGAACAACACTGTGACTGCAGTGGAGTCATTCAGGTTCCTGGGAACCACCATCTCTAAGGACCTGAAGTGGGACACTCGCATCGACTCCATCGTGAAAAAGGCCCAGCAGAGAATGTACTTTCTTCGTCAACTGAAAAAGTTCAACCTGCCACAGGCGCACATGACACAATTTTACTCTGCTGTTATTGAGTCGGTTCTGTGCTCTTCTATAACTGTATGGTTTGGGTCAGCCAGCAAATCAGATATAAGAAGACTGCAGCGGACTGTTAGGACAGCAGAAAGGATCATTGGTGTGCACCTGCCCAGCCTTCAGGACTTGTACTACTCCAGAGTGAAGAAACGGGCAGGTAACATCATCACAGACCCCTCTCACCCTGGACATGACCTGTTTGCGCTTCTCCCTTCAGGCAGACACTACAGATCTCTGTGCACTAGAACATCTAGGCATAATAACAGTTTTTTCACCCATGCCATCTCCAGCCTAAACAACTAGCACAGGAATTATTACCTGTTTTCTGTAATTCATGCCTGTAATTCATCCCCCATCTCTAATTATTTTCACTCTCTCTAGTACTATGTAAATATGTATGCATAATTTTTTATACAGCTGTAACTTGAATGCAACGTAAGTCGCTTTGGATAAAAGCGTCTGCTAAATGCATAAATGTAAATGTAAATGTATATATAGAGTAAATAAGGCACAAATCTGTACATAAATCTTCTGTTCCAGATTCATACACATTATTATTATTATTATTATTATTGTTAAGTCTTATTTAAATGTTCTGTTCTCATGTCAGATATGTATGTATATATGTATGTATGTATGTATGTATGTACCAAGAGCTTCTTAAAAACCACAACAAATTCCTTGTGTGTTTGCGCACACTTGGCAAATAAAGCTGATTCTGATTCTGATTCTAAGCTCTATCATTGCAGTGGGCGGGTGTGTCTGTTCAACAGTCCACAAGATGTTAAATAAAGCGTGTCCATCCATAATAAAACATGCCTCACACGGCATGTTTTATGTTTATGTAATAAACACTTTTCTCTCACTTCACCTAACTGTCGTATGTGGAAGCTGTTCCGGCGGATGACGTAGGACGTCGGTGCAGCATGATTAGTGACGAACGTGGAGAGAGAACAAAACAAAATGCCAGTCACAAATTAGAAGCACAAAGCGAGGATTTGTAAAGAAATATGTCAGAGGATTTCGATATAAGCCAAAAGAAGACTGGTTTTCCTTTGCTAAAGTAAGGAAATTTCACTTCCTTCGCTCTTGTAAACAAACTCACAAGACAAGCATTTCTCAGAGGCGTGCGTGCGGCGCATACGTCCTACGTCCGCGTACGACAGAGAGCAGACGTGAGAGAAAAGTGTTTATTACGTTTGAACGATGAATATTTTTCTTACAAAAATGCATGGATTCGCTACAGGAGGCCTTTATTCACCCCCCGGAGCCGTGTGAGGCACGTATTATTTTTAATGGATGCATTTTATTTAACGTCTTGTGGACTGTTGAACAAACACCCGCCCACTGCAATGACAGAGCTTAGAAGAGCCAGAACAATCGTTTGAAAGAAGAAAGTTATATACACATAGGATGCCTCGAGGGTGAGTAAAACACAGGTTAATTTTAATTTTTTGGTGAACTACCCCTTTAACCTTATAAAATTTACATTGCAGCAAATATAGGTGTCACTGATGTTCTACATCTTCATTTGAGAAAAAAGTGTTGACACTTCTCAAGTTAACTTCTAAAGACTTATTTGGAAAAGAGAAAATACAGTACTTTTCTTTTTAGAAAACAGTATGCCTATATTATACGTCATTTGTTGGAAGGCCACTTTCGTGTCCGCGTGTACGACAGTTAAGAGAATCTAGAGATTATGATTTATACTGCCTGCTTTCCCCCGTTACCTCAACTACACCACAAGTCCAGTGGGAGAGAACAAAGTTCTTCAGTAGTTGTGGAACTCCAGTTAGTAGACTGTTGATGTGATTTCTCCCCTTTTAATTTATAGTTATCAGTCGTATGACATTTTAGGTTATGACTTACGTAAGTAACATAGTGCAGTGTTTCAAGCATATACTTACTCAGTGTAATTGGATATCGGCATGTGCAAGAAAAATTGTACATAAGTTTTACTTCTTTGTATATTGTTAATAACAGAGATTGCTGCACTATATCGCAACATGTTTAACCTTAGCAGTATATTATGTTGTCTAATTTATCCTGTTTAATTAGCGGATTGGCCCTGCTAGCATCGCTGCTCTTATTAATGTCCTTCATTCTGTATGTATGTGTTTTACTTAGTTTAGTTGTATGTTACCTGTTGTTTCATTTATTTAATCACTTATTGTCATGATTGATTGTGTCTTTGTTTGCTGCTTACAGTTTGAAAGCACTGAAACCTTGAACTTGTTACATGCTTACTGCAAGTACTGTATACAGTAGGAAAGCTATTCCTTCTTGGCCAGGAAGATAACCTTTCCTAGAATTGATAAATGATTATACTGTCTGCTCGGTGGACAAACAGATTAAATAATTGTAATATTGATTCTGCTACAGTAAATTCTGAGATCTGATCTAAATATTTATAATAATTATAACCAATTATAGTTAATTATACATATTTCCCTTTTGAACTAATTAGCAACAATACCCTGGTAGCAATATGGTAATAATTCAGTCATAGGCTATATGTAGAGGTATGGTCTCACCATCTAATACCATCATGGGTGCCTGCGTTCCATGAGAGCTCTGACTGACCTGAGAAACATTTTCCCTGTAAATATTTCCACACTTATTATTTGTGGACCATATTTCTGTCGAATGAACCAGCGATGCCAATCATTCATGATTTAATAAGTCAGTTTTCTTTTTTTGTTGAACTTCCAAATGCCTTTCGACTGCTCTCTCACTAAATCATACAGTCTTCCCCTGGCCACGGGTCTGAAATTAACAAGGGCTGTAGTGTTTTAAGTCCCGGTAAGCATGAAGATTCAGAGATTACAGAAGTTACATTTTCAGAGATTTATTAGAGTCAAGGATAGACAGTAAACAAAGCCAGCATGCCACATGGTTGTTCACATCTTCATCTGCACCTTTTATAGGTACCAAAATACTATCCCATAGCGCCCTCTTCTGGACAATCAATGATATAAGGATACAACAGCGACTTCAGGCAAAAATGCCACAAAATTGGACAATTCGGACTGTTGCAAATGAAGTGAAAATAAAATTTAAAAAAAAGTGTTGATTGAAGCATTACATTTAGCTCTACACATATAGCACTATATTTCTTTTTACACACTTTACAGTGTTGTGCATTATAACTAGGGCTGTCAATCGATTACAATTTTTTAATTGTGATTAATCACATGATTGCCATGAGTTAACTCGCGATTAATCGCAATTAATCACACATTTTTATTTGTTCTAAATGTACCTTAAATCAATCCTTTTCAAATTTTTAATACTCTACTCAACATGGGCATGGACAAATATGGATGCTTTATGCAAATGTACACTATATTTCCAAAAGTATTGGGTCACCCCCTTCTAATGTACAGGTTTGACTACTTTAGTAATTTCTAAGAGTACAAATCTTAATGTTAAAGCATATAATGATATTCTAGGAAATTGTGTGCTTCTAATATTATAGCAACAGTTTGGACTCTTTTCTATTCTAACACGACAATGTCTCTGTGTATAAGACAAGGTTCAAAAAGAAAATGATTGATTCAGTCAGTGTGGAAGAACTTGACTGGTCTGCATAAAACCAAGTCCTAATCCCAGTTTAACACCTCTGGTGTGACTGTAAATGCAGACCTTGAGCCAAAAACTCATCACCAAACACCAATGACTTGTACATATGGGTTCAGTCATTTTAGACACTTCCAAAACTGTTGCAACATAGATGGAAATACAATTTTTAAATACATGAATTATGTTCCCATCGTTGTTGCCACAGATTTGGAAGTGCATTTTTCTGTTCTAAAGAAGGGGGTGCCAATACTTTTGACAATATAGCGTATGTACAAGTCATTTTGCACACAGGGCAGCTCTTCCTCTGAAAATGCAAAATGTACATTTATTATTTATTATTGCATTTGTTTCCCTATCTTTGCCCACATACTGTATTTTGATGAAGCTAAATTCTCAATAAAACTGGTATATTTGACTGTTTCTGTTGTCAGACAACGGAATGAATATGAAATAGTGACTGAAACGCGACCCATTAAGACATAACCAGCTCCCTTCCAAGATGTTAATCTGCACAAAAAAATCATGATAATCGCACCGTCGTCTGATGAAATCAAATACTCATAAGATAAAGACAATAGCTGTGCTGTGATTTCGGCTATACTTGCATGTAAAATTAGAGAAGCAACATAATATCTGTGTTTAACTGAATTAAAGCGCTGCTCCTCTCTCTGCCGCGCGCTGAGCAGACGCAGAGCGAGAGAGAGAGAAAGAGAGAGAGAGAGAGGTGTGCGCGCGCTGAACAGAGCAGACGCAGAGAGAGAGAGAGAGAGAGGTGTGTGCGCGCTGAACAAAGCAGACGCAGAGAGAGAGAGAGAGAGAGAGAGAGGTGTGTGTGCGCGCTGAACAGAGTAGACGCAGAGAGAGAGAGAGAGAGAGAGAGAGAGAGAGAGAGGTGTGTGCGCGCTAGGAGAGCAAGACCTCGCACTCGCGAGGAAATCTCCATTTCTCCAACTACGGGTTGGGCCACGGGTCAAACCGGAAATACGTGCTGCGTTAATTGCGCGTTAAAAAAATGAGTGCCGTTAAAATGAATTTGCGTTAACGCGTTATTAACGCGTTAACTTTGACAGCACTAATTATAACAAATCACACATTATTCTGTTGAGTTTATGAACGCAATAGACAATCAGAAGCGTTCCAAAGAGTCATCGCTGAAATGCTGGAGTTTTGTTCACATCGTGTGCTTTCTATATTTTATATGTGCATTTTCAATAATCCAGTTTTTGTTCAGAGCAATGGGAAAATTTACCCACATACAGTAACACCATTTTAAATATAATTTATACTTCTCATCATCCCTTTTCTCAAAAAACAAAAACAAAAAAGGTTTAAATGCTCAATTGTGAGGTTTATCATTTTATAATTTATTTTGTTTTTGTGAAAACCTGTATCTCAACTGTAAAAATAATTAGCTATTTCATGGACTACAACATGTAAGAAAACCATGGGGCACCATTGTGCAGCAGCAAGCATCACAACAAAAAAGCAACCTCAAGGTAAATGTGTGCAAATGTATAGGGCCCAATTCCTATATTTTGCCTGGGGCTTCCAATTCACTAAATCCGCCCCTGTGTCTAACTAGCCCTACAGTGGCCATACTCGGTTCTGGAGATTTATCTCGCTCACTGGCTGTGCGGCTGGTAGCTTCTGGTGTGCGAGTGGTGGTTGGGAGTCGCTGTGTGAATCGCATCTCATCAGGACTGTTCCCTGATGCAGTGGAGTTGAGGAACCAGGAGGGGCAGTATCTCAAGCAGTGTGTCTAGTGTTTATGGCATTGTTCCCTGAGCATTACCGCTCCTTGCTCGGGCTATAGTCTCCACTGGCAGGGAAGGTGCTTGTGGATGTAAGTAACACAGCAGAGATGAATATCCATGGGCCGTCCAATGCGGAACGACTAGCTGAGCTGTTTCCCGACAGTTTAGTGGTCAAAGGTTTCAACATGGGAGCTGCAGACTGGGGCTCATGATGGAAGCAGTCAGGTCAGGGATGTTGTTGTGTTATTTGTATTTGTTTAAAACTAGTGCAGTGTTATTTGAAGATATCCCAATCTGAGAAAGTGGCCTTTCCCTGCTGAGTCTGACATTTCTTTCTCATCTGCTTAAACATCACAATATTTCATGTAAAACTGATTTGGATAATGAAATATTGTGTATATGTGATATGTTCTGTGTATAGTATATTGATATTACAATATTATGATATGCAGTGTGAAATTTTAATTGTTAAATGATGGTCAGTTGATACTAATAGCAGTGTTCTAAGATACTCTTAAAATAGACTAGAATAAAAAAAAAACTCTTTACTCTTCTTACCATTTTATTGTTGAAAATGCTCAATTATACTGTATTACAATATTATTACTGTATTATGATACTCTTATAAAGTATACCACAAAACTATTATGTTCTAATCTACATTATATTAATTCCTTTTATTAGATGTGTGCAGGCTACTCATGAGTGAAGTTTCTGTCGAGTGGAGATGAATTGCAATATTGTCTCTGATGGACTCTATAACCAGGAGAAGATGAGAGGGTAGGTTTAGCATCAAATGCCAATTTGCACAAAAAAACTGTTTTGTATGTTTGTTTTAAACACTAAATTCCCAGTTAACAAAGTTTGAACCTGACACAGATATCTTAATTTTAGAAAACATTACATTGCTTTTTCATGAATTTGATTCATTGTACTTTCCACTGACAAATGAATTTGAACTTCTCCTCACATTTTCTATGTCCAAAGCTTTGTTTCCTTGTCCAGGGCTCCACAACGAAGGTCTCTGGCAGGACACTGGGGCTGTTCGTTCTGATACTAGGCTGTGTTGTTAAGATCATCTCCATTTACCCAGAACCAGTCCCCTGCTAGAAAGCGCAGACCAGTCCACACATATTCTGTTTCAGCCTGTGTGATTTCCAGTAAAGCAGAATTCATCCTTTCCTTTGTACTCAGACTTTCCAGATCCTTATAAAGTTTTCTGCAGTATTCCAGAGCTCCTTCCCAGGTCTCTTTCTGCAGCACCAGAACAAAGTTTGTCATGCAGAAGTAGGAGTATTTATCAGTGCATTCTATGTCATGCAGTTTCTTATGGACTTTGTGTAGAAAAGCACAGCCCTCAACTTTATCTGGTTGATTATAACTAGTATTCCAGTAACTTTGTCTTGCATTTTCACCTCCAGACCACTTCCAGACTCCTGATTCTGAGTCCAACCCAGGCATCAGAAGTTTGACTTCAGGAAAAAAACACATTCTTTATGTAGTTTTAGAATCTTGGTGTCACAGTAACAGTAGTTTTAGTCAAATAAGATAAATATATAAAGGGATTAAATATGTGTAAAAGTGACTTGAGGATTATTGTAGACTTGAGCCTGAAATGATGTAAATGTTACAGGCAAATGCTGAAATAAAACAGCATGCATGTTTGCATTACATTTCCATTTGGCTATTTTCCATTCTCAGAAAATAACATCATATGTGTCCCTGTGACTAATGACATAATTTACAGGGATAATAAACTTGCATTATAATAGTAATAATAACTAATATGTGCATGAAAAATGCATGTGGCAAGCTGGTGTTACCCTATAAAATCTGCAGATGGATCCTCAACTCAGTTGTCACGCCTCCAAATGTCAGGGTTCTGGACTCTCTGTTCTTTGTTTTTCAACTACCTTCGCACAACACGACCGTGACACCAACATTACAGCAATGATGTCTTAATATAAAAGCTGCCTTGAATTAAAATTTAATTGCAACATTTTGATACATGCATATTCGTACATAAAATTTGCCAATTAAAAAAATTATAATACGACCTTGTATGAGATAAATGTCCATAATTTATATTGGATGAGGATTAATGAGAGTTAAGGTTTAGGATGTAAGAGATGAAAAGGCATCACAAAGTGAATGTAGATGATTATTGAATATATGTAGCTGTGTAGTTGTCAGACCTCTGTCGTGCATTTCTTGTGTTCCCACCTCTTGTTTCCATATATGGTTTGTTTCCTGTCCTCGTTTCATGTCATTATGAGTTTATTCGGTTCCAGGGGTGTGTGTGTGTGTGATTGTTAATTATCCGGTGTATTTAAGTCCTGTCTTTTGAGTTCCATTTCGTCTGGTCTACTCGTTATTCCCGGTGTTTCTGTGTCTGCATTGCCCTGTCTTACCTTGATGTCGTCATTAAAGACTATTATTTTGAAGTATATCCTCGTCTGCCTGTTCCTCGTCTCTCTCTGCTGTGTGCACCGTGACAGTAGTGGCACAGACATGCAGAGTGCGTATGGGTAAAATAAATTATTTTAATCAATTTTCTATTCTGAACCCAGGAAATATTGCTAATTGATACTGATGTCAATGTACAGTCTTTGTCTTTCACTGGAAAACATTTCACATTTTACATGTGCTAATTAAAAATAAATTTTATGTAAAAGTAGGGCTGCTCGATTAATCATATTTTAATCTTGATAACGATATCCACCTTTCTCGTTTAATTAAAAACAATCGTCACAATATTGGCCGGTTCGTTATTTATCCTGAAAACGTGTTTTTAATTAGGCATTTGCATTATCTTGCATTGCTAACAAGTCTTCACTAGTATTCATGCTTGTGGTGTGCCAGATTTGAAGAGCTTTAGTCCCCAAAACAGAGCTTTTCTCCTTTAAGGATACACTTTCTGCCCGGTGTTTTACTTAATCACACCACACAGACTGTTATACATCACCCTGGACTGCATTTCCCATCATCCATTGCACTGATTGCACACAGCTGTAACCAATCACACACCCTACATAAGCCATGGACTTCCTCTCTCTCACTGCCGAGTATTATTTGCGCATATCACTGTCTTATAGTGATGGGAAGTTCGGATCATTTTACTGACTCGGACCTTTGAGTCTCGTTCAGCAAAATGAACAAATCTTTTTTCGAGTCATTTCGTTCATTTTAGCAAAATATAATTAAAATGTTACACGCTACTTCCCTAACACATCTACTACTTGTGCAAACTTTGAACACTATAAATGGTATAGGAAACAGAAAAAAATAATTAATTGTTTACCTGGGTCTTTAGTCTATGATTAGCTCACCTCACCTCTTATCTGACAAGATCAGGTTTGAGTCGTTCGTTCATCACGTTACAGCCTCATAAGCTAAACATATGAGAGCTGGAAAGAGAATTGATTAGTTCACCTCCCGAGTCTTCGGGTTTGAGTCGTTCGTTCATCACGTGACAGCCTCATAAACTAAACCTATACAGTTAGAGCCGGAAAGAGAATTGATTAGTTAATATGGAGTCTTTCAGTCGTTCATTCTTTTGTCACGTGACGTGACAGCATTGGATAGAGAAATTAGTTAATTTACAACCGTCCTTACAAACGGCTGCATAGTTATTATTATTATTATTATTTACTCTTACAGTTACGTGATGCGTTTCTGGTCTCAAATTGTAGCTTTTTATTTCTTACAGTTTATAAATGTGTGAATTTCTGTCATGATGGTTCTTTTCCATAACACTGAATGTGGTAACACAGGTAATACACTAAAGAGTTGGTTATTATTATCATTATTAACCCTTTCACACGTGAGTTTAAAATATTCTATCTGAGCCCCCAGCGTGAGTTTTTTCAGGCGACCGTTATTTTAGATTGTTTAGCATTATTGTTTCCATGGCCACACGTCATGCTTGTCATGTGACACACCGCAGCCATAATAGCGCTGTATGACACATGGATCGCTTTTATTTCGTTTTTCCTTTTTTTATTATTAATATTCACAAACATACTCACTATATTATGAAATATCTGATATTCCGATTCTGAAATATGTGCAAGTAAATGTATTTGGTAGTTTAAACACTTTTATAATGACCATGTTAGTTGATCTATACCGGGTGATGGGCGCCGCCATGTTTGTTCGCGCTGAATCCGAGCTGTGGGATTAACAACACTTTCATCCTCTCCTCCCGAAACACGTTAAAGTAAGTCTCCGGTAAACTGGGAGAAGAGAAGAGTAAACTTTAAAGTTATTTACACAAGCTGTATATGATATCAATAAAACATGTCGTCAGATTATGTTTGTAAGGATCATTATTGGTGCTTTCATAGATATCAGTGCATATTTTACAAACTATAAATGTATGGTTTTGCTAGCACTTATGTGTATTTAACTGTCTGAAACCTAAAATAAGCATTATATGATTGAAAACACTGAATATTTGTGATAATGACAAGCGCTCAGCGCGTGCGATCTGGCTCCACGCCAGTCAACGCGCGAAAGCAGATTTGAATTCAGCAGTTGATGACGTGACGCACTGAATGTTCTAATCACACCGGTGTGATCGTACGCTTCAGGGACCGGCCAAGACTGATCACACCGGTGTGATCGTACGCGTTAAAGGGTTAAGTCTTTTTCCCTCAGACTGCATAGGTTTAGTTTATGAGGCTGTCACGTGATGAACGAACGACTCAAACCCGAAGACTCGAGATGAACTAATCAATTCTCTTTCCGGCTCAAGCTCCATAGGTTACGCGTATGGGGCTGTCACGTGATGAACGAACGACTCGGAAAAACCCGAAGACTCGAAACAGGTGAACTAATTCAGTGCAGAACCTATAGGATGTTGCGCATGCGCGACTGAACGAATCACTCCCCGAGACGACTCGTTCTTCCCGAGTCACATTAAAGATTCGTTCAAAATGAACGAATCGTTCAAGACCGACCCATCACTACTGTGTTAGCGATAGCAACTTTACGGAGCCTTTCCATGTTTCTGGTCCAGTCTAGTCTAGTCTCATATCTTAGCCTGTTTATCTCGTCTTGTAAATTTGACGCCTGCCCTGGAATTATCGCTTGTCTTGGATTAACCCTTTGTCTTGCCGTTTTGGACTCTGTTCGACCCCTCTTCTGATCCGTACGAGACGGATGACGTGATGTTCTGATCACTCCGTAATATAAGGTCAGTTGTTGTTTTAACGTTGAAACAACGTTGATCCAACTTTTAATGCTGAACGGTTGAAAAAGGTTAACAAAAACACTTGTAAATCAACGTTGATTTTTTTTTTTACAAGATCTGTATGTTGAATCAACTTAACGTCTTCAACAGCATACAAAAGAAATGTCTGCCTTTTAAATTATTATTATTAAATTATTTAAGATCATTATTATTATTTTATTAGCATTTTACAATATTTTGATCATGAAACCTATTCTAAAATCTAAAGGTATATGTTAAAATATTATCATCATTAACAACTATAAAACTAAATACATTTCGCTGCATTACCATGCTGAAACAATTCCTATTGGTTGTTTTACATTATTGCTTTGATCATGATTGGTTAATCTGGCTGTCATCTAGGAAACTGGCCAATGAAACTGTTAGCGCCTTTCTAACTTTGAAAATATGACCGTTATTATCGTCTTTCTGAGTGAGATGGCTGACTGCAGCTGCTGCTCGTTGAGATTGCTCGGTCGGTCATGAATTATTTAATATTTGCCTGTTACATTTTTATTTTGAGCGAATTTGAGTCGTGACATATCAAAGCAGAACAAAAACTGGAATGTGAACACAGGAAGGGTCAGGTGTGATCTGCGAGGTCCCGCAAACACACGGGCAAAATCAGGTAAGAAAATCGCTATCTTTATTACCTTTCAAAAATAGTAAAGTATAATGTTAACAGAGTTTACAAATGGGTAAATGATCATGTAACGTTAAGCTGCAGAAGATAAATACCTGTGTGTGTGTGTATTTTTGTATTGCTTTATCACAGATGCTAAAGTTAGATGCTCATCTGATGTTGTTGTGTGTTGCTAGTAACGTTCAGTTATGTGTTAATGTCTGTCTTTTAGAGATTTTTCACATTTTTCTGATGTGAATGCCATGCATTTGGTGTTATATTTTTAATCGTATAATAGTCTCAAAGATAACATACTCTGTTCATGTTTTCTGAATATCATATAACAGCAAATTTAAAGGGGTCATATGATGCTATTTTAAAGATCATTATTTGGTGTAGCAGAATATAACATGTAACATGTTGACATGCTTTAATTTTCAAAAAACACATTATTTTTCAAATACTGTACATTATTGTAGTTCCTCTATGCCCCGCCTCTCTCAAATGTGTCATTTTCTACAAAGCCCCTCTTTCCGGACAAGCACAGTCTGCTCTGATTGGCCAACTGCCCCATTGCATTGTGATTGGCCGAACACCACAAGCACGTGTCGGAAATGTAACGCCCCTTACCATAATCGCGAGCTTCAGCTTTCAAGTTAGTTTTACCATCAGTTCAAGCCCGAGAGGGGAACAGAGTCGCGTGACAGACACAGTGATGATGCTCGTATGTATTTGCAGTACACAAGCTGCGGTTAAGACGATTTCTGACGGGCTGTAAGTTACACTCCTCTGTGATGTGACCCTGTTCCCCTCACACACACACACACACACGACGTGTTACACGCAAAACTCCGCATTTGAACAGTCATATAATAAATTAACTCAAAATTTTTACTTCTTAGGGAATTGGATCTGAACGATCCGGTTCGATTAAGATTTGATTGATTTCTCTAAATTGATCTGATTCAAGATTTATAGCTTACACTTTATCAACTAGTCATCCAGCATCTTAGTCGAATTTTGGGTATCTCATCAATACTGAGATTTATATTATGCCCTGGCCAAAGGTCATAATAACTGTTAATGATAGCTTTCTAAGATCTGGGCAAATGTTAGACTTTAAAATTACACAACATGAGACAAGGGTTCTTTATAAATGAAACAGACTTTATTTGCTATTCTACGATATTAAACTAAGCTAAAACACATGGAACTACATCAATGAAACTCTCACACACACACACACACACACACACACACACACACACACACACACACATACAAACGTTTAAAGGATGAGAATTATTGCGGTTGAAGGAAGTCCCAAAAGTCTAGTACTCATTCGCTACTAGTTCTTTAAACTCAACCTGAGAAAAATCATGAAGCAGAATATTTTAGCTTATCTTTACTGCTTTAAGATTTATCACCAGTTTTCCAGCAAGAAAGGAGATTTTGTTCGTTACTTGCGTTTGAGTTGAGCTGACAGCTGAGCGGGGTTTTCCTTTTCTGGCTGAGGTCAGGGAATCCCGGCTCTTCAGATTGGTTGCTGATCTGTCGTTCAGATGACGTCTTTGGGAAAAGCCCTCGCGGTGATTGGTTGTTGCCTGGTTCCGTGAGAGTGATGGGCTCAAAGTTCTTCAGAAGTCTGTTTGCAAAGACGTTACGCTTTGAAGATCTCTGGCAGTCACGAAATTTCAACAAAGTGTTTGAGTTCGCCTGATGGTACAGCGTGTGGGTGCCAGTAGCGCGGTCAACAAAGGCGAAAGAGCCAAAAACGAAAGAGCGAGCACAGCGAGCAACGAATTATTTGCGTCACTTGGTTGTAAGCGGGCTGTATTCGTCCATCCCTCGACGTGATCTTCCAATCAAATTATCCCTGCAGGGCGGGTCCACGCCCTGTGCAGTTCCTTATCATGCATAAATCACATGCTACACAATTTATCGCGTGGAGAAGATGTCCTAGAAGATTTTGTTGAAAGTTCTATAAAGTGTTGTATCCTGCGTATGATACCGAATATCATATTTTCATTCACACCAAGGAATTGCAAATAAAATAAGCTTCCTTTCAACACTAAATATCAGTTATCTTGCAAACACGTTCATACCGTTATATATTAAAAAGGGTTATACAACATTGATTAAACTTCATTGGTTACAAGAAACATATCAATCATGTAAAAGACATAAGGCACATTATTTGTGAATATATTTGCTCAAATACTTTAAATTATTTTACATGTTTGTCTGTTAAAAATCGTCCACGCAACTTCTGTGTTCCTTTTCTGCAAAAAGAAAGAGTGTGATTTTTTTTTGTTGGAATGTATGGAGGAGGAGGGAACACACCTCTTAAGGTCAAGAAAGTAATTGAGCTGGAGATCTGGTGAGCTTCCTGTTTAGACGTGTCATTGTAAATCTGTCTTTCCTGTTGATTGGATTATCGATTTATGCTGAAGCTAGTCACGAGACAACACTGAAGTTATGTTGCTTAAATGAGTCCAGATGAAGGGAGTTCTTCTCTCCTCAAATCTATCATTGTTTTATGGATCTCGTGAGAAGATAAGCAGGATGTCCTCCAGACAGAGAGGCATCATTACTGGAGTTGGTCAATTTTCTGACTTCTTGCTGGCTTTGGGGAGGAAATCACCAGATCCTGCTTTGGAATATAACCGTTTGATAGCTCATTGTGGGATTGTCTGTTCATGAAATTCCTACATATCCCCCTTTGGCTCTGACTGACACTGACTGAATCCTGGTGCAGGACTTGGGTAATTTGGGAATGGTCAGGTTAGAAACTTGAGACGACGTAGGGGTGCGTTATTTAGGATTATTCATACTTGGGTCATTTTGATTGGTTTAATTGTCAGGGGTTCGATGAGGCGGTATAGGCGTGATCTCAATCAGGTTTGTTGAGTTCTCAGGTTCAGGTTCTTGGTAAGTTTTCTCATGTCGGAAAATGCGCGGGATGCCGGACGTGCATTTGTTGAAAGACTCTTGGATGGCATTCACTCACTTGTGTAGGAGGAAGGCCAGTGTCAAAGTCACAACGTATCCTACAATAGTAGAGATGCAAAGCACTGTGTCAGCGGCAGACCAAGACTGAATGATTGGCGTGCCAGCAGGCGGAAGGTGCGCAATAGCCAGGGGCGCATTAATGCACGGGCTTCAAGAGGCTGAAGCCCAGGGGCCTACACTGGAAAGGGGGCCCACTGGCTGCAGGGAAATTATATTTTTCGAATAATTATTTATATGGGAGTTTGCAGAAGTGACAACAGCATTCTGTAAACATACTCACGCAATCATTTTCAGCGACACCCTGGTTGTAGTAGCCTATATAATGAATGGTTCAGTTTAGGTTCCCCCACACAGTTTGTGTGGTTGGTATGTTCCACGTGTTCCACCGATATACTGTAAGCGGAATGCACATCAATGCAGTCGCTTATTTCGCTAGTAAAGTAACGTTAGCCAAGCACAAGAGTGTCTTTATGTTAACGTGCAGATTAACAAAAGAAACAACACTGCTGTGTGAAAGGAACTGGATCGGACAACTTTCTGTAACATCATACAGTGAGAGTTCAGTAATTTGCGTGGATGTAATCTATGTGTCAGTTGAAGGTTTTAGATTAAGGTGCTGCTTCAAAGTCTCAGTTTTAAATCCAGGGATGGAAAAATAGGAATCGTCCTATTGCTTAAATATGATCATTAAACTTTATACGGCTGTGATTTAATCAATTAAACGTGAGCACGGCATGTTTCAAAATAAAAATGCAGTTAGCAATCACCAAACAATCCACATTTATTAATTTATCATATCGTGTTGTTTCGTTCTACTGATGATGAATAATGACTATTTTGTGTGATTTATGCTGTTTAAATCATACCTGTAAACTCACATTTCAGCCAGGAAAGTTTTGATGGCATTTTCTTTTCATATTACCTCTGTATAAAGCCTGTAATAACGTAGTGTTATGTAACGGCTATATTCTGCTGTTCCTAAGCGCCACCTTGTGGCAAAGAGTGAATTTGCATATTCACATTTTACGCAGAACAGTGTTGTGAATGTTAACTGGCATATTAACAAGAACAAAAAAACAAAAAACAAATTTGACATAAATAATTGTCAGGAAGCTTCAAGATGATGTTGAAATGCAAAAAATAAAATTTAAAATAGTCAGGAAGCTTAAATTAAAAAAAAAAAAAAAAAAAGGTTTTCAGGGGTAGGGGGCCTACCGTAATGCTGTAGCCCAGGGGGCTCTGGTTATCTTAAGGCGCCCCTGGCAATAGCTTCTAAAGCTGTATCAACAGGAGCCAAATCAATAAGTTGCGTTCCTTCCTCCTTGATCCTTTCTTCCAATTCTGGATCGAGGACGAAGGAATGCTGTTTGAAGAAGGGTGAGATTTCGAGTTCAGTCTGATACTCGTCGTCGGTAAGGTGATACAATACTAAATCGTCAATATGGAGGATCGAGCCCTTAGGGACAGTGATCCATGGCTAAGTTATCGATCGAGGAGCTTACTTCTCGTAGCATGTCGGTCATGAGGGTAGTTAGGAGTTGTGTTTGAGCTAAATTGTTTTGTACGACCGAAAATAGTTTATTGATGGATTTTATAGTTTGGTTTAGAAGGTTGCTATGGGTATTTAGAATTGTGAATCGTCACAATTCTAAATCGAAAAATCATTAGGGACGCCAGTTGTACCCGCTTAATTCTGCCTGGGTTACAGTCATTTTCTGTAATTGGTGCAGCATGTGGTTCACATCTGCCTGGGCGTGGGCGAGGACTTCCCGAGTCCAACGGGCACCGGCCCAAGTGGTTCGAGTGGCTGAGAGGGTGTAGTGAGCTCTGACAACATCACGGGGATCGAGTCGGACGTACACCTTTTGAGTGTAGGTTTTGCAGTTCGTTATCAATAACCCCGGTTGTTCTCGGAGTACTATCTGATGCTGGTCCCGGCGATGCAACTTCTGGCTGGGGCATAACCCCAACTATGCAGAGAAACAAGGCGGTGATTCTGAACATATTCCTGGTAATAGAACAGAAAGAAGGAACAATTAGCTGCGAAGATCGTGGTCTGGCGGATCGCCTCGATTGGTTGACAACGGCTTTTCACAACGATTTACGACAATTTTAGTGAAGGGAGTCAATCTTAATTTCGGGACCTGGATTTAAGGATAGGTTAAGGAAGTTCCCTGATGAGGGGACTAGAGGGGAAAGGAAGTTATAGTAAGAGAGGAAAAAGGAAAAACACAAAGAGAGACACAAGGAAAAACACAAAGAGACACAAGGACACTGAATGAGGTGAGACAGCAAACAAGTGTCATGTGTGGAGTAACTCCTCTCTACTAGAGGTTGGTCCTAGCAGTGTGGCGGAGGAGAGTGTGTAAGTGTTGTATTTAAGCAAGGTAGCTATATGTTTTCCTAGAATGACAGAAATTATGTTAGTGTGGTGTAGAGCAAGGGATTGTAGGTCTGTGTTAGTGGGTTTGATCTTCCCCCTTTTCCTGTCGGCTGGAACCCTGGTGCCTCTTTATCTGGTTTCGATGGACCCATCGAAGGACTGGCTCGCTGCGCCCTTGTCTGATATTGATTTAGTAGGCAACAGGTCAGAGCTTGTCGGCAATCTCGTGGGGTCCTGTCCAGTGAGGTAGGAATTTCTTTGACAGGCGATGGGGAGCATCATACTTTGTCTCCGACATTGAGTTCATGGTGAGAGGCCCTTTGGTCGTAGTAGGCTTTACGACCTTCCGCGCTTCTTTGGAGTTGCTGTTGTGCGAAGGCGAAAGTCGTTCTCAGGTGCTGATGCAACTCTTCCAGGTACTGGTGAGTGGTATAGGCGGACACCTACTTCTTCAACATGCTGACCACTGTCCTATTGGCCCGTTCAACTTGACCTGAGGAAATTGGGTGATGGCTTATGTGGAGCTTGGCCTGTATACCCAGGAGTTTCCACACTTCATAGGGCACATCAATATTTTTTCAGGGGGCCCCCAATCCTCTAGCTACGGCCCTGCCAGCAAGCCACATGGTTATTCACATCTTCTTCTGCACCTTTTATAGGTACCAAAATACTATCCCATAGCGCCCTCTTCTGGACAATCAATGATACAAGGACACAACAGCGGCTTCAGGCAAAAATGCAACAAAATTGGACAATTTGGACTGTTGCAAATGAATTGAAAATAAAATAAAAAAGTGTTGATTGCAGCATTACATTTAGCTCTACACATATAGCATTATATTTCTTTTTACACGTTTTACAGTGTTGGGCATTATAACCACACATCACACATGATTCTGTTTATGAATGCAATGGCCAATCAGAAGCGTTCCAATGAGTCGTCGCTGAAATGCCAGAGTTTTGTTCAGTCCATGGGCTTTCTATATTTGTTTTGTGCATTTTCAATTATCCTGTTAACCAGCTAAATGGCATGTGAAGCTTAGACGGGTGTAGTTCGAGTCGGTACAGATGAGGAGTTCTTTGATGTTGTGGGATGCAGCCAGTTGTAGGGTGATGAGGACTGCCGCTATTTCTGCATATTGCGATGAGTGAGGGCCTAATTTGAATTGTTGCGGTGGGCAAGGGTCGTTGTTAAGCCAGACCACACCCGCTCCCGCCTTTAAGTTGCCCTGGTGATTGTAGTAGCAGCCATCGAAATATGCTGTGGGCATCCCTTCACACACATTTTCCTCGAAGTACCTGTGGTTTGTCAGTTGCGGTTGTGGCGGTTCTTTGGGTTCTGCTGATGCATACAGCGATTCCATTGAACAGTTTTGGAAGGCTGCTAGCCCGTTTCCTAGTGAGGATTTGTAGTTTTGGGCATATCTTGCATCGTGGTTACCAGGCCATCCCTGATGCATTGGCTGTTGAGGAAGGTGACTGGCTGGTGACATGTCTTGATGATGACTTTCTGTGCACCGATGTAGTTAGAGAAACGCTGGATAGCCCACACAGTGCAAAGCAAAGCTTTTTCGCAGTCGGAATACTTGCATTCTGGGGGAAGCAGCGTTTTGCTGGCATAAGCGACCACTCGCTTGTCTTTGTCATGGAGCTGGTATAGGCCTGCGCTGAGGCAATGATTGGAGAATCCAGCATCCAGATAGAATTATTTTCCTGGGTCTGGGTAGGCCAGGCACAGAGCAGACCACAGGTGCTGTTTGAGCTGGCTCATGGCTGTGTCCTGGGCTTCCATCCAAAAGAAGGGTTCATTCTTTTTCAGGAGGGAAGTTAGTGGTTCTGTGATGTCAGCGTAGTTCTCGATTGCACACTCACAAAAAGCTTCGCAGCTCAGAAATGTTAGTCGTGTCTTTATGTTAGCTCCTGCTGTTTTCAGCTGGTTTAGGACATGATCAATTTCTTTGAGGTGGTCTTCCACACTTGAGCTTTTCACTAGGACATCATCTATGTAAACGAGGTTGCCTCTGGCTCTGGCGTCAGGGCATGCTTTGTTCAGGAAGATGTTGAATTCTGCTGGTGAGTTGGCATAGCCAAAGGGGCGCTGTGTGAAGGTGTACTGTCGATTGCCGAAGGTGAATGCCAGCTTGTGTTGGTCATCGGGGTGGACAGGGATTGTCCAGAACCCTGAGGCGACGTCCAGTGTGGAAAGGATCATCGAGCCTTTGATTTTTGGAATTTCTTGGTCCAATTGGGTCATAGGTTATCGTGACAAGGGTACTTGCTGGTTCAACTTGCGATAGTCGATAGTGGACCATTGGGTTTTAGGACTGGCCATATCGGGGCAGAGTATGTGCTGTTACAGAGTATGTGCGGAGTATGTGCACTTATAATTAGTTAAACATATTTCCCATTTGCTACAATATCCTGGTCGCAATATGGTAATAATTCAGTCATAGGCTATATGTAAAAGTATGGTCTTACCATCTGATACCATCAGGGCTGCCTGCGTACCATGAGCGCTCTCACTGACCTGAGAAACATTTTCCCTGTGAATATTTCAGCAGTTATTATTTGTGTCCCATATTTCTGTGGAATGAACCAGCAATGCCAATCATTCGTGATTTAATCATTTGTGATTTAATCATTCTTTTGAGTCAGTTCTCTCTTTTTGGTGAACTGGCTGAATGCATTTAGACTGCCCTCTCACTGAATCATACAGTCTTCCCCTGGCCATGGGTCTGAAATTAACAAGGGCTGTAGTGTTTTAAGTCCCGGTAAGCATGAAGATTCAGAGATTACAGAAGTTACATTTTCAGAGATTTATTAGAGTCAAGGATAGACAATAAACAATGCCAGCAAGCAGGGCCGTTGCTAGTGGGGTGAAAGGTGGTGACAATTCTAGGGGCCCCCACCGCCCAGGGGGCCCCACAAAATCCAGGAATTATACTATATAGGCCCATGTTCTGTGAATAATTCTAATATTTTATTAGTTGTATAACTGAGATATTATGAAAACCACAAAAAAGCATGCAGTTTGGTTCCATGCTTGTATATTGTACAGTATATAATATGTGTGTGTGTGTGTGTGTGTGTGTGTGGGGGGGGGGCACATCAATATTTTTTCAGGGGGGCCCCAATCCTCTAGCTATGGCCCTGCCAGCAAGCCACATGGTTATTCACATCTTCTTCTGCACCTTTTATAGGTACCAAAATACTATCCCATAGCGCCCTCTTCTGGACAATCAATGATACAAGGACACAACAAGGACAAGGACAGTCGACGGATTTTTACCTAAGCTTTTGATTTGTTTGCAGCTAAGTTAGATTTAATATAGGATTCACATATTAGTTAACACAGTTGCACAGTTCAGGGTCAGGGAAGTAATACGGATAATGGTGTCTGACACGTACATCCCTATTCGGTCATACCAAACAGCTATACATTAATTGTTGTAAATAAATGTAATGCAAAGTGTACAGGAAACATTGTATTACTTAAGTTATTCTGAAGTTTAATACTGAAGTGTTTAAAATCAGCGATTTTTGTTAACCACAATGTTTGGCAGAGGTAGAAATCATGAAGAGGAAGGATGATGCGAGGGACATTTTATGGTTTCTGAATAAAAAGAAGCCTATGCCTGCCGCTGAGAGTGACAGGAGTGAGAGAGGGATAGAGAAGGAGAATCAAGTAGCAGTCAGCGAGGAGCAATGCAGCTCCCAACCGTTTCCACCAGGTTAGCAAAATTTAGGAGACACCCCTCGCTGCAGACTGTAGCGCGGTGACATCACGTATCTACGTCACGTATGTGCTTACCGCGCATGCGCAAAGTGACGTATGGTATGTCTATAACACGCATGCGAATTAACGTGGTGACAGCGCATGCGTGTGTAATTTGCATTGCGTGATGACGTTAGGTGTTTTCGCGTCGTGCGTGACGTAACACGTCATTAAAACGCATGCGCATACTTAACAACAGAATACTCTAATAAAATGTAAAAGTATGAAAGCTAAGGTGGAAAATAAGAAGGGAAAAAAAAACAGTAAAATGTAACACAGCACATAGCCATGATTTTAACCATGTTTCATCTGAGGTAAAATTATACGGAATTACAGAGTTTATTCTGTAATATCTGTGTAGTATTTTATTTACAATTTATTAGCATTCTGTTGCACTTTACTTCACCGTGTATATTGTAATATTACACTTTAATGGAACCTTATATATCTCTTATTGTGATAGTCAACACTACAAAAGATAGAGAGTAATCATCAGCTCTAATGGCTAGGGTTGGGTACCGAAACCCGGTACCATTATGGCACCGGTACCTATGTAACCGGTATGTACTATAACCGAATCAGAACGCAGATTTCGGTGCCTCATTTCGGTGCCATGCCTGAGCGATCGATTAAAATATTTGTCCTTTGTTTCTCCGAAACGCACATAAGAAGCATCACAGGGTACAACTACAAATATTTCAGCAAAATGTATATTTTAGTCAGAGTTATTGCGCTCCTATTTCATTGCGCGCCGTCTGTTTGGCGCGCATGCGCACGGCGGCGCTCATTCTAAATGAAGTCTGTGAAGTTTAGCAGAGAATCGCAAAGCAAAAGCTCACGCACTTCTGACAGCAAAATGGAAATATTTCCATGGCTTGCTAATATTTACAGATGGAGAATATACCTGTGAATTGTAAGTTATGCATTACGGAAAACAGCAAACACATTAAACAGCGCGAGAAGCATCTCTGTCAGCGGCACACGCAGCCTTTCTGTCAGAGCATCTGATGACAGGGAGAGCGCGAGCCGCTTTAAACTGAAACTATAAACTATAGGCTACTGTATCTTACGAGTTTTTTTTATAGCCCTTCATATAAAGCTTGTCACATGTTCAGAACAAATTGTATTATGCACTTTCTCCGCAGCAGTTCAGTCTGTGTCCTCCCTAGATATTTTATCAGATGCGCTCGTATCAAACTACTGCATATCAATATTAACTGTATTGCTTCATAATAACGTATCGATTATAAAGAATATATCGATATATCGTACAAACTCTATATACCGCCCAGCCCTAGCTTTAATTAAAATGCCTAAAGCTAAAATTCTCTTGTATTCGCGTTTTTAAACCAACAAAATAGAACATTATAACCTTTTTAGTCCACAACACCAGTTACATGCTTCCTTTTGTGATCTGATAGCTTCTTGTCACAGAATGAGGCAGAAAATATGTTCCATAGGCTACTAATGCATTGATTAGCAATGGATTTTAAATATAGGCCTACTTAATTATTATGAAAATACCAGAGATGGCTTGAATAACACAGACAAACTATATATTGTCATAGTCGAGTGTTTAATGTATTTGTTTTATCATTCAAAACGTTTATATCTTCTGTTTACTCAGTTACAGGAATAGCAATGCCTTTGTCCATATTGAGGATTTCCTGGAGCTTCATTAGTTCCATATACAGTATCTGTGTTGTGTGTGTGTATATGTGTATATATATATATATATATATATATATATATATATATATATATATAAATATATAAAACAAGTATCGGTTCAGGCACCGTTTAGGCACCGGCACCGTTTTAAAAGTATCGATTTGGCACCGGTATCGAAAAAAAACCAAACGATACCCAACCCTACTAATGGCGCAGATGGTAAAAGTGACGCGATCGACCCGTGTTCGAATCTGCCTTTTGGCGAAGTATTTTCTTCCTTTCCATAATTTCAAATCACATCAGAAAAGCATTTATTTTCATTAAAACAATGATGGGTGAGAAATAAAAAAGTATGACAGCATTTCAGTGCCACGTAACAAAATAATCTAAAAACCCCCCACGAGAATAAAGCTATAGCAATTACAAGAATAAAATCAAAATATTGCGAGTAAAAAGTCAAAGATAAATTAGACTGATTTGGCACACACATTGTTTCATGTAATACATTATTTTCTTTTCCTCTAAATGATTAACTTTATTCAAAAAATAAACTTCTTATTTGCTACTTTATTCTTGTAATTTAACAACTTTGCGCTAATTATAATAATTAATATATATATTTCCAAACATTATTTTGGCCATTAATTGTAATAATCCAGTGAGATTTTTGTGCTCCACACAGAGATCTGATCTGATCATCATCCAGTCTGACTTTGAATGACATGAAGAAACAGAACAAACTGAGACAGACTAAATCCAGAAGAACTGTGGAGAACAAGAAAGCTAACTGCAAAGCTACCTGAAAAACTATGCACGAGTGTACCAAGGACAAAAGCTGTTTTAAATGCAAAGGGTGGTCACACCAAATGTTGATTTGATTTAATAGAAGTTAATTGATAAAGAAAATCTATCTATGGCATTATTTTTGACAGCGACCTCACTTTATAGCATTTTTACACAAGTGCCTAAAACTTTTTACAGTACTGTAGCTCTGCAGGAAGGTTTCTTGAAGCATCTTGGAGAAGTTGCCACAGTTCTTCTGGATTTAGTCTGTCTCAGTTTGTTCTGTTTCTTCATGTCATTCCAGACAGACTGGATGATGATCAGATCACATCTCTGTGTGGAGCACAAAAATGTCACTGGATTATTACAATTAATGGAAAAAAAGAATGTTTGGAAACATAAACTGATATGTCCTACTGACACACTACAGTAAAAGAAAGAAATAACTGACTTAAAACTATTTTTTTGTTGGTGAAAATACTAGTGGCCTTAAGGCTGATGATACTGATAAAACTTTGGGTAATATTGCTGTCAACAGGCAACCAGGTGAGACACAGGGCCCACAACGGATCTAAATTATCCAGATAGAAATGTTACCCATTCTCAATAGGAAAGTGTCCAAGCAACATTGAGCAATTTTGCCGGGCAACTTTTTTTTAAGCAAAGTTGCCCCGTGTATCATCAGCCTAAGGCTTTTGCACAGTACTGTATATATATATATATATATATATATATATATATATATATATATATATATATATAATATATATATATGTGTGTGTGTGTGTGTGTGTATGTGTGTGTATATGTATATAATGTATGTGTTGTGTTTCAGCTGCAAACTTGGATGGCGAAGGTTCAGATGAAGACAGCCAGAGTGTCAGTGATGGGGATCATGATCCACCATCACCAGAACCAGAGTCCCCAAACAGCTCTTCCCTCCCAGTAGGACCTGATGGTATGCTGCTGTTTTCATACTGCAGTTGTATTGAATATAATCCAAATCATAGACATTTGGATTAATGATTAGAAAGTTACTGTTTGCATGTCTTGATGACAGTGGGTTTATGAAAGTGTATTAGGTGGCCATCACAAAAGTATTTTTTTTTTTTTATCTGTTTCTTTCCAGACATTTTCAAGTGCAGAGCAGAGGATTCTGTCCAACCAAAGAATCATTCTGCTCCCCTAGGACCTGATGGTATGCCTTTGTTTCATTCCATGATTAAGCATGTAATGGCATCAAATTTTCATATTGTGATAATTGATAATTGCTGAAGCTTTTATTACAATATACTGTATTATCTGTATTGTCATATGAAATTGCATTACAAAAACATGTTGAATGGATATACAAACTTAAGTGTTGTCCTATAAATAGCAAGTTTAATAACTTTTTTTTTCAAATAGAAAATATAAAACTCAAAATAGATTAAAGTGAAAACATACTCTATTAGTAAAGACTCTGTTTTTTGCTATGCCTGCAGGCATTACTCCCTTCCAAGTGCTCCATCATCCATATTCACATCAGAAACGGGCTTTTCTAACTGGAAAAAAGCCTTGTGCAAAAAGGAAGGTGGCTTTAAAGGTCATTCTAAATCAGACCATCAGAACGATACAGAAGTGCAACGCATCAACAGCATGTGTTTGCATGGAAGCAGCATCAAATGGTTATGCAAACAAATACATGCATTGTGAATTCAATAAATAAGGAGAGAGAAAAGAAAATTAAAGAGAATCAGGAATACATCAAAACAATTGCAGAGGTACTCCTGTTGACTGCCACCCAGAATATTGCCCAAAGAGGTCACAGAGAGTCTAATGACTCAAATAACAAGGGCAACTTTTTAGCCATTTTAGAGCAGATTGCTAAACATGATCACCTAATAGAGAAGCGCATGAATGCTTATGGCAATGCCAAGTACACAAGCAAAGGTATACAAAATGAAATACTCGAATGCCTGGCAGAAATGGTTCAAGCTGACATAATAAAAGAAGTTAGAGAAAGTGAGGTTTTCAGCATAATTGCTGATGAAACAAAAGACCTTCAAAAGAAGGAGCAAGTATCGTTGGTTATCAGGTATTACTACAATGGGATAATACATGAAAGCTTTCTTGACTTTAGAAGGGCTGACAGCTTAGATGCTGCAGGCCTAACCAGCTTGATAATAAATTGCCTTGAAAGACATGGACTAGAATATCGTACCAACCTGGTTGGTCAGGGCTATGATGGTGCTGCTGTTATGAGTGGCAAGCACTCAGGTGTGTGTACAAGAATCCAAGATGTGGCAAAGTATGCATTTTATGTGCATTGTAATGCACACTGTCTAAACCTTGTTATTGTGGATAGTGTCAAGTCAGTGTCTGAGGCAGATTGTTTTTTTTCTCTCCTGCAAAAACTTCACTGCTTCATGTCTGGAATACGTACACACCAAATGGCTTGAAATTCAGAGAGAAATGTATGGTGGCCAGTCTCGTGAAATTCCAAGATTAAGTGATACTAGGTGGGCTTGTAGGTATGCAGCATGTCACAACCTGTTAGACAGACTCCCAGCAGTACTCCGTGTCCTTCAGGAGATTGGACTTGAGAGTAATGGGGATCGGGCAGTTGATGCTCGTGGTTTACTTGGCCAAATTGACTTAAATTTCATTGGGCTTCTAGTTACTTTTAGTAAAGTACTGGGCCAGTCCAAGTTCTTGTCTGATATACTGCAGTCCCCCTCATTGGACCTAGCAGCAGCTGTGAGTCTTGTCGATGCATTACTTGACACTTTGCAGCATTATAGGACTGATGCTTTTTTTGAGGTTTTATGGTCAGAGGTTGAGAAAATTGCTGAGAATTGTGATGTCACTATGGAAAAGGCTGAGAAAAGGCAGTCAGTGAGGAATAGGAGGCTAGGTGGATACTTAGTCACGACACCAACTGGTGAGCGTAGAATAGATCATGATGATAAGGAAAGCTTTCAGAAACATGTGTTCTATCCAATACTCGACTCCATGATGGGTGAACTCCAAAGACGTTTCTCTAAACTAAATTGTAAAATAATGAAAGGAATCCAAGCCCTTCATCCACAAAGCAGCATCTTTTTACGTGAAGAAGATCTTTTTGCTTTTGCTGAGATTTTTGATTCAAATGTTGATGATTTAGCACATGAGTTACATCAAATCAAGAGAGTGTTGGAGAGGAAAGAAAATAGTGGAATGAAAAGGCTGACGACCCTCCTTGAGTTTGTCAAATTTGTAGAACCATTCAAGGAGGTATTCCATGAGCTTTTTAGGCTTGGCAAGATTGCTATTGTAATACCAGTCAGCAGTGCCTCATGTGAACGAAGCTTTTCAGCTCTTAGCTTAATTAAAAACCACCTGAGAACAACAATGGGGGATGACCGCTTGAATCACCTTGGAGTATTGAGTATTGAATCGAGGAGGGCAAAGACACTAGATATAAATGAATTTCTCAAACATTTCGGCGTCAGTCACAAAAACCGGAGAATTGTTCTTTTTTAAGATATGACAGACTTAACTGTTTGTTACTTCAGCTATTGTTTTTTTCTCCTGTGCATTATAAAGACTTACCTGTTACTCCAGTGGGGTTTTCTTCTCCTGTGTATTATAAAGACTTACCTGTTACTCCAGTGAGGTTTTCTTCTCTTGTGTATTATAAAGACTTACCTGTTACTCCAGTGGGGTTTTCTTCTCTTGTGTATTATAAAGACTTACCTGTTACTCCAGTGGTGGTTTCTTCTCCTGTGTATTATAAAGACTTACCTGTTACTCCAGTGGGGTTTTCTTCTCCTGTGTATTATAAAGACTTACCTGTTACTCCAGTGGGGTTTTCTTCTCCTGTGTATTATAAAGACTTGCCTATTACTCCAGTGAGGTTTCCTCTCCTGTGTATTATAAAGACTTACCTGTTACTCCAGTGGGGTTTTCTTCTCCTGTGTATTATAAAGACTTACCTGTTACTCCAGTGGGGTTTCCTCTCCTGTGTATTATAAATACTTACCTGTTACTCCAGTGGGGGTTTTCTTCTCCTGTGTATTATAAAGACTTACCTGTTACTCCAGTGGGGTTTCCTCTCCTGTGTATTATAAGACTTACCTGTTACCCCAGTGGGGTTTTCTTCTCCTGTGTATTATAAAGACTTACCTGTTACTCCAGTGGGGTTTCCTCTCCTGTGTATTATAAAGACTTACCTGTTACTCCAGTGGGGTTTCCTCTCCTGTGTATTATAAAGACTTACCTGTTACTCCAGTGGGGTTTTCTTCTCCTGTGTATTATAAAGACTTGCCTATTACTCCAGTGAGGTTTCCTCTCCTGTGTATTATAAAGACTTACCTGTTACTCCAGTGGGGTTTTCTTCTCCTGTGTATTATAAAGACTTACCTGTTACTCCAGTGGGGTTTCCTCTCCTGTGTATTATAAATACTTACCTGTTACTCCAGTGGGGGTTTTCTTCTCCTGTGTATTATAAAGACTTACCTGTTACTCCAGTGGGGTTTCCTCTCCTGTGTATTATAAGACTTACCTGTTACCCCAGTGGGGTTTTCTTCTCCTGTGTATTATAAAGACTTACCTGTTACTCCAGTGGGGTTTTCTCTCCTGTGTATTATAAAGACTTACCTGTTACTCCAGTGGGGTTTCCTCTCCTGTGTATTATAAAGACTTACCTGTTACTCCAGTGAGGTTTTCTTCTCCTGTGTATTATAAAGACTTACCTGTTACTCCAGTGAGGTTTTCTTCTCCTGTGTATTATAAAGACTTACCTGTTACTCTAGCCATACTCCTGTGTCTGAGGATAGTTACCTGTACTCCTTAACTTTTGTGTTGTCTGCTTACTGGCCTGTACTCATTTCTGTTTATCATCAATAAACCTGCATCATTCTCTAACTCCATCTCCAGCGTGTTGTTACAGAAATCTGCTAGTGCCAGCAGCAATTGAATAATGAAAAAAATTGCATTATACTCGGCCCCCCTCTGTAAATTGTGGCCCCACTGTGGCCCCTGCCTTTAAAAAATCCTAGATCCGCCACTGAGCTGAGCACTGCTTTGTTTACAGCCGTTACCGGGTAAACCGCTATATTTCTGACATTCCAAAAGCGCCTCCTACTGGCAGAGAATGAATGTGCATTTTCAATAATCCAGTCTGCAGTTTTTGTTCAGACCAATGTGAAAATCCACCCTCATAAACCCGTTTTAAATATTATAATAATTTATACTTCTGACTCATCCCTTTTCTTAAAAAATGGTTTAAAGGTTAAATTGTAAGGTTTATCATTATATAATTTATTTAGTTTTTTGTTAAAACTTGTATCTCAATGGTAAATCAATTGCTATTTCATGGTCTACAACATGAAAGAATAAAACTGTCTGCTAAATGAATAAATGTAAATGTAAATGAAAGAATCCCATTATAACATGTACATGAAAAATTTTGAAACATTGGACCCAACTGTGGGGCACCATTGTGCAGCAGCAAGCATCACGACCAAAAAGGAACCTCAAGGTTGATATAGGTAAATGTGTGCAAATGTACAGGGCCCCATTCCTATATTTGCCTAGGGCCCCCAATTCACTAAATCCGCCCCTGGCAGCAGCAAGCATCACAACAAAAAAGGAACCACAAGGCTGATCTAGGTAAATGTGTGCAAATTTACGTGTCCAATTCCTATATTTTGCCTGGGGCCTCCAATTCACTAAATCAGCCCCTGTGTCTAACTAGCCCTAGTTTCCATACTTGGTTCTGGAGATTTCTCTCGCTCACTGGCTGTGCGGCTGGTAGCTTTTAGTGTGCGAGTGGTGGTTGGGAGCCGCTGTGTAAATCCCATCCCATCCCATCCCATCTGAGAAAGTGGCATTTCCCTGCTAAATCTGACGTTTCTTTCTCATCTGCTTAAACATCACAATATTTCATGTAAAACTGCTTTAGATAATGAAATATTGTGTATATGTGATATGTATTGTGTAAAGTATATTAATATTACAATATTGTGATATACAGTGTGAAATTTTAATTGTTAAAATGATGACCAGTTGATACTAATATCAGTGTTCATACTCTTAAATTAGACAAAATGTAAAAAACTCTGTACCCTTCTTACCATTTTTATTGTTGGAAATGCTCAATTATACTGTATTATAATATTATTATTGTATTATGATATTATTATAATGTACAACTAAACTATTCTACCTAATATATACTGTATGTAGACTATGTTATAGTCTATATTATATTCATTCCTTTTATTAGTTATGATCCAGATGTGTGCAGGCTTCTTATGAGTGTAGTTTCTGTCGAGTGGAGATGAATTACTTTCTTGTCTCTGATTGACTCTATAACCAGGAGAAGATGATAGGGTAAGTTTAGCATCAAATGACAGTTTGACCAAAAACAGTTTTGCACGTTTATTTTAAACACCAAATTCACAGTTAACACAACATTTGAACTGTTCTTAAGGCAAGGCTTCATTTTAGAAAACATTACCTTTTTGCTTTTTCATGAATTGATTTGTTTCATTGTACTTTCTACTGACAAAGAAAGCTGAACTTCTCCTCACAGTTTCTGTGTGTCCAAAGCTTTGTTTCCTTGTCCAGGGCTTCACAACGAAGGTCTCCAGCAGGACACCGGGGCTGTTTGTTCTGATACCAGGCTGTGTTGTTAAGATCATGTACATCAACCCAGAACCAGTCCCCTGCTAGAAAGCGCAGACCAGTCCACACATATTCTGTTTCAGCCTGTGTGATTTCCAGTAAAGCAGAATTCATCCTTTCTGATGTGCTCAGACTTGCCAGATAAGTATAATGAGTTATGCAGTATTCCAGAGCTCCATCCCAGGTCTCTTTCTGATGCACCAGAACAAAGTTTGTCATACAGAAGAAGGCATTTTGAACAGTGCATTCTACAATTTGTGTAGAAAAGCACAGTAATCAACTTATTCTGGTTGATGTATATCCCAGCTAATTTGTGTTGCATTTTCACCTCCTGACCACTTCCAGACTCCTAATTCGGTAACACTTTAGAATACTGTTTCTAACTTACTGCATAACTAATAAGGAATTATTGAAGAACTAACGTGTAATTATACATTAACACTTAACTCACTACTGTTAACTACTAAGGAAGATGTGTTAACTAATCAGTATGTAATACAATTTTATGATTGTGTTAAGTAACAGTTAGCTAATCAATAACTAATGTATTCTGTCATACCTCCTGAAGAACAACTTTTAATTATCTACTAGTTAAGGTTCAAGAAAAATAACTATGAAATAACTACTACTGACCAGTTATACGCAAATAATCACTATAATTGTTGTGGCCCACAAATCAAGTACTTGAGTAAAAGTACAGATACCTCAATAAAATATTACTCCAGTAAAATTATAAGAAGGCCTATTCATTTTCAGAATTACTTGAGTAAAAGGACAAGTACAAAGTACTACTACAGTAGCAACTTTGTTACAGTTCACTACTACTATTATTAGCCTATAATGGAAATGAAATATGCATTTTGTTTGATGCACTCCCAAAACAACTCATTACTATAATTGAAAAACACAAAGGTCACTCCCCCACACAATCACGTACATCCATCAAAAAACACTGCCAAGCATCAATGGTTGAGGGCCTGGCCCCACCAACTCGCGCCGTTGTACATTCATATGACACTATTTGCAGGAGGCTACGGATCCAATATGTTTTTCTACACATGTGTGGTGTAAACCAGTTCTGGATTATTGTCTTCTTCGCAGCTGTAAAACCAGCAAACAACATTCTCTTTTGCACTGCCATGCATCTTCACCAGACTGACACGAATCCGCCGGGGATGGGAGAGTAAACACAACTGTCCAGTCTTACAGCACCATGTGATGGCTAATGGAATACCATAGAAGTCTGGGAAAGAATACAAGAACACCTACATTTAAAAACTTGGTATAATTAAGGACTTACAAAGTGGACAAGGTTTATAAAGTATTTTGAGATTGGTCAAATTCTGTCTAGATTAAGTCAGCCTTATCTAAAATGGGAACAATGATGATATGATGAGATTGTCATATTGGCAAATTTGTGTCATCTTCATAAGGGAGAAAATAAAAAGACAGATATGATAAGGTAAATTTTATAGTCAAGTTGAGTATTCTGAACTGATGTTAGTGTTATTAGGTGCAGTGTGTACCAGCTGTGATCTTCTCTCAGAGGCACACAGACTAGAGCTATGCTCTCATGTACAAAGTACCTCAAGACCTTCAGCTCTCTATTTCTGTTCACTAGAATATAAAAGCCATCATCAGTGTTTTGTTTTGATATTTGAGTCTTACACCTATGCATAGACTCACACTCGGGTCTTAATCACATAGCTTTTAGCTTAGGAAAAAGACTGAAAGACTTGTCATTTGTACTGAGGTATAAAAGTCATCAACTCCTGACTCAACTTTTCCAAATCTATGCACTAAAATGACTTAACATGTGCCTTGTATTATTACTACAGTATGCCAATACCTCAGATGATTGTCCTCAAGGCCAGTTACTGTGTAAACTCAATTTGCAAACTCCATCTGTAACAGGAAGGCCAGCGCTAAGTGATTGTTGTTACTGTTTTAAAGTACCAAACATAAGAGAAGATTTTAACTTTCCATCATGTTTTGCATGGTATTAGAGAGAGTAAATGCTGAAATAAAGTGTTATTTTAAGCATATTTTTTTAGCAAGTTCATGTATTTTTAGTTTGTTTTAAATGGTCACAGATTTGGTTCTCATCTGAACAATATACAAATACAGATTGCTTTTTATTTGCTCTGCTATAACCCTTCAAAATGGTACCAATTAACCAAGCATGGATGAAATAAAACATTCATTGCCCTATAGAAACCGTCCATGGTGTCATCAAAATGTGAAATGTTAAGCATATATAGTTCTACACAGACAACTAAACAGAATAATTATTCATTACTAGCTTTAACCAAGTAAATGGGAAACTCGGCTCAAAAAAACCTTCAACAAAAATCACAATCACATATTTTGCAAAGCATTCTGATATACCACTAAAATCTGTATTTATAATGTGAAGTTCTCTTTTGTCCTCTGTATTACAAACCAAATTAATTAATTAATTAATAAGAAAGAAAGGAGTAAATAAATAAATAATTTATGAATCAATTAATTAAGTAATTGATTAATTAATGAAAAATAGCCTGTCTTTTTTCTATAGTGATTCATTATGTTGGTGAATTATTTGCTAAAGCATGTGTTTTTCTGTCAAAATGCATTGTTTGTGTAGTTTTAGAATCTTGGTGCCACAGTATCCATAAATTTAGCCAAATAAGATAAAGATATAAAGGGATCGAATATGTGTAGAAGTGACTTAATGAGGATTATTGTAAACCTGAGCCTGAAATGATCCAAATGTTATAGGCAAAAGCTGAAATAAAATAGCATGCATGTTTGCATTACATTTCCATTTGGGTATTTTCCATTCTCAGAAAATACCATCCCTGTGTGACTAATGGCATAATTTACAGAGATAATAAACTTAACATTATAATACTAATAATAACTACAGTGCATGAAAAGTGCATGTGGTAAGCTGGTGTTACCCTATAAAAACATGAATGGCAATTGGTAATCAAATCCTGTTAGCAAGTGTACTTAAATTTGGTAAAAAATTATAAAATGTCTTTAAAAAATTGAAAGCTTATATTGAAAATATTGAAAGAATATAAATTTCATTGCAACCTTTTGATACATGCATATTCATACATAAAATCTGCCAATTAAAATAAATATAAAAAATAGGATCTTGTATGAGAAAAATGTCCACATTTTAACAGGATGGGGATTAATGAGCATTAAGGTTAAGGATGTAAGAGATGCATAGGCATCACAAAGGGAATGTAGAAAATTATTGACTATATGTAGCTGTGTAGTGGTCAGTGTTGGGCACATTACTTTAAAAAAGTAATTAGTTATAGTTACTAGTTACTTCTCACAAATAGTAACTGAGTTAGTAATTGAGTTACATCATTATAAAAGTAACTAATTACCAGGGAAAGTAACTATTGCGTTACTTTTTAAAAAAAAATTCAAATGTCAAATAACTTGGATGCCCCCAATATTAAATATGTTAAATTAATAAAATGGACACTAAATAGAATAAATTATTATTATAAAACATTGAACATTAATCTACACTATTTATCTACTGACACTTAGCATCAGTCAGTCAAGCATTATAATATGATATTATGATAATTTAGCATTATATGATAATAGAACTTTAGTAATTAGAATAACCAAGTATGAATGCATATTTGTCATGTTGACTGAATTTAGGACTGGTGGTGGTGCTTAAGATATTGTTTGTCATTTAGTGTTTCTATAAAAAAAAGGGGGGGGGGGATTGATAATATAACAAAACTACTACAAATTCTACTACTAATAACAATATAAAACGCACTAAGGATTAATGAGCTGCTGGGTTCATAAATATTAATCACGTTGTCTCCATTCGCTCGAATTGATTTGCTGAAATCAAAACAGGGATGATAATAGGTGAACGCCAGCCAATGAGATTGTCGTTTGCGCATTAGCTCCGCCCACTACCGGAGAAATCGGCAGTTCTTAAAAGCTGAAGAATTCCAAAGGAACTCAGGAAAATACAACAATTTACATGTAGCGCGTCAATTCTGCATGTTATGAAAGACTCTCTCGCTCTGTATCTCTCTCTCTGTGTGTGTGTGTGTGTGTGTCAAAGCGACGGCGAGTAGTGCGCCTTCACACTAGAGTTTACGGTACGTCAAATACAGCTACACTGCGCATCCATTTAGATGAACTGAAAAATTAAATTCTAATAATATAATAAATTATAGTAACGCCGCATTTTATTGTCAGTAATGGTAACGGCGTTGTAACGGGGCAAACAGTAATTCGTTTGATTACTCGTTACTGAAAACAATAACGCCGTTAGTAACGCCATTTATTTATAACGCCGTTATTCCCATCACTGGTAGTGGTACAGACATACAGAGTGATTGTGGGTAAAATAAATTATTTTATTCAATTTTCTATTCTGAACAAAGAACTTTTTGCTAATTGATACTGAAATCAATGTTAAGTATTTTTTCTTTCACTGGTAAAACATTTCACATTTTACATGTGGTAATTAAAAATGCATTTGATTTACTGAAATCACTTTTATGTATTTATTCTATTAATATGTGGAGATCCAGATGTGCGCAGGCTGCTTATGAGGGAAGTTTCTGTCGTGTGGAGGAAAACTGGGTACACAGTCTGTCACTGGTAGATTCAGTAAAACTAGGAGAAGATGAGAGACCACTACCTGCAAAACACATACAAGCAGAAAGATGCATTCATAAATTCTGTTTTCAATTTTATATTTCCTGGATTAATTTACAACAAAACACTGCATTTTTATTTTTATTTTTTAATAAGATGCTGCACAACAGCACTGTATAACTGTATAAATTATTGAAAAAAAAACACCTTGGTTGTGTGATATTCCTTAAAACTATTATTATTATTATTATTATTATCATTATCATTATTATCATTATCATTATTATGACAGTTTGTCGCAAAGGTGTTTCAGTTTTACTTCCAAATTTTCTGTATTTGACAGTAGTTTTTCTCGAATGAAACAGTGAAAAGCTTGTAGTGTCCTCATATACAGAGAAGCATACACTGATACAGTGAGCGTCGCATGTGTTTGAATTCCCTTTCAAAAATGGTCTCTCGCGTTGTGTGAAATGCTATGCGGCCGACTGCCTATATAAGTCAGCACTGGATGCCATTTCATCATAATTTTCACCTTCTGTGGAAAAGCTCTAGCCGTAACAAGTTCCATTTTCAGAATGCGTAAAAAGTTTTATCTGGCTTGCTAGCATGTGATATTGTTACTGTACATAAATGTTTATTTTAAAGTAACTTAATTCAGTTATGTTGATCCAAAGTTTGAGAAGTGTGTGCTTCTCAGTTTGTTTGGTCCCAGATTTGGTTCTTGTCACAATCACCAACTGGAGTGCCCATGAGCTCCACCAGTGGGCACTCCATCCCTGACTTTTACCATTCACCCAGGACTTAATTTCCCATAATTCTTTGCCCGGACTCATCTGCACTCATTATCAATTGCTATCACCTGTCTCTCATTACCTCATTAGTCTCACTATAAGAATGGCACACACAATTTCACTGTTTATTGTTAGCCTGTAATGTTTCCTGGTCTTCCATGTTTCCTTGCCGTGCCTTGCCTTTGTGTTTTGATCTTGGACTGTTCCTTGTTTCATGATTGTTTGCTGCCTGTCCTGACCTTTGCCTGCTCGGTGGATAACTCTTTTGGATTACCTTGGATTACTCTGTTTGCTGATACTGACTCGGCTTGTCTGACTGCCTTTTATTAAATAAAGCTGGATTTGGATCCACACCTCTGTTGTCACATCTTACGTTACAGAATCAACAGCCACACCCAGATCCAGTGGCTTTTTGAATGCATCCAGGCCAGCCATGAATCCAGCAGCACAGCTAATGCATCTCCATCAGGGAGATCAACCAGTTGAGGACTACATTGAGGACTTTATTGATCTGGCTCATTTAACATCTTTTGACCAGGTATGCCTCATGATCTTTTTTTCGAGGGGAACTGTCCAAGTCACTTGGTTTAATCATGCCATTGCATGACCCAAGCTGGACCCTGGAATTTTATATAGATCTGACACTTCAATTGAGCGGCTCTGCAATCACTGTGGGTATCACAGAGGAGGAATGTGGCACCATTCTAGAGACTTGTCATAAAGTGGCTGCCAACACAGAGTCTCTTCCCAAGATGGCTGCCAGCCCAGAGACGTTTTGCAAAATGGCTGCCAGCTTAGAGACTGTTCATAAAATGGCTGGCAGGCCAGAGACTTTCCATAAGGCGGCTGCCGTTGCAGAGTCTCGTCACATCACAGTTGTCATCTCAGAGTCAAGTCAAATCACCGCTGATCTTCCTGAGTCATGTCAGACCACAGCTGATCGTCCAGAGCCT
This sequence comes from Schizothorax lantsangensis, assembly GCA_027422415.1. NCBI lineage: Eukaryota > Metazoa > Chordata > Actinopteri > Cypriniformes > Cyprinidae > Schizothorax > Schizothorax lantsangensis. Next base: position 10,195,946 of record CM049848.1, read on the forward strand.
CGTCATGTCACAGCTGATTGTCCAAAGCCTCGTCACGTCACAGCTGATTGTCCAAAGCCTCGTCACGTCACAGCTGATCGTCCAGAGTCTCATCCCATCATAGCCGCCATTCCCAAGTCTCGTCCCATCATGGCCACCGTTCCTGAGTCTAGTCCTGTCATGGCCGCCATTCCTGAGTCTCGTCCTGTCATGGCCGCCATTCCAGAGCCTGCTCACGTCAAGCCTGCCAAGTCAAAGCCTGCTCATGTCAAGTCTGCCAAGTCAAACCCTGCTCATGTCAAACCTGCCAAGCCAGAGCCTGCTCACGTCAAGTCTGACAATCCAGAGCCTGCTCACGTCTAGTCTGCCAATCCAGAGCCTGCTCACGTCTAGTCTGCCAAGCCAGAGCCTGTTCACGTCAGGGCCGCCACGCGAGAGCCTCCGGCCTTTAGGGATGTCAGGCCACAGTCTTCAGCCATCACGGATGCCACTCCAGTGTTGCAGAGCATCGTGAATGTTGCATTTGAAGACACAAAGTCAGTCCCAAGGCGTTCGAGGCTGACATCCAGTGTGGAGGACCTTCAGTTGGTGTCGGTGCGAGCTGCTGGCATTCCAAGGGTCTCTACGCTCACGAGCCACGTAGTTTCCATGCTCTCTAGTGACACAGTTTCAACACTCTCAAGCCTGCCGGTCGCTACTCACCCCAGTTTCCCAGGCACAGCACCATCAGTCTTGGAAGTAGACGATATACTCTCTGTCCTGCCAATTATGGCTACGGCCACTCTCTGTGTTTGGGCCGCACACACCACCATAGTTTCCACAGAGGTGGCAGCCTTCGCTGCAGAACCTGCCGAGGTGGTGGCGCCCACTCTATTCCCTGAATCTGATCCCAAGTCTAGCCCAGAGGAGGCTCCTGATCCCAAGTTTAGCCCAGAGAAGGCTTCTGTTCCCGAGTCTAGCCCAAAGAAGTCTTCTGATCCAGAGTCTAGCCCAGAGAGGGTATCTGTTCTAGACCAGAGTCCAGTCCAGGCTCAAGCCCCCGAGCTCAGTCTAGAACCTGCTCTCGCCCCAGAGCTCAGCCAGGATCCAGCTCTAGTCCATGAATTCGCTCCAGAGTTTGCTCCTAGTCCAGAGTCCACTCCAGAATCCGTTCCAGAGTCTGCTCCTGAATGCCCTTCAGTGTCTGCTCCTCCAGAGTGCCCTCCAGTGTCCACTCCAGTCCCAGAGAACCTTTCCTGTCCCTGAGTCTGTTCCAGTTTCCCCTAAGGTGGCAACTTCTGTTGCAGAATCTTTCACGGTGGAAATATCCACTCCAACTCCTTCCGAGACCGTAGCAGCACTCTCCCCCAAGCTCTTGGTGTTCCCTGCTGCCTCTGTTTCTACCACGGACACTAGTTTTGAACCCTCCCTGTTTCCTGATGCCTCTGTTATGGCCACAAGTGCTGTCTCTGAACTCCCTGTGTTTGTTGTAGCTCCTATTGCTACTGCTGCAGAACCGCCAGAGGTGGCGGAATCCGCTGCAGAATCTCCAGAGTTTGCTTCAGCTCCTCTTAAGACAGGGGTGCACACTAATGAACTCTTTGTCAGTCCTGACGAGGTCATGGAGACCGTCAGTAAATCCCCTGTCAAGCCAGTCTCAGCCCTAGAAGCCAATCATGAATTCTCAGCTCTGCCTGTTACGGTCGCTAAGACTGCCTCTGAATTCACTCCGTGCCCTGCCATGGCCAATAAGGCTGATCCCAAACTCCCTGCCTATCCTGTCATGATTAAGGAGACTGCCTATGAACTCTCTGCCTGTCCTGTCACGGCTATGGAGGCCGTCTGTGAACTCTCTGCCTGTCATGTCACGCTATAGAGGCCATCTGTGAACTCTCAGTCTGTCCTGTTACGGCTAAGGAGGCTGTTTCTGAACCCTCAGTCTGTCCTGTTCTGACCAAGGAGGTCGATTCTGAAGTCTGTGACTGGTAAAGAAGGTAGCTCACAAACTCTCTGTTTGCCCTTCAACGATCAGGGAGGTTGTTTCTTAACTCTCTGATTGTACAGCCACGGTCAAAAGAGCTGCCCCTGAACTCTCTGCTCACCCTGTTATGGCCAAAGATGCCATTTCTGAACAGTCTACAGGTACTGTTATGGCCGCTGAGGTCATTGTTAATCTCTCTGTGCTCTTAGTTCCAGTTCTGCCTGATCTGCCCGGTCTGTCAGCTCCACTGTGGAGGTCTTCTGCCCTGCTCTGGTGGTCTTCTGCTCCGCCCAATCCGTCTGCTCCACCATGGTGGTCTTCTGCCCTGCTCTGGTGATCCTCTGCTTCGCCCAGTTTGTCTGCTCCACTGTGGGGATCTTTAGTCCCATCTACTCTGCTAAGGTGGTCTTCTGCTCCACCCTTGTGCCCTTCAGCTCCACCTGCTCCGCTCAGATGGTCTTCAACTCCGTCTGCTCCTCCATGGTGGTCTTCTGCTCTGGTGGTCATCGGCTCCACCTTGGCCCTCTGCTCCGCTGGCTCCACCCTGGCTCTCTGCTTTGCCGGCTCCGGCTTGGCCCTCTGCTCTACCTTGGCCTTTGGCACCGCCCTGGCACTCTGCTCCACCGGTTCTGCCTCAATCCCCTGTTGATTCACTTCCACATGGACGTGGCCCTCCATCTCTCCCCCTGTTCCTCCTCTGCTCCACCTCCCTCCTGGACTCATGTCTGTTCCTTGGAGGGGGGGCTCTGTCACGATCACCAACTGGAGTGCCCATGAGCTCCACCAGTGGACACTCCATCCCTGACTTTTACCATTCACCCAGGACTCCATTTCCCATAATCCTGTGCCCAGACTCATCTGCACTTATCATCAATTGCTATCACCTGTCTCTCATTACTTCATTAATCTCACTATAAGAATGGCACACACACTTTCACATCGCTGTTGATTGTTAGCCTGTAACGTTTCCTGGTCTTCCATGTTTCCTTGCCGTGCCTTTGTCTTTTGATTTTGGACTGTTCCTTGTTTCATGATTGTTTTCTGCCTTCCCTGACCTTTGCCTGCTCTGTGGATAATTATTTTGGATTACCTTGGATTACTCGGTTTGCTGATACTGACCCGGCCTGTCTTACTACGTTTTATAAAATAAAGCTGCATTTGGATCCACACCTCTGTTGTCAGGCCCTTACGTTGCAATTCTCGTCTGAACAATATACAAATACAGTTTGCTTTTTATTTGCTCTACTATAACCCTTCAAAATGGTTACCAAGTAACTAAGCATGGAAGAAATAAAACATTCATTGCCCTATATAAACAGTTCATGGTGTCATCAAAATGTGAAATATTAGGCGTATATCTAACAAACAGACAACTAAACATAATAGTTATTCATTACTAGCCTTAACCGAGTAATTGAATAAATCAGCTCAACAAACCTTCAACAAAAATCACAATCACATATTTTGCAAAGCATTCTGATATACCACTCAAATCTGACAGTGTCGTGTTGCGTCTGTTGTCATGAAATGACATATGACTGTCATGACCAATCAAAATGCATGTTCATTTAAATGCAATGTGTAGACTTTTTACATGGTTCCTTACCCACCATTTGTCCTATTTTAATTTTACAAAACACATTTAGATTTATGCATTTGGCAGAAGTGTTGGAAAGTGATTTATTGTGCAAATACATTAAAGGGGTCATATGACGTTTCTAAAAAGAACATTATTTTGTGTAATGCAATGTTTATGTGGTTTGAGGTTCAAAAAACACATTATTTTCCACATACTGTACATTATTGTTGCTCCTCTATGCCCTGCCTTTCTGAAACGTGCCGATTTTTACAAAGCTCATCGTTCTGAGAATCGAGGCATGCTCTGATTGGCCAGTTATCCAGTGCGTTGTGATTGACTGAATACCTCAAGCGTGAGACGGAAATGTTACGCCCCTTACCGTATTGTGAGGCCGTGTCCCGGCACGACGACACAAAAACAATAAAACCCATTATAAATGAGGCATTTGTTGCATCCAGTGGGGACATAATTACTGATTATAATGACTTATACTGTCTTTTTACACGTCGCGTTGCATCGCACCGCGTAAACATTACCATGTCTGCATTTGTGATCGGAGAAACGACAAACAACAAGCACTACACTACACTGCTCAAAACTCACGTTTGAATCGTCAGTGGCAAATTCTTTAAATAAGAAAACTTACTTACAGGCTGTGAGTTAGAAACGCCAGACTGTCCTTGCAAAGTTGGAATTGCCCCACTTTATAGAAACAGCCTTTGTGCAATCCAGCATTTTGTAGGCTACTCTTCCAGTTTCAGGAAATAGTCCTCCATAAAATGCGCTGCACACACTCTAATATTTGGGTTGTACGGTTCAGGAACAGTTTTGTAAATATAACTTAACCACTGATTTCTATTTGTGTCCTCTTTTGGAAGCCCAAACAAAGTACTTTCGCTTTCACAATGAAACACAGCGTCTCCAGGACATGGCGCCGGCGGCAGCAACAATACTACAAAAAGAATAATAGTTCCGCCTTCTTTGGTGTGGTCAAGTCTTAACTTTCATAAAGAATATCTCTTTGGTTTTTAGACTTTAGTCTTTGTAACTTCAGGGATCTTATCTATGCACAAACAGCTTGTAACACTCCAAAGAAAATGGAAAACTTGTAATTGCATCATATGACCCCTTTAATGAGCACATACATTCCCTGGGATCAAACCCATGATCACGATTGCATATCAGAAGGCAATGCTCTGACAACCAAATTATGACACAGATAAAAGGGTACAATGCATTACTATGAAAGTGTCCTGTTGTCAATAGTGTTGAAAATTTAGTAAATGCCTCGATGGGTCATATTTCAGGGAAGTGGCAGATTTGATCAGTAATCTTATTAAGACTTCACAAGATTAGCTATGTTCACCTTCAGTCTCTCTCACTCACCTCTCATGAGGTTGTACATGTTCATGTAGTTTGTTCCTGAGTCTAAAATGGCATACCAGCTTCGAGAGAAAGACTGGCCCTGAGGAAATTTCAAAAACAGAGAATGATTGAATATTTCTAAGACTGCCCCAGTAAGATTTAATTATTGTCAGGACACTTAGCATCCAGAGTGTGCACGGCTTTGTAAGAAAGCTAATGTCACACTCACCTGAACATCACAGGAATCTGGGTCTGGACTGCTCAGGTTAAAGTTGATGTCATCCACAAACCTCATCACTGGAGTGGTGTGTGTAGCAGTGATGTCCTCTGCATTTACAGACACCAGCTAAAGATATGAACCAGAATCACATGTAGGTGGCAACTAGTTAGAATGGCATAATAAGCATACAGGTATGCCTAAAATCATGGAGAGCAGCAAGAAAACAAAACGCACAAGAAGTGAGTAAAGATTAGCATCCAGTGTATTTGATTGTTGTGGAAGATGATTAAGATGTTTTAAGCGTTTCAGACCTCTGATGTTCAATATAGTAAAGGTGCAGTACAGTGGCTTAAGCTGGCTGCACACTAGACGATTTTCAAATCTTAACCGATTTTAAAACCATGGGAGACCACAGACATGAAGACCGATTGACCGTTCAACCGATTTTTAGCCTTATAATCCTCTGAACGAGCACACTAGATGATTCGACCAGACCGCGAGACCGCACACTTGAAGATTGTAGGAACGATTTCACCGTGACACGTGATCTCGCGGAGACTCGCAAGATCAAACCTGACTAGAGAAGAAAAACAACTAGAGGACAATCGACGTTGTCAGCTGGCTCTCCTGGCTTGCGTTCTGTTTCACAGTGAAAAACAAAGTATACAAAAGAATATGGGTGATGTTCTCTGCTTTCACGGCATGTTTGTTGCTGCCAGGTTTCAGCCATAGAAGCACGCATCATCCGGTAGGTGACGCTTGCTCGCTCTCATTGGCTATTCGCGGGTATCACGTCAGAGGCAGCCCGATCAAGTCTTAAATATCAAACATGTTTGATATTTACGATTTGAATTCGGCGACACTCCATCTCGATCGGGAGCAGATAAATAATCGTAATGACACCACACAATAGAGGATTTTTGGACAAAAAAATCGCTTGTGACAAGCCGCGAATCGGGCCACACCCCCCGATCGTTCGGGGGTGCAAATCGGCCTTAAAATCAGGCTTAAAATCCTCTAGTGTGCAGCCAGCCTTAGCAAGTCAGCCCTGGGCCTATAAAACATTTTTTTTTTAAAAAGAGTACGAAAAAATGGCCAGATCTTGAAATGTTGTTATCCCAGAGATGCATTGTTGTTCTCATCCAAAGACATGCAACAGCTAATATTAGCTAACAAATCTTCCTTCTCACCTTTGACATCAGTCTCATTCACACTAGGTTCACACTAAAACACAAAAAAAACTATTCTTGTGAACTTCTCCACCCTCTCTTTCCTCTTTAAGGCCCCATTTTATGTTTGTATTTGTCCATCCTTTAATATATTTTCAACGAGCTAGCTACCAACCTCTCACACAGTATTTAATTTTTTATTTTTTGCAGGATCTGGATCAGCTGAGACCGCTATGCGTGTCTACAAAATATTAGCAAAATAACAGCCGATGCGCCGCACTTCACACGAAAGGCCCATGTCCAGTGCATGTCTCTTCCAGTCATGGATTATGCCCCACAATGCAGTGTTTGTACGTAGTTAATAATAATAATAATAATAATAAAATGATGTTGCTGCTCTAGTGCAAAAATAACAAATGTATGCAAGAAATTAGGAGCCCTGCATATGACATGCAGACAAACAATATATATTTATCATGGCCACAAATTAAGAATTTGTTCCCTCGTTTGAATTAAAAGGTCCCTCTCTGCGGACCCCCAATCCACCCGGGCCCATATGCACATGCACACTTTGCATACCCAAATCCCCCTAGTGCGGTCACATTTACAGTTCCTCTGCAAAATTTTGCTGGCAATTTCAATTGGAATCACACGTTTGGGAGTTCAGCAAGGTATTAATTCAGAACTGTGTTAAAGTATGGCCTCACTATCCAACCATCACTGTGCCATGATACCACCACCACTTTTTTGTATAGAGGTACTGTAATTTCAATGGATTCTTACTATATACCAGCAAGGCCGTTTTAACCATTGGGCTATGCGGGGCTGAAGCCCCGGGGCCCGAGCAAGGAGGGGGCCCGTGATTGGCTGTGGGGTAGATTGACTGGCGCGCGATCGCCAAAGCCACCACGCCCCCCACTTATTAGTGCTGTTATTTAGTTGAGCTTTTCCGTAAATTCCATGCATTACCATTTGAGATTGAAGCGTAAAGTCTGAATTTGGTTTACCAATCAAATGCAATTATTCTATATTTGACTTTTGAACGATATGTGCACGTATCTATCAGGTGATCGCTGCCCAGTATGTCTCCATTCACCTCCACTCTTCACTTCGTTCTGGAGTAATATGGAAATTGTCGCGCAAAGAACAATAGGCTATTCCATAGGTAAAAATATCAGCAATTCTGAGAGAGAGGGGCTCAAAAAATGAAAAACTCCAAATACAAAGAACAGACAACAACACAAGTTAGTCAGTAAAATCCCCAGCTCTCGGGTTATTTTACTAAAGCTGATGATGGAGTGGAAGTTGTTGGAACAGTGAGTGGACCGCGCACATGGAGCGAGAAAAAAATAAATAAATAACAGCGTCATCGTCCACACAGATTTTAGGTTAGTTTGATTATTAACTGGATGTATATTGGTTTTGTGTTTGAACAAACTCTATATATGCTATTCATTAAGGGTTGAGATAATCCGATAGAAATATATCAATCGTTTTGCGCATCAAGATAGGCTAAACTTATAATTTAAACGCGTTTTAAGCAGGTTTTAAAACAAATAGTTTAAACTGTTAATGAACATTAAGCAGTGGGGCAGTAAATGCGTGCATTTAAGATGGTTTCAGCCTGATTTCGCGCGGCGCGCACCTGCTCGTATTGCGACTGAATAAACTTTTCGCTCCTTGCTGTGCTTAAACGTTCAAATACACAGTTATGTGTCAACAGATCTTGTCTTTGCGATTATCCTCGTAAACACAGTTATTTGTGTCTTAAATGAATGTTAATATTTAAAGATAAAGCATGTGTAGTGTTAGATGTGAGATCCTGGATATGATGAGATCTTAAAAGGATAGTTCACCCAAAAATACTGTCATCATATACTTAAACTCAAATTGTTCTAAACCTCTATGAATGTCTTTGTTCTCCTCAACATAAAAGAAGATACTTTGAAAAATGATCGCAACCTGTCCCCATTGACTCCAATAGTGTATTTTTTTTCATATTATGGAAGTCATGGGGCCCAGCAACTGTCTGATTACCAGTGTTGTTCCAAATATATTATTTTGCATTCAACAGAAGGAATCTCATACAGGTTTAGAACAACAACAGCATTTTCATTTTTGGGTTAACTATTCCTCTAAAACAGCCTAATATCTGCTGTTGCCATTTGTGTCAATAATGTAAATCAAACATCAGAAAGAAAATCACGTACTGTCCTTGACTAAATCGCTTTTGTAAAATAAATAAGAATGAATGTATATTGAATACAGTGGACACCATTCAGTCTATTTGTACATTTTCTTTATACATCATAATATTATTTAGTGTTGTAAGTTTTTCAAGTAGGTCGATTTCTTATGATCTTGTTCTGTTGTAGCCTAATTTGTGACTGTTTACTTGTCTTCAGTAAGCTTATTTTTACTTAGGCTAGTATTATCTTTTGTGATATTGAAATTGGTAATAAAAATTATGAAATTTCAGTGCATCAAGAATTTTGATATGGGATAAAAATCCTATTTAAAGCATATATATATATATATATATATCATTATTGTGATGGGGGCCCTGCAGTAAGTCATAGCCCCGGGGCCCAGTGCAGTCTTAATACGGCCCTGTATACCGCTCAAAGAGGAAAACACCATGGCAGGTGTCGATTTAAAAGTATTCACATTCCTACCTTATTTGTAAATGAAATTAATCTCCAATCCTTCTTCTATCGTTTCAGGTTTATCCACAGTTATTCGAATGCTAGAAAACAGCTGCTTTTCCACGTAAAAACCGCCAAATAACGTTTACACGTAGTTACGTTATGATACTTAATATTCAGAGGATGGGGAGATGGGGGATTCTCCCGCTCTATATATGTCTGCATGGACTGAATGATTTTTTTTTTTTATTCCCAGTGAATAGGAGTCAAAACTCTAACCAGGGTGACACTCCAATAATAGACCATGCAAAATACCAAATAATAATAATAATAATTAATAATAATATATTTATTTATTTTATTTACTACTTTAGGCATGTTGACAATAACATCTTTAACATTGTCTATGACCAGATATGTTTTTAGTGGACTTTCAAAATTTGCTTTGCTTGAGAAAGCATGAAAATATACAGTTACTTTTTTTTTTTTTCATATGATTTAGTCGAGTTAGTTTTGCATCACATTAACACAATGTAATTTTCGGCAGTCGAGATCTGGCAGCAACAGCGCATTTTCCCACTTGGGCGAGCGCTTCGCGGACAGCTTACCTCGCTCATGAAATCACGCGCATACCAGCAAATCACTGTGAACGCGCAGAATGACATGAAAGTACCGCGAGAGCGATAAGAGAGCAGACGGATCCTTAAGCTTTCGAATCGCTCTCGCGATACTTTGATGTCATACATTGATCATTCTGTGCAGCGCCGCTTCAAGTCGAACACACCTATAGCAACAGAGCGGAGAATCTGCTCGCCCGGAAGCTCCCGTAACTGACGTAGATTTACAGAAAATTACCGTTGTTTTCAAATAAATAATTTTACATACTTATTCCCAACACTTTATTAAGCTTTAAGTCACATCTCAAATGACAAGGGATCAATTTATAATCATGTTTATATTAATTAGCCCGTGAACTCATTCTCTCAGACAGCCTGGGTATGCGGCGCATTCACAGCTTATGGACGGAACGCCACTGTACATCATCCGAAACATTATAAGTCTTTTTCTTTAGTCCATTCATGCACACACTCACAGAATAAAGGCATCTTTGACTCTTCCCAGGACATGTTTCTGTTGACCACTCTTTAATTTGATTGACCAAGAGGGAGGAGACGTCAAAGCAAGGAATGCCTATTTTCCTTATAAACAAAAAATTAAGTTAAAATATGGAAATATATTTAATATGTGTATGCAATAGATGCAATATAAGAATTTAAATAATATGTTATATAATAAATGTTTCCAGAAATCAGGAGTAAGCGTAACACATGCAGACATTTATCAAACATGTGTCAGATGTGACTATACTGTACATACCACTCAACAAAGCACTGTGCATGAAGCGGACCGGCCGCCAGCGCGCACAGTATCCCGATACAGAGAACCAGTGCTGCCAACACGGACACACACACAGTCATTGTCCGGTTAGAGCTGCAGGAGGAGTCGGCGGAGCGAGAACCAAGCCTGCTCTGCTCATGCTCACCGCGTCCTTATCGCGACCGTGCAGATGTTTACAAATGCAGGGTCCGGATCAGCTGAGACCGCTATGCGTGTCTACAAAATATTAGCAAAATAACAGCCGATGCGCAGCACTTTACACGAAAGGCCCATGTCCAGTGCACGTCTCTTCCAGTCATGGATTATGCATTATTTATAATCCCATTTAATTTCAGGTTATTTTCTATTGTCAGTTGCGTGTTGTGGGCGTTAACCCAGGAGCTTTAAGACGGAGCGCAAAGGAATGGAGGGGTCTCGAGACGTCATCTTAGATTGATCACTCGGACCAATCGGCTGTTAACTTGAAACTAGAATTCAGCAACGCTCCCCATGTTCTACACAGATAGTCCGAGTATGATAAGGAATGTCTTTTTCTGCACGGTCTCGTATCTCTAGTGCACAGTAACGGAAGATCACCGGTTATACAATCCTGGAACAGCACAGCACAGTCCAAGAGTCGCCAGAAGAAGTGAAGTTATATGAAAGTGGTGAGTTGAGTACATGATAAATCAGCATGTAGTATAATGGATTTTCTGATATGGATAAATAATGATGTTAAAATGTAATTTCAATGTAAAAGTAATTTTTAGCATTTGCTCTGAGTAATTGAGAACGTTTGCCCCCCCCCCCCCCCACCCCTTCAGCAGAAACGAAACCTACTGACAACTCATCTGAAAGGCGAAAAAAAAGAAATTTTAACATGCTCAACAATATCTAGCCTATAACTATAATAATAGCTCTAATAAAAACTACAATATCTACAACAACAACAACAATAATACATGTCATCCAATGTTTATTTTAAAAAAATACAATATACACATAAATAAACATGCAAAAAAATAAATAAACTGAGAATTTAAAATTTAGAAAATGGAATGAGATTATCGGCCTACTTGTTTTTCTGTTATGCTGTAGAAAGGGAAATATTGTTAGTTCCTGTGTGTCAGAATGTGGAATGTTAAATGATTTTGATTACAAAAAGTTAATTACACACATGTAGCCTATTAACGAACTTATATAAATTAATAATAGTTAATCTAATAGTTCTATCTCTAATGAACATTTGAATTTGTGCCTTTATTACTTTAACGGTAACAGGACAGCAGTTTGGAAATGTCCAAATATATAAATGCTAGTGCTGGGCAACAATTAATCGTGTTTAATCAATCGTGATTAATCGCATCCAAAATAAAACAAATTGTGCACATAATATATGTGTGTGTACTGTGTATATTTATTATGTAGCCTATATATAAATACACACACATGCATGTATATATTTAAGAAAAATATGTTATGTTTATACATTAAATATATTTATATATAATATAAATTATATGAATATAAATATATATACATGTAAGTATTTTCAAAATGTACTGTATGTGTGTGTGTTTATATATACATAATAAATATACACAGTACACATATTTATTATGTACAAAAAAACTTTTATTTTGGATGTGATTAATCGCGAATTGAATTGTTGCCCAGCACTAATAAATGCACATAATTTCCTAACCTCACACTCTTCTTCTCAGGTTCATTATGGCAGAAGATATGAAAACTCCTTTGCTCTCAGACTCTGAAGGCCCTTCTGATGCCCTACCTGTATGTCTAACCAGCCCTACAGTGGCCATACTAGGTTCTGGAGATTTCTCTCGCTCACTGGCTGTGCGGCTGGTAGCTTCTGGTGTGCGAGTGGTGGTTGGGAGTCGATGTGTGAATCGCATTCCATCAGGACTGTTCCCTGATGCAGTGGAGTTGAGGAACCAGGAGGGGGCAGTATCACAAGCAGTGTGTCTAGTGTTTATGGCATTGTTCCCTGAGCATTACCGCTCCTTGCTGGGGCTACAGTCTGCACTGGCAGGGAAGGTTCTTGTGGATGTAAGTAACTCAGCAGAGATGAACATCCATGGGCCGTCCAATGCGGAACGACTAGCTGAGCTGTTTCCAGACAGTCTAGTGGTCAAAGGTTTTAACACGGTTTCAACCTGGGAGCTGCAGACTGGGGCTCATGATGGAAGCAGACAGGTCAGGGCTGTTGTTTTATCTGTATCTGCTGAAAACAAATACAGGGTTATTTTAAATCTGTGATTTTCTACCTTTCACTACTGTAGGTCCTGATCTGCAGTAACAGTACAGAGGGGAAGAAGAAAGTTGTGCAGTTGGCTCGGCAGATGGGGTTCCACCCCGTGGATATGGGTGCCTTGTCTGCTGCTCGAGAAATTGAGGTAGCCCCATTGCGCCTGTTCCCATCTTGGAGTGGCCCGGTTGTTGTCACCTTCCTCCTTTTTCTCTTTTTCTATGGCTATGGTTTCCTGCGGGGAATTTTGCTGCCTTTTCTTGCACAAGGACACAATGCTTTCTACCGTCTCGCCCTTGACCTGGTGAACGAGAGCCTTCCAGCAGTAGCCTTGGTGACCCTGGCACTTGTATACTTCCCAGGATTGTTTGCTGCGTGGTTGCAGCTCTGGAGGGGCACCAAGTACCGGCGTTTCCCATCGTGGTTGGACAACTGGTTGCAGCGGAGGAAACAACTGGGCCTGTTGAGCTTCCTTTGTGCAGCGTTGCATGGTGTTTACAGTCTTTGCCTGCCGCTGCGCAGAATTACACTGCACAGGATTGTCAATACTGCCTACAGACAGGTGCGCCAACCTGAGAATATAGATCTTTAAACGTTTAGTGTGTGACCTGAAGTGCCTCACAACAGTAAAGTATAGTGTCTACTGTGTGTTTGTCTGAACATATCAGGTTAAAGCAGGTACAGAGGAGCCCTGGGATGAGCTGGGTGTTTGGCGATCTGAGCTGTACCTTACTTGTGGAGTGTTGGGCCTGGGTGTCCTTTCTTTACTGGCCATCACTTCCCTACCCTCAGTGGGCAACACTCTCAATTGGAGAGAGTTTACGTTTGTACAGGTGAGGCCATGCACACCATAACAGTGTTTTTCAATCCTGTTCCTGGAGGCACACCAACAGCACACTTTTTGGATGTCTCTCTTATCTGACCCATCCTTTTCAGTTCTTGGTGTCTCTATTGAGTTGAATCAGGTGTGTTTGATTAGGAAGAGTTCTATGATTTGTACTGTTGGTTTGATCCCAGGAACAGGGTTGGGAAACACTGCTGGAACACATTAATCACAAATAACTACTTTGGCTGGAGCTTTGGTGAACCAGTAGCTACTCTGCATAAACCAACCATGCAACTGCTACTTGCTTCCTGCAGTTCAGGAATTGTCTGGAAAAGTCCCTAATTGACAGTTGTTCAATCATTTGTCATATTTTTTTTCGTTTAATCTTTTAATCACTAAGAATAAGAACTAAATTGTTTGTTCTATGCCAATTATATAATAGGAAATAATCACATATGTATTTTTATTATAGAAATATATTATAGAAAATGCAGATCCATGGCAATACAATTTGAATAAAATAAACTATAAAATAATATAATAGTATATTAGAATAAAATAAACATTACCTTGTTATAATATTGTTTTATAATTAATATATATTGATAATTATTATATATGACAATAGAATAAATATAATAGGCCTAACAAATTAGAATAATATAATATATAATATTACCTTATATAGTACTTGTAAGAGCATTTATACATATCATACAACTATCATACACCAATCTGTCATGCCCACTGGAGTCTCGTCAGTAGGTCACGCACGCGCTGATAGCTCTGAAGTGAACTAACCCTGAAACAGAACGTACTCTGGAGTAGGGCTGTCAAAAAAAAATAGAATTTCAAATATCCGTCGAATTTAAAATAAAAATCCACATCCGAATGCAAAAACGTTGCATTCAAATTTTAGGTGTGCGTCAGACAGCCTTATCAGCGGCACACGAGATGTGATGACGATGTAGGCGTCACCGCATTATACTATTTTTGTTAGCCTATCCAGTTGAACCCACTAGATGCAGTGCTGCTGTGTTGTTCATTAAAAATATTGTGGAAAAAGAGAACATCAATGCAGAGAAGATCTTGTTTACGTCAAAACTAAAACCAAGCCGTTTACACAGAATGCATATTTTGTGCATTTTCTAGAGGGACGTCTATCACCGTTGCACTCGCATCTTGCACAAAAGTGCCGCATGTTTAGAAAGCCATGTAAAATTAATGCAAGTTTAACTTTGAAAAAACATATCTCGAGACTTTATGGCGGGTTTTTTTCCCCACCTCACTGCAACTCATGTTTTTAAACAAAAAATGTGCTCTGTGTGATTGGCTTTCTGTCCTTTGTATTAAACTATGCATACATACATACATGATGCTGTTTTGTTTATAGTTGTTTAAGCAACTTAATTACTTATAATTGGTTTATAAACATTATTTTAAACACATTTTTTTCAACAGATAGTCATGTTATCTTTTGCTTTGAATAAACATGCATTAGTAATATTTTGCTCGATGCGCCCTCTTGTGGCCTCAGGAGGCCTTTTCACCCTAACAGAAATTATGCATTTTAAATGTGAATATAATTCGAATTTTAATAATTCGAATTAATAATTCAGCCATTTTGACAGCCCTACTCCGGAGCAGGTTATGTTCAGAGAATAAGTTGCAATGGCTACTTACCCTGAAATTTACCTCCGTTTTTGGAACCAAAAGCTGAGTTTATGTGCTTACTTACCCTTAAACATACCTGGGTATGTCACATAACCTGCTTTCTGGAATACCCCCCAGGACTAGAACCTGGAGGACTAACAGTTTAGCTCCAACCCTAATCAAACACACCTGACCGAGCTAATCAAAGTGCTCAGGATAACTTAAAGGTGTGTTGGAGCAGGGCTGGGCAACTTCGGTCCTAGAAGGCCAGTGTCCTGCAAAGTTTAAATCCAGCCTTAATCAAACACAACTGAACAAGCTAATCAAGGTCTTCAAGATCACTAGAAAGCTACAGGCAGGTGTGTTTGATTAGGGTTGGAGCTAAACTCTGCAGGACACTGGCCTCATTTATAAAATGTTGCGCAGAAACCATCCTAAATTTGATCTTACTATCATCTCTCAAATATGCGTAAGTGTGATTCATAGAATGAACGTACGTACAGAAAACACACATACATCTCTTTCAGATGTGAAATCTATGAATCCCAAATGATCTTGAACTTTTGCACAACTGAGTGGTTTCAGCTCTCTGCCTTGTAAACGACTCTTAATTAATGTCATTAACATACAAAAGATCACCAGTCATTGTCCAAATGCTTTAATTTAGAACAGCGAGCTTCAAGAACAGCTTACATTTCCAAAAACCTGCAGTACTCCGACTGCAGGTGTGTACGTCTGCTCAGACCCTGACGTGACGCTAAGCACTTTTCCACATCAAAGGCTGTTTTTACAAATATGAGTGCTGGTGTGGATTTAAGCTTACGCACACTCTAAGATCAAATCTGTGCATACGCACACTTTATAAATGAGGCCCCTGGTCAGGGGCGGACTGGAACAAAATTTCAGGCATGGGAAATCTCACTCTCATCCAGGCCATCACATACACCCCCAACAAATTTTGAAACCAGACAACAATACTTTTTGTATGTATATCATCATCATTGCATAAAAAAGTTTCAATTCCTAGGCTGGGGCTGTGCAAAATAATGAACGGTTATCTTTTGAACTTCCATTTTCATTTTTAGTCTCTTCATTTTCCCTGACATCTCTGTCTCTCATGTGTATGTTTACTTTTTTCACTAATTTTCTTGCACCTGTCACTTTTCCAGCACATTGTTGGAAAACAGCCACCTCATTGTAATTTGTTTGCACATAGTATACATTTATTTTAGAAAAAATTAAGTATTACATTATTGTTTTATCTTGTCAAAAATAGCACAATAATAGCTACATCTTGAATATATATTTATAGAAAAATCTTAAAATTGAATATGTTTTTTGCATTATCATGGGTCATGTTTGGTCCTAAGGAAAATTAACCATGGTATTATTAGACCTATGGTAAAAGTAACCATGTTTTTGGTGGATTGATTACAGTATAACCAGAGTTTTACTACAAATACCATGGTGAAGCTATATCGGGTAGCAAAACCATTATTAATTTGTGGTTACCATGGTTTAACTATAGTAACCATGTTTTTTTTTTTGTTTTATTTTTAGTAAAACCACGGTTAAATTTCCTAAGGGTTGTGTTGTTGTCTGCCATAACTACTCCTAAACCTGTTATAAAACTATGTGAATATTTATCTGCTAAATTCCTTCCCTTTATAATAGTAATTATGTCCTTTTGCTTGTCCTTGACAGCTACTGCTAACATTTGCTAGCAGTTTAATGTTTAACTAAGTAAACAAAGATAAAACTACAATAGTCTATTTACAGCTGTAACTGAAGCCCTGAACAGGACAGTTTTGCCTCTCTGCTCCACCTGGGCGTTTCCACTCCAATCTAGAGTCTCGCGTCCTTTGGGCGGACTTCGCGCGAGGCGAATCGCGTTGCCAGTCAAGGCATGATTTATTAGAGTTGTATTATTGAATGGCGAATTCGGAAATAATCACTTTAGTGCATTCGGTAGGCAACAAAAACAACAACAACAATATAAAATAATAATAATAAATTATAAAAAAAAAAAAATGCAGGGCAGCGGGCCAAATTGGCTGCCAGGCCACCGGGAATTCTCCCGGTTCTCCCGATGGCCAGTCCGCCCCTGCCCCTGGTCTGCAGGAAGGTAGCCCTCCAGAGTCAGGACTGGCTACCTCTGCCCTGGCCTAAACTGCCTGTGCACTTGTACCTGAGCTCGGAAAATAAACTCCAAAAAAGTCTGCTCAGACCTGGAATATTCATCCCACCGAACTTTGAGACACTGTCCTGCAGACATTATATCCAACCCCTCTCAAGCACACTTGTCTGTACTTTTCAAGTATTCCTAAAGACCTTGATTCAGTTATGTTAGCTGGTTCAGTTATGTTAAACTCAGCAGATTTAAGAACGCAAAGACCAGTCTTGCCATGCTACCTCAAAAGAACAAACTCTGAAAGAACAGGAGGACACAAAATGCATCTTTGTGAGAATTAAGATGTGCTGTGCTCTTGTTGTTCAACTGACCGTCCCAGCACATTAAATAAAAAAATAACTATCTTTTAAAACATTTACTTAATCTTTAATGATAAGATCATTTTTTTTTTCTTTTTATTTTGTCTCGAGTGAAAACAAGAGAAGTTTCAAACTTGGAAGCTTCCATATCTTGTCCACCCCCAAATGATTTACAGGATTTCTAACTGTACTGATTCTCTCAAGTCTGCATGCATTGTCCTGGGTCTCTATGAACAAGGTTGAATAAACCCTGTACCAGAAAATTCCAAACAATGTGGTTCTTGAAGGCATAGTTCATACCTGGTATCTGAATTTACAATGTGCCACACTTGATCTGTCACACTACATGTTGATGTTAGTCATACCTTGCTAGTTTTAGTGCAAAAAATGGTTGATGGTTCATTTTTAGGCTAGGAGGAAACATGGAAATGTTGCTCTGATATTGACCAGATATTGTGGTGTGATTTCAAATGTACATAGTTTTGGCAGAGTCTTTGATTAGCATGCAAATCAACACATTCAACCCAAAAGCACAATCACAGCTTTTTGAATAAAGTTTTCTCTCTTCTTCCTTTAGTCTGGTTTGGGCTACATTGCTCTGACTCTGTCCATCATGCACACGCTCTTCTTTGGCTGGGATTTTGCCTTCCACATTGAGGCATATCCATTCTATATGCCGCCAAGCTACTTACTGGCTGTAGCTCTACCCTGCATTGTTCTGCTGTGCCGTTGCTTCCTTCTTCTGCCATGCATCTTCACCAGGCTGACAAGAATCCGCCGGGGATGGGAGAGTAAACACAACTGTCCAGTCTTACAGCACCACCATGTGGTGGCTAATAGAATACCATAGAGGTCTGGGAATGATTTCAAGAAAACTTGGTGCAATTAAGGACTTTGGACTTATATAAAATGAAGTGTTAAACAGGGTTAGATACATTTGGCAGTTAAGTGGTCAACACTTAAAGATGCAAGTCTCAATTGGAACGCAAGTGAAAAAAACATTACAGCTAAGATGCGCTTCGCACAAAGTGTGGACGAGGTTTATAAAGTATTTTGAGACAGGCCAAAATCTTTAAGACTACTTTAAGTCAGCCTTATTTAAAATGGGAACAATAATGATATGATGAGATTGTCACACTGGCAAATTTTGTCTCATCTTCATAAGGGAAAAATAAAAAGACAGATATGATAAGGTAAATTTTATAGTCAAGTTGAGTACTCTGATCGGATGTTAGTGTTATTAGGTACAGTGTGTACCAGCTGTGCTCTTCTCTCAGAGGCACACAGACTAGAGCTCTGCTCACAAGTGCCTCAAGACCTTCAGCTCTCTATTTCTGTTCATTAGAATATAAAAGGCATTATTCGAGTTTTGTTTTGATATCGGAGTCTTGCACCTATGCATAGACTCAAAACTCAGGTCTGTATCACACAGCTTTTAGCTTAATCAATCGTACTGAGGTATAAGTCTTCAACTCCTGGCTCAGCTTTTACAGTTTGTACTAAAATGACTTTACATGGGCCTTGTATTATTACTACAGTATGCCAATACCTCAGATGATCGTCCTCAGGGCCAGTTACTGTGTAAACTCAATTTGCAAACTCCATCTGAGTAATGTGTACTAATAATGACCAAAATTGCATGTTATGAGTGAAAACTGTTATAAACAATGCATGTGTGAAATTATTGTTTGCAATTATGTAAAAAGTTTAAAAGTAATGTTTGGGTGTCTGGTTATTTACACAGATACACAATACAAATTCAAAATGGCCCAGTTGTACAGTATGCAATTACTGCATATGTTGCTCTGAATTATTTTTTACTAAATGTTAATACATTTTGAGTTTCACTTTCCCGGTCTGACTGATTGGCTGTCGTTATTGTGGATGTTGTACTGGTAAGAAGTTTTGAATTGAACTTTAAATCAATCAGTATTTTTGGTGTTGTGAAAGCATGATTTATACATTCAACTTTATTTCACAAAATGGCAATCAACGTCCACGGTGTCATTTAAATAAAACAAGATATCTGGTTTCTGATTTATTATTATTTTAGCACTGAAATTTACAGTATTCATACACAAGAAAATAATTATTCTGTGACATGACAACATCTCCCTTCAAAGTTTGTCAAACGTGTACATCAGAAACTATGCTGAAGGTATTTGAATCATACGAATAAATATAAAAAGTATAGCTATAAATGAAATTCAAATAGATGTTTCAATCCCACTTGAAGAGATCACTTGCTTGTCACAGCTGAAAAGAAGTGCCTCTTATAAATATATACTCCAAGACCTCTTGTGATGCATCCTGATCATCATCACCATTCTGTCTGTGGATTGGCCTTGAACTTGTCATAGTCGTCCATTTTGAAGAAAGCAAGTTCTGTCTCATTGGCTGTGAGGAGAGGTGAGGTGTTAAAATAGAGATTTCAGCAGGTACAGGTTCAGTTTTGCATACACGTTTTATTTTTATGTGCACATGGGCAAAATTAATTACACATAAAAATAAAATATTCTGTTTATCATTCTATGAAAATGTACAAATGCAATCTGCATTGAATCTCAAAGACCTTAATATTGCTTTTACATACCAACACCACATGCTCTTAACCTGCAGCCATCACGAAGAATCAACTTTTCATCATCCTCTAAACTCATTACCAGCTCATTCGTCTGAAATCATGAAAAACAAATATCATTATTAATACTAATAGGTTTAGTCATTTTGTTAACAAAACTATTCATCATGAAAATTTGATTGTTTATAACAATCAAGTGGACATTTCTAAACTTTTGTGAAATAAAAGGTGAAGAATGAACATGAAAGGAGTACAGCTGAAAAACTTGTTCAAGCGCAGCAGTTTTTAAACAAATATAGTCATGTAAATATTACAAAATTGATGCCACAAGTTGTTGATCTGATTTAAAGTTACCTTTGCTCCATGTGCCTGGTGTATGATTTTCATTGTGTCTGCAACAACATATTAACAGGATATTAATGTAATAACTGTTAATCTTATTTATTTGTTTGTTTGAAAAATAAGTGTAGACTTACCATAGTCAAACGTCTTAAAGGGTGGAGGCAATCCAGCTCTTGTTGAAACATCTTAAGAGAGAGAAGTATTTTAGTTTAGTTACCATTATTAATCATTTCTAAATATTAAGCAAATCTGATTTACTCATAAACATGATAAACATATCATGTGAACTGTGGTTACAAGGAATCTGTTGTCATCATGACTTACCTTGCTTAACAAATGTAATAAACTCCTCCACCGTCTGATCTAAATGAACGTCTTTGTAAACCACCGGTTTAAAGTTGCGATGCTCAAAAGACCGAACCAGACGCACTGTCAGAACCGCCCGATCACACATCTCGAGCCCGATCACACACTACACGGATTACAGCTAAAAAAGGAAGCCTAGAAGCAAATAATTAAGGAGAGCAGAGCAGACGCGACCGCTTCACTCTTTTAGCGTACTTCTGTATTTATAATACGTACTAATTTCAAAGAGTTTACTTCCAGCATGTTCTGAGAAAGAATGCAATTCTAGACCAATATAGCCGCTACGTCGATCAGGTCTCATCAGGCAAAAGCAATGGATCTTCAGAACAATAGATATTCAGCATGTGACTCATTCAACGCGGAAACAAAGTGGTAAAGAAAAATAAATATATCCACACTTCAAAACAAATCGTTATGTTTATATTCTATGGCTTGAGTAGCCTATGTTTTCGGACTTTTTAGTGTTAATGTATTTATCCTTGTCAAAAATGGAATGCAAATGAAATATATATTATAATTTGGACACTCTCTAATTGTGATAAATAAAAAATCCTCTAAGAACGAAATATAATTGAAAATTCATGATATTGAAGAAATATGGCTTAGCTCCATGTTTTTGCATGAGTGGAAGCTTATACATTTCAGTGGACTGGCAGAAAGTTGCATGGTAGCTAGCGAATCAGATTGGATCGAACTATTTCAACTATTTTAACGCCCTTGCAATGGACACATTGGTGGCATGACACATAGACTGTAAGGATGTAGTTAGCTATGTTAATTATGCCCCAAAAAAATGTGTGTGTGCGTAAACATAACTTACATAAGACTAAGTGCTCTGTATAAGGGATCAGGGTCAGCATGCGTATGGTCACTTTATCAGGCTGCTGGTGAACCATGGACATGTCGTTTATGACTGAGACTTAGTAAAGTTTATAAACCAGTATTTCTTGAGAAGTGGGACAAAACAGGGAGCAAAATTGAAAAAAATAAAACCTGTACTCAGACAAATGAAACTACATTTATGTATCTTATGTACTAAGCTACTTTGATAGATATGCTTTGATACAACCTCCCAACTTCTCTCATTTTTTTAACAAAATGTGCTTTTTACCTTGGACTGTGTAATATAATTTCAACTTTAACAGCATTCAAGATGTTTTTAACATTTCAAAACACATTCTCATGTTAGCAGATAGATTACACTTTCACATGTGACCAACAATTCCACAACAAATAAAATATCATAATGGAATATTATCAAAATATTCAACTGACGGAGGTGACAGAACTGACGGAGTTGACACATCTGACGGTGGTGACGAAAACCTGAATTTGTAGTTATTTTAACTATTTAAAAAAAAAAAAAAATCCTGTGCTAGACTAACTGAGACTTGTCATGGCACTTGTATACTGTTGCTCTCTCGATGGTCTGATTGCTTCTATTGTTCTCATTTGTACGTCGCTTTGGATAAAAGTGTCTGCTAAATGATTAAATGTAAATGTAAAATGTAAATCTAATATATTGAATCAATCAATTACTGTATTAAAACAAACACAACAAACAGTGAGTATGTTATTGTTTATAATGGTGGTGACATCTGACGGTGTTGACAAATTTGGCGTTTCTTTCACAAAACAAATAGAGTTCATGTAGTAGCCTTTTTTTCTGTTGATGCTAGATGCTAATGGAACCTGCTTCAGGAGAATAAAATGATCTAAACATTTCAAATAATTTCCTCAGAAATTGGAAGATGGTGTTGACATATCATGGTTGTGACACAGGAAATATTAACATTAGGATTTAAAATATTTGAAAACTATAAAACTGACCAGAGCCTGTCTGACAGTGATGTCCTCTGCAGAGGAGGATTGTGGCAAGGGGTTCGTTTAGAGTGACAGCTGCCCCTGATTTTATAAAATTTTAATGAATGTCTTGCGGTGTTGACAAAAAGTGGGGACACAACTTTGAAACCTAATGAAAAGTGAAAGTGAAGTGACCCATACTTGGAATTTGTGCTCTGCATTTAACCCATTCAAAGTGCACACACACACACACACACACCGTGAACACACACCCGGAGCAGTGGGCAGCCATTTATGCTGCGGCGCCCGGGGAGCAGTTGGGGGTTCGGTGCCTTGCTCAAGGGCACCTCAGTCATGGTATTGAGGGTGAAGAGAGTGCTGGATATTCACTCCCCCCACCTACAATTCCTGCCGGACCTGAGACTCAAACTCGCCACCTTTGGATTACGAGTCCGACTCTCTAACCATTAGGCCACGAGTCACGACTTCCCCTTAGTCGACTTCACATGCAGTGAAACATGCATGTGTCACTGAAAAACAACCTTGCTTTGATACGAGATATTATTAAGCGTTGCTTTTCAAAAAACAAGGTCTTTTTCATCTTTAAAAAAAACATTTTTATCCATTTTATAGCAGATGAATGATTGAACCCTTCTCTATGGACACACTGTTTTAGATGTAGTGAGAAGACAATTAGTGTCATAGATTTCACATAATAATGATAAAATTAAATTGAAGGGGATAATTGTGTTAAATACATTCTATTATTAATCCCCATAACATTTACAATTGAAAATATTTTTTTATTTTTAAACCTAATAGCAGTTGCTGGACATGTTTTGTCCCATGTCTCAAAAATCACTGAAATATGAAGGTAATTTGCATATGTAGATTAGTGTACTGTGGTTAATTACTAAAAAGCTTTATATATAATAATATTTGCATTCCAAAAATGTCTAAAAATTTAATACAAAAACATCAGGTTCCACAAACCTGCATTTTAGTGGGTTTTTTTTTACATACATTAACAGTAGATTACCTTAGCTAAGGAATTGGATCAGTTGTTTTGTCCAAACACCTAAATGTAAAATCACTGATAAAAATCATAATACACGTCAGTGTAAAGAACTTCTGTTGCAATGAGTTACTATTTATTTGAATAAAGGGCATCTTAATATGCTCTCAATCTGGCATCCCTGGCGTGACCCTTTGGCCCAGTTAAAAGAACCTTCAATTTCGTGAATTTGATTGGACATATTGCTCAGTACATGCTCCGGCAGCCAATGGAGTGCAAGGGGTGTGGCCATGGGCGTGACAGCCGATACTACAGAAATCGTCGGAGTGTTGCGCGACCATCACAACATTATAACAGACTAAAACATCTACAACCATGTCTGAGGTCAGTATGAACAGACAAGACGCTTTTGTTTGATATGATTGTTTTTTTAAATTTGAAAATGATTTATGTGCTGTAATTTGAACTCTTGGTAAAGAAAACTACATGGTGCTGTTTGAGCACACGGGAACTGCTTAGCATTTCCTAAGTCTTGATAATTAATACTGGTTTACCTCGATCGATAGAGGTAAAAAAAAGAGTCAACTTTGCAATACATGTAGTAAATGACACTGGAGTGCATAACATGGACCTCATGAGAGCGCCATGTCTACGTGGGTGTGGCGTGAATGTAAAAGGCATTATAAATAGAGCTAACGTTACTGAGCGAGCTTTTGTGTTCCGTTTGAGCTATTTCAAAAACGTTGGTTTTACACGCGATACAGATGAATTTCCGTCGCGTTTTTACTATACCTTATCGTAAAATCGTGTAGTTTGACCTAAATTACATTCTTTCGCGAAACACAAAACAAGATGCTGATAGCCTTACCGTTCATTGTTAATTTATGCAAAGCAGTAAAAAGTGAAAGGTAATATTTGCTTACCGCCTCCTATGTTGTTTGCTCTGAAGAATGTTATACATAATTTGGAATGGCATGAGGGTCAGTAAATGATGACAGAAAATACATTTTGAAGTGAAAAATGTAAATGAAAAACATGAAAACCGCTGCGTTCTGTTCAGTTCCGTTTCCGTCTTTTCACTATTACTCCATATACTATTGCTCAACAGCAGGAGCAACTAAAATGCTCTTCAGTTCGATGTTCTTAGATCGTTAGAATAGATTAGTAAAGTTGCAAGTAGATTTTTTTTTTGGTATTACAACATGCGGACTTGACTGCAACACATAAAAAAAAAAAATAACGCGAAAAATATTAGTTGACGTTATAACGTTCTTATCCAAAAATACTTGTCAGTTAAAGGTGTGAGAAGTGGTTTCAGTATTTAGTCTTTATGCACTGAAATCTGATAATATGTTGCCATGATAAGACTGAGGTTTACTCGTGTGGTTACTGTAACAGGAAGATGGACTAACAGAAGTTGGTCGATGATGAGGAGCCTTGGTGCGCATGTCACGTAATTAGGTCAAAGAATCACAGGCAGGGCCATAGCTAGAGGATTGGGGGCCCCCTGAAAAATATTGATGTGCACAGAACATGGGCCTATATAGTATAATTCCTTGATTTTGTCACTGCCTTTCACCCCACTAGCAACGGCCCTGATCACAGGCATAGTAAAGTGTGTGTGTGTGTGTGTGTGAGAGAGAGAGGGATGGAGTTTGGCCCCCGTGATTAGAGATCAGCTGAAACCCTTTTTATTGATTGCTGGCCATTGTGCATGGTTACATAATCAGTTCATGTCACCTGCCAACATTATGGAGCAAGACCAAGAATGTAAAATAGCCATGACTGAAATCTTATCAGTCCCTTTTGTAAGAAATAAGAATGAGACATGAATGCATATGGATGGTGAGGGTTTTACCCTTCTTAATCTGTTTTTTGTATACAGTGCAGAGCTGAGTCTAATTGGGGGGAAATTCAACTAAAAGTGATTAATATTCTGTTCTGATTTAAAGCTCTTTCACACCAAGGACAACAACTATAACGAGAAGAGTACTAGTTAAGAAGTTTTGATAATTATTGTAATTCTATGAGAATAGAATCAAGCAACTATAACAGTAACGTGAGTGCTTACGATAAACTGATTGTTTGTTGGTGTGGACTCTAAGCCTCGTTACACCATGAGTTAAGGATTTTTGAAATTTAGTGTAAAGATGCAATGCCGCATGAAAGCTAGATTAAATTATGCCTGCTCAGACCCATCTCAGCCCCTAGTATCAAAGCATATAGTTGTAATAGCTAAGTAAAGGCATGTATGCCACCTCTGAGCAGCATTAAACAGTCTGTGCAAAGACACCTAAATGCCACTCCAGAAGCACTTCTGTGCCAGCTTTTCAGTATAAATGTTGCTAATGCATTTATGCCACATTTGAGCAGCATTAAATAGTCTGTAAATATGCCTATATTCCACTTCAGAAGCACCTCTGTGGCATCTTTGCTCTGTAAATGTAATGCAATCTACTTATCATTATAGCTGTCTTTATAGTTATAGTCCTTGATGTCAGTGGGCCTATAGTCTTGCAGTTAAATGAATTTCACAAATTATCACCAGTGTCCCATGAATCGCTTGTCAGAAGTGAAACAAATCTATACCGCCTGTGTTGAATCTATAGCAGCACAGCAAATTAAGTCATGTTATGAATTTGAGTTGAGTTGTGAATTTGGTGAGAAGAACCATAGATATGTATAGATTCCCCATTCGACCACTCCAAGCACGTAAATGCGGCTGCCATCTTGGAACGGTCAACTTGACGTCATCCACCATAGTGTTGGTTCGCACAGACCCGTTGAGCCGTTCTGTGCAGGATTGTGGCATCTTTCGAATGTTCAGTGATTACTATGGTGAATGACGTCATGTTGAGCATTACAATATGGTGGACGGCTTATGTGTAGCGGCCCATAGAAACAGTCGCTAATGAGGCATCTACGTATACATATCTATGATATGAACGGCTCGCTGTTGATCCAGTTTTTTGAATGAATCATTTGAAACACTCACACACTCATGAGTTACAGGATTGCATCAGTCTGATGAATCATTCACTGAATGAACTCACTCACTAAACTGCAAATTAGTGTAACTATCAGTTTTGTCTCACAATTTTTGTCTACTTAAAGGGATAGTTCACCCAAAAATGAAAATTGTCATCATTTACTCACCCTCGAGTAGTTCCAAACCTGTGTGAATTTCTTTGTTCTGCCGAACACAAAGGAAGATATTTTGAAGAAAGTGTGTAACCAGGCTGTTTTGGGGCACCATTGGCATTAAAAAAATACTATGGAAGTCAATGGTGCCCCAGAACTGCTCTGTTTCCCACATTCTTCAGAATATCTTCCTTTGTGTTCAGCAGAACAAAGACATTCATACAGGTTTGGAACTACTTGAGGGTGAGTAAATGATGACAGAATTTTCATTTTTGGGTGAACTATCCCTTTAAGGGTTGTGAAACTTCAATATTACTGACTGATTGTCCATCACTGCATGTATTTGTAGAGTGTTCTGTAAACTCATGTTGTTGGTTTTCCACAGGCTGAGTTTCAGAAAGCAGCAGAGGAGGTCAAACTGCTGAAAGCGAAACCAACGGATGCTGAGGTGCTGGAAATTTATAGTCTGTACAAACAGGCCACTGTAGGAGATGTTAACATAGGTGAGCTTTTCCTTATCAAAATTAAAGTGAATAAATAAATGTGGCCTACGTTTATCTCTAAATCAAAATTGCAGCTCTTTAAACAAATGTGTGTTTTTCCAGCTCGACCGGGCATGTTAGATTTCACTGGCAAGACCAAATGGGATGGATGGGAGTCCAAGAAAGGTCAGTTTCTCCTCCCTACCAGCAGAGGGCAGTGACATATCATTTTAAGTTTGTTTTTTCAGCATCTTAACTTACAACACTGTAAATGAGCTCCAAAAGCAGCTCACTCTGTGTGTGTCTCTCTGTGTTTTTCTTCTCTTGCACTTTTCAGGTATGAGTAAGGATGATGCTCTGAAAGCATACATCGCTAGGGTAGAAGAGTTGAAGGGGAAATACGGAATCTAATAGATGGAACCCATCATGGCCAGCCTGCCTTTACCTGTACTGTTCTCCCATTAAGCGCCTTTAGGCCTCCAGTGTGTCCCCTCACAAGGGTGTTACAGTTACGCTGTAGCATGCAGACTCTGTTCTGTGTGAGATAATAGGCACATTCCTCGCAGGCCAAGAGAAATCGTCCACCAGTAACCATGTAGTGAAAAGCCCTAATGAATTCAAATTTATGCAATGCCATAAAATAACTTTTTTCAAAACCATGTTTGCTTTGTATTTCTTACAAACACTGACTAAGAACAACATGTTTGATTTCCCTTAAAAAGTTAGATTTTTTTTGAGACCCTGTGAAAGTGCATTTACTGTATGAGTGTTGAATTTAAGTGTTTCAAGATGTAATACTGCATTTCTGTAAAATAGCAATATTTTCTATGCAATAATCGAGTTGTTTTCCTGAGACAGACTTAATAATGTGTCTAGCTGTAACTAATATCAAGTGGATCATTCCTAATACACAAGATCTGCCTTAATTGTACCATAGCCAGTACTTGATATTATTAACGTCCGATCAGTCATTTGATTGCAGGTATGAGGTATAGGCTCACATCACCTGACCAGACATTTACAAACACACAAGGGCTTTAAAATATTTCACTCTAGTTCATTGGGTTTATGTGGTTGGTGAGTGTGTAAACATCAACGTAAGGTTTTAATTGACCTATGTCCCTATTTCCACAATTTCTGTCCCACCTAATGTCTTCACCTCAGTCTGGAAAGGGCTCAAAGTCCTTTTGCTAGAGACTATAAATTGCATAATTATGTTTTGGGTCACAATCACCCAAAAGGGACTTTGGCCCATCAATAATTATGATAATCAGCAGTTTAGATAATTAGAGATTTCTGTGAAGATAAACATTCTTAGTGTTTAAGGTCTACCTTTAGTAGTAGCTACATTCTTGATACCAACAACAGATTATGTTACTAAATACACTAGTTATACTACAACTTAGTGACTAATCATTTTTACTAGTAAGTAGCCATTTTACTATAGCGTTGAGTGAAAAATGGAAATGAATATAAATATTAACTTATTTGTTAAAATAGTTCAAGCAACCTAGGCTACTGGAAAAGTTTATAATTGGATCAAAGCCCCACAAAACTAAAAATGGAACAATGGGATACTATACTGTTAAAATAATTATTTTATATATAATTATATTTAAAGCATTCGCTAATCGCTAAGGCAATTTTTTATAGCCACAACTTATGTAAATTAATATTGTACACATTTTTTATGCATAATTTGACGATTTTTTTTTTTTTTTTGGGCACACCATGCATAAAAGTTTAGGCTTTATACAGTATTACTATTTATTTATTCTATATTAGGGCCTATATACTATATCAAAGATGCATATTATAAAGTTTCCAAGACAGTGTTACTTCATAGCAAACATAAAGAAAATTAGTTGTAAAAAAATAAATAAATAAATCCCTTAGGACAAAAATGCCCAAGTTTGAAGAAACTCTTTAAAGATGCTGCTGGTAATTCCTAGTTACCGAAAACCTCCGTGACCGGAAAACTAACGCGAAGCGACCGTGATCTGCGTGTCTAGGAGCACGGGACGGGCGGGTTTGAAGACTGAACTACTTTTGCTGATCGACGTCAGTTAATGTTATACTAAAATTATACTGTACTTTCGACTGGAGCTGACTTGGCTTCTTCGTCTCGCTTCTCCTGGTCTGTGGGCTTTAAGAATGCACGTTGAAATCAACATGACGGCAATAAATATCAGGGTAATGCCTTTTAAATGTATTTTAAATGTTTATTTGACGTTTGTTATTCTTTAAAGTGGAATCTTTCATTTACTGGGAATGAAAACCCTGCTGAAAAAAACAATAGAATCCTGCCCAAAACACAATAGAAAATCTAATGGATTTAATGGTTATAATGGGAATTGTATTGGTTTTAATGGAAACTATAATGGTGTCTACTGGTAGGCTATGTGATGGATTCTATTGGTGGGATGTTAAATCCTATTGGAAAAATGCCCAAAACACACTACAAAAAGGAATTTTGTAATGGTTTTACTGGAAAAAGCTAATGGTTCATAATGGTATTTTAATGGAAACCATTGGAATTTCTGTGATGGTTTCTATTGGGCATCTATTGTTTTTTTTAGCAGGGAAGGCAAGATAAGCTAATATTTAGCTTAATTAACTTAATATTTAATAACGCAAGTTCAACAGCACCAAGACTTGGATAAGAAATTATAGGCTACAACAAAATGAGGCATTGTTTACATGATTGTGAAAGGGAAAAGTTTGTTATTTACAGAAATGCTTTTCTTATAATAGGCTAACCTATTCTTATTAAACTACATATTTTAAATTTAAATAGATTTAAAACACTTGAATTTTCCAGCAGTCTAGCAGTTTTCAGTCTTCAGAAAGGGCAAAACATTGCCTGCAGCAGAATCTCATGTTGATACAGATGTGGATCAGATTTCTTTTGATAACTCTGTTTCTCTCTAGGTTGGGGCTGTTCCACGTGTGAAGTCCACTCCTCTTTTTTTAGACTTATTTTGCCGCAGTCTTATTATCCTGTGTACATTTCTGTCTGTCATCCTCTCATCAATTGCAGTGTGTGATGGTCACTGGCTGCTCACCGGCCGCCGTATGTTTGGTCTGTGGTATTTCTGCTCACTGGAAGAGCAGCAGGGCTCTGTGTTGGGGTCCCAGAGTTTTAAAGCATCCTCTAACTGCACTAGACATCTGGAGGAGGCAGGGGTGGATGGTCTGGGTGTGGGCTTGGCGGCGTGTCGTTCTGTGATTACTCTGGCTGTGGTCAGTGCCATATTCGGACTGGAGTTGCTTGTGATGTCACAGGCCAGCGAAGGGAGGGACTTCAGTCGACGCTGGACCCTCGGGGCACAGCTAGTAGTGCTGGCGGGGGTAATGGCTGCCGGAGGGGTCGCAACTTTTGTACTTCTGTTAGGGGCATTTGCAACACTCTTTGGGTTTACTCTCACCTTCTGGTGTCAGTTCACTGCCACCTTCCTGTTCTTCCTCAATGGAATGGCAGCGCGGCACATCCAGCATATTGAACCACTGCTGCCCTTTAGTGGCCATCCTGACAAAGGCTGGCACTAACAATAAACTCTCTAAAACTTGGAGAAGCTGCATAAGAAGCTGTTGTTGGTTCATCTTGAGTAGTTCTGTATCTGCATTATTTTGCATCAAGTGATTCTGAAGATTTATAAATAATGATTTATAAATGGCGAACTTTCTAAAAGGTCCCAAAAGGCCCAATGAATCAATGTTAATATGAAGGAATTTTCCGTTTTCATTTATCAAAGGTGTTTTACCTGTATTTTAAATTACATATTGCAATGTGTTGCATTTTAGGGTTGAAGGAAATGTCTGTAAACTTATTAGAAAATATCAAGGCAGAAAATTACTGCAAACCTGGTGTGGAAATACATGTTTTAAGTAGCTTGTTTGAATGTATTTTATTTATTTTACAATCATTAATAATGCTTTCACAGCAGATTGTTTCATTCTATCATTTTTATTTTGTCATTCATTTTTAATTTTATTTCATGTAATTAATATAATTGATGACCAGCAGCTGACAACTGACTCCAGTTTCATCTGTGAACAATTCATCTTTACAGTTAATTTAATAAAGCATAATAGTTTATTCAATAAAGAATTCTCACGTTTACATCATTAAACAGACTTTCACAGTATTTTAGTACTTTCTTAACTATACACGGGGATCAGATAATTTAATATCAAGATTTTTCTTTTCTTTACATTTTTCTGTTTTACAACTCACAATATTTCACAGGACAATACATGGATAATATGTGTTCAAGGCATCATCATCAATATTTACACAGATATACAAAGGGAAGAAAAAATATATAAAGGGGTCAAGATGTGTCTTTTTTAAAATATGTTTCTTGAGGTTCACTTATGAAGGTAATTGTATTTATTTATTTATTTTTAATGAAAAAACAGTATTTTTATTTTTTTGCTAAACTTGATTTCTCACCTCCCAAAATGCTAGATTTTGATGCTCAGTTTCCTTTAAGAGTGTGCTTACACTTGGCAGGTTTGGTGTGATTGCTCTGTTAGTGCATTTCATTTGTATAAGTGTGAACGCTGCCATCAAAACCTTGGTGCGCATCAAACAAGTGACCCAAGACCCACCTTTCCAGGGTTCTCAGTCCACTTCGAAACAAAGGAAATTTTCCAAATACCCACACTTGTGGTCTTGGCCACTTGAGAGCACGTGCACACAACAGGAAGTAAGTGCTCAAGACTGTCCCAGACACACAGTGCATTCCAAACGGGATATATCGCCCTCCGAAGGGCACTTTAGAGTGAAAACAATCATGGTCGCCATATTGAAGGGTCGTTCAATATGCTGCTCAAAACTGGCCACTTCAAAGGGCCCTTCGAATGAAGGATTTCGAAGGGTACAACTGATGGACACTTCGGGCCCCCATGATCCTTGATCGCTGATTCTTTCCATGATGATGGTGCTCTAATTATTGAGATGAATTTATTAACATGCGCATCATGTGCCGATTAATTAAAGATAAAGTTATTATTAAAGATAATAGTTATCATTGTGTTCATTTAGAAAAAACTGAATAGACATTACAAAAAAGCTTTAGAAAGAAATATCTTTAGAAATACATTTTTTATTTTTATTTTATTTTAATTCAACATACAAAAATACAAATAAATAGTGAAATATGAAATTATAAAAAAAATAATAATAATACTCTAAATATAAAACTAAAAGCGCCAGTAAATGGTGACAAATCGTCTCAGGTTACGTATGTAACCATGGTTCCCTGAGAGTAGGGAACGAGACACTGCGTCCTCTAAGGGTCGCTATGGGGAACGCCGTCAGCGTGACCCATGTCTGAAGCATACATACAAAAACACCACCTGTTGGCCGGCGACAGCCTATGACATCACTACCGGCGCGACCACAGTATAAAGGGGCGCTGGGAAAATATGTCATCCACTTCTTCGTCTGAAGCTTGCGTCTGAAGCATGGCACCGCGCCTAGAGGACGCAGTGTCTCGTTCCCTACTCTCAGGGAACCATGGTTACATATGTAACCTGAGAAGTTCCCTTTCGAGGGAACTTTGAACTGTGTCCTCTAGGGGTCGCTATGGGGAACGGAATACCCACGCCGCCATGCTGAGGGGAGTGCAAGCCAAGCACAAGAGGCGAGCACTAAGTACCAACTCTACCCGGCTAAGGGAGTTGCCCCTGGGACGGCTGTCAGTGACATTATCCCCTACGGCTAAAGACCCGAGCTGCATACTCTGAAACTTACCTGTTAAGGGCCGGGACTCCCGGACCCAGGGTAGAGCTCGAAGGCTTAGAATCATGAGAAAAGATTCCTTTAAGGGGATACGGCCAAGTGCCTAGGATAGTAGCTAGGTCCTGGCCTGTCACCCAGGGGCTACCGCTTGCTCTGCATGAGCTAAATGAGGGAACTGTCTCAACAGACCCTTGGTAGCAACACCCTGTTCAAGTCAGTATAACTGTAATACATAGGCAGAGTGGGGCCCAAGGCGAAACCGGGGCCTGACCACCTCAAGAAAGGGCACGAAGCTGCGGCGCGTAACCCCTACCATACAGGATTTTAGAAAGAACGCAAAACACTTGTGCGATCTTACCACAACGTGGATTTTAGAAAGTGCCCAGAGACTAGCGTGCGCACTTACCATAACATGGATTGTAAACCCCGTTCTAGGGAATCACAGAGGCTGTTATTCCCAAGCGAGCAGCTTAACAGGGAGGCAGAGAGAGGCCTAACAACCTGAAGTTGCTGATTTCGAGCTCTGGGGAGCGGAGAATCTAACTCTCAGCATGAGTGGGAACTCAGACACTCAGAAGGGAGCGGCATGTTCATAGGTGACCCTCTACGGTGAGGGGAGCAATGCTAGCTCGACCAACCAGGAGAGCATGATGCTGCTGTGACAGCTCCGGAGAGCGGAAAACTCAACTCTCAGCATGAGAGGGAACTCAGATGCTCAGTAGGGAGCGGCATGCTCATAGGTGACCCTCTATGGTGAGGGGAGCAATGCTAGCTCGACCAACAAGGAGAGCAACCTCCTAGCACCTGAGGTTGCTGAATCACAGTGCACGGAAGGGAGCCGTGTGCTCATAAGTGACCCTCTAAGATGAGGGGAGCAATGCTGGCTCTACCATAAGGAGAGCATCTCCAAATCACAGAGCTCTGGGAAGCGGAGAACCCAACTCTCAGAATGAGAGGGAACTCGGACGCTCGGAAGGGAGCGGCATGCTCAAAGGTGACCCTCTATGGTGAGGGGAGCAATGCTAGCTCGACCATAAGGAGAGCAACCTAGCAGGGAGGCATAAAGAAGCCTAACAACCTGAGGCTACTGTGACAGCTCTGGAGAGCGGAGAACTCAACTCTCAGAATGGGAGGGAACTCAGACGCTCAGAAGGGAGCGGCATGCTCATAGGAGCAATGCTAGCTCGACCGACAAGGAGAGCAACATAACAGGGAGGCAGAGAGAGGCCTAGCAACCTGAGGCCGCTGCATCACAGCCCTCGGAAGGGAGCAGCATGCTCATAGGTGACCCTCTGAGATGAGGGGAGCAATACTGGCTCGACCGACCAGGAGAGCACCTGAGGCCGCTGAATCACAGCCCTCGGAAGGGAGCAGTGTGCTCATAGGTGACCCTCTAGATGAGGGGAGCAATGCTGGCTCTACCAACAAGGCACTCATACTCAGAAGGGAGCGGCATGCTCATAGGCGACCCTCTATGGTGAGGGGAGCTATGCTAGCTCGACCGACAAGGAGAGCAACCTAACAGGGAGGCAAAGAGAGGCCTAGCAACCTGCTAGCTCTGCTGACACGGAGCTCAGATACAAGGGCAACCTATCACCAAGCTCTGTGGAGCGGAGAGCTCAACTCTCAGTATGAGAGGGAACTCAGACGCCCAGAAGGGAGCGGCATGCTCATAGGTGACCCTCTATGTTGAGGGGAGCAATGCTAGCTCGACCAACAAGGAGCTGTAGGCTGCTGATGACAGAGCTCTGGAGAGCGGAGGACTCAACCCTCAGCATGAAAGGTTGAACTCAGATGCTCAGAAGGGAGCGGCATGCTCAGGCCCGTCACCAAGGGGGGGCATTAGGGGGCAGTGCCCCCCCAAATGACTTGACATGCCCCCCTGCTTAAATGATCTCGAGTGAACTTAATATTGAGAACAAAAAAGTTTATTTTACTGATCTAGTCACGTATTATAACGTGATATTATAAAAATCACGTATTCAGCAGCATTTAGCTCAAAGAACCACTAATCTCTACAACGGTAAATTATTAGGAAGCTATAACACAGTGGCGTAGCGGACGGGCACACAGTGCGGGGCGCGCAAATAGCAGCACATAAGGATTCACACCGTCACCTCACGCACCTGGGTAGGGTTGCACCAGCCATTCGTAAGTTCTTACTTAAATTAAAACGTTAAGTCCACACTAGAGGCTTAGTAACTACTAGCTAGTTTGTAACTAAATCTATATATTATTTGGTTGCACCAGTTGTTCGTAAGGCAGGAGTACGTAGCTAGTAGTTCGTAAGCTCTCCGTAAAGTAATGCGTAGTCGCATAATATGACGTTTACCCTAAATCATCCAATATAAACCTTCAAATATGCAAGCAGAACTTGATTAAATGCTATGAATTTTAATTTATCCTTCATTCTAACTTCTTTTGCCTCACGTATACTAACGGTAAAAACAAGTTTCCATTAAAAACGATACATTAATAACATTAGTCTATATGTAAGCTATTTTATATGTAAATAACATTCAGACACTGTAATTGAAATAAATAAGGATCAATAAATACTGAAAAAATAAAAAAACATAAGAAATGCCATTTGTTTATTATTTCATCTGACATGCGCAACACGGACCGAAGCACACAGATGTGCGCTGTAGATGGGGTGTTGAAGACGCGCTAACAAAAACAAAGTACGTTTTTTCACATATTGTTCTCTCTCTTAATATGTACGTGAGTGTAAATGTCAGCAGCATCATATATGCCTAAAGGATTGAAGGTTGTCAGGTAAAAGAAGAGCATATTGATGCAGTTCACTCAGTCTGCTATTTTATTCCAACCGTTACTCCTGACCAGACGCTTCCGTAAATATTTAGTTTATACGTAGAGTTACACTTCAACTAAGTGTAATGGTGCAATGAACAAATATTTAGTAGTGCGTAAGTTGTAACTTAGTGCCCATTTACGTCAAAACTAGGCTAAGTTGTAACTTACGTACAGCTGGTGCAACCGGCCCCTGCAGCGCTTCTGTGTAGGGAGAAAAACATAATGAAACATCATAGGCCTATATAAAAGGAATAAAATAAATAGTCCTGAACGAAATGTATTTCACTTAAATAATCACTTAAATAATTAGTTCATCACGATCTCACAAAGTTAAGTTATAATCAACGAATCTATCTCTACACTGCGCAGTGAATCTCTATTTACATAGTGTTATGAAGAGAAGATTTGCGAGCGTGCAGAACAAAACTCTGGCGATTTGAGCGGTGATTCTCACATAGCCTACATAAAAGTCATAATATAACATATAACACAAAAGTCGACCGATTATCGACAGACTATCTTTTTAAATACGTTTTAATATAGAACTTGATCAATTTAAGTAATAATACAGGTTGTTATTGTTTTGGTGAATGTCTGTTTCTGAGATCATAAAAATTGTGCCCCCCTATGAAAACTAAATGCCACCCCACTGAAGATTTTCTGGCGACGGCCCTGGGCATGCTCATAGGTGACCCTCTATGGTGAGGGGAGCAATGCTGGCTCGACTAACCAGGAGACCATGAGGCTGCTGTGACAGCTCCGGAGAGCGGAGAACTCAACTCTCAGCACGAGAGGGAACTCAGACGCTCAGAAGGGAGCGGCATGCTCATAGGTGACCCTTTATGGTGAGGGGAGCAATGCTAGCCACTGCCTGAAACCTGGGTAAGATAGATATCCTCAGATAGCCATGCACCTCAATAGGAGGCGTCCCCTGTCAAGAAACTCCGCAGACTTTAATGGACAGTAAAAAAAAGGCAGAACACCGTATAACTCCAAGCTGGCACCGTAACTTCATTTTGACGCACAGTTAAACAAAGGCAGAACGCCGTTACTCAATTTGAGCGTTCCAAACAAAGTGAAAGAGCGGTAACTGGTGTTATACGTGTTCTGCCTTGGTTTCTCCGGGGCTTTTTGAAGTTACGGTTGAGATGACCCATTATTTTCTCGGAAAAACAACGAAATTGACTCAAGATACTTACATGATAATGGATGTCTTGAATGTCCCAAAAATATCAATAACTAATTTTCGTCAAAAATCGAAGTTACAGTCTTTTGCCTTTGCAGGGCAGTATTGTAATAATGTAAATTATGTGAAAAATAATGCGATTTTGGAACCACCAAGCATGAGAGCATGTTCTAGTACACCCCCAAAACAAAATCAAGACTTTGCAAAAGAGCATAATAGGACCCCTTTAATATTTACAAGTAAATCTCCACATTATTCGTAGCTTTCTATCTCAACCCCCCCCCCCCCCCCCCCCCCCCCAATCTAGTTTTGACGTCCAGCAAGCCTTTTTTAGTTAAACCCCACCCCACCCCCGTAATTCGCACCCTGGTTGTTTGGTCCCCTACAACCTTCAACCCTTCGAAGCTCTCCAGAGGGTAAACCCCTTTGAAGGGATTATGGCATTGAGATGAGCCCTTCCGAATGGAACGAAGGGACAGATATAGCTAGATGCCCTATTGGCGGCTGTTTCTATATGCCGCTATATTTAAGCTGTCTGCCATATTGGAATAGTCTAAGCAGGTCCGTGAACATTTGAGAGCAAGTTTCCTGTGTGTCTGCAAATGCCGAGCTTTGTCATGAAACTCTAGTTGCCATTAACGCAAACTGATGATATTCACAGCATTAAACTACTTGGCACAAGCTGATTGGTTTATGTTGCATACGCAGCCAGTTAGCTTGCTGCTTTACATTTAAATGGCTGGTTAGCATCCACTAGAGCATTTCACAGTGCACTTTCAGAGTTCATCTGAAAGCCTTCCCCAGCTCCACCTGTATAGATCTTCTATGGGTTATTACCCAATGCCAATGCGCTATAGATGGAGCGATGAAGTATTTTGCTCCGCCTAAAGAACGCTTCACCACAACTTCTTCCTCTTCGGCTTTTCCCACGTTTTCACAGCAGCTTTATCAAGAACAGGCTTGCTCTGCGGTGAGTGATGCTGGCCAAAGAGCCAGGCAGGAGGAGGAGAGGAGAGCAGTTGAATCGGTAAAGTGCTTGATAGGGACTCGCAACGATTCTATCCTATCCTAATGTGTGCGCGCGCCATGAGTGTAGAATCCGTAAACACTTTTTAATAAAACGTAAATTCGTCCCCCGCGATTTTTTGGCCAAGTCAAGTCAAGTGCGTTCATTGGGGTTTCCATGGGCCAATGCGAATAAATCTAGATTTAAATAAAAAAAGACACAATATTGTCGGACCTGACGTTTTATTCTTATCCAAAACAACTAGATGCAATGATAGGTTACATATCTACACTACCAGTCAAAAGTTTTTGAACAGTAAGATTTTGAATGTTTTTTAAAGAAGTCTCTTCTGCTCACCAAGCCTGCATTTATTTGATCCTTAATACAGCAAAAGCAGTATATTGTGAAATATTTTTTTACTATTTAAAATAACTGCTTTCTATTTGAATATATTTTAGAATTAAATATATTCCTGTGATCAAAGCTGAATTTTCAGCATCATTACTTCAGTAATTCAGTGTCACATGAAATCATTCTAATATGCCAATTTGCTGTTCAAGAAACATTTTTTCATATTTACATATTATTATTATCAATATTTAAAACAGTTGAGTAATTTTTTTTCTGGATTCTTTGATGAATAGAAAGATCCAAAGCTCAGTGTTTATCTGAAATAAAAAGCTTTTGTAACATTATACACTATACCATTAAAAAGCACATTTAGCCCAGTGCACAGCAGCTGTTTTAGATGTTCGGTAAGTTCATTTCTTTTATGGTCTGGACCAAAAGAACCAAACTACAAGTGTAAACACACCCTAAGACTTTTCAGAAACAGCCATTGTTTTGATTAGCCAACGTCATTACGTCTCATTCCTCGGGTGCTTCTCATTTCTTAAATAGTGAGGAAACGAGGACACACAAATTAGGAAATGAGACGTGCCTCTTGTCACCTCGCTGCTCACCACTTCTGGGAGGCTATGAAAGGTAAATTCGGTATTGATGTTTCAATGTGGATGCAAATGTCTGTTAAAGTGTGACATTGCAGTGTGGATAGAGTAGAAAAAATACTCTTTTGCAGGGAGGAGGATTTTTTGCGGTCTGAAAAGTATTTTATATATGGTAAAATGAGCTCTTATGTCAAAAGATCAAAGAAAATGTAATACTTCAAGTCATGACCCCTTTAAATAGTATCACATATTGTGCTGTCATTACCTAATATTGATGTTTTCTCATATACATAATAAGTTACTTTCACTGCATACAGGCATTTGTTTCATAATAACTATAACACCATCAAGAACAGTCAGATACAAGACAAATACAATCATTTTCATAAATTGTTTGTTATGGCTTGTTTGTTTTAGTTAATCTGAGGGATTGTGTAGTTTTAATGGACTGTGCATGGTTTTAGCTGTTGGATTGTGGTTTGAGTGATCTGAGGTGGTGTTGGATGCTTGTGGTCAGGTGATCAGCTAGCAGCCAGTGGCCCATTGGTTTGTCTCCTGTATTGACAGTCCACCCAATGCCAATGCGCTATAGATGGAGCGATGAAGTATTTTGCTCTGCCTAAAGAACGCTTCACCACAACTTCTTCCTCGTCGGCTTTTCCCACGTTTTCACAGCAGCTTTATCAAGAACAGGCTTGCTCTGCGGTGAGTGATGCTGGCCAAAGAGCCAGGCAGGAGGAGGAGAGGAGAGCAGTTGAATCGGTAAAGTGCTTGATAGGGACTCGCAACGCATCTAACCTATCCTAATGTGTGCGCGCGCCATGAGTGTAGAATCCGTAAACACTTTTTAATAAAACGTAAATTCGTCCCCCACGATTTTTTGGCCAAGTCAAGTCAAGTGTGTTCATCGGGGTTTCCATGGGCCAATGTGAATAAATCTAGATTTAAATAAAAAAAGACACGATATTGTCGGACCTGACGTTTTATTCTTATCCAAAACAACTAGATGCAATGATAGGTTACATATCTACACTACCAGTCAAAAGTTTTTGAACAGTAAGATTTTGAATGTTTTTTAAAGAAGTCTCTTCTGCTCACCAAGCCTGCATTTATTTGATCCTTAATACAGCAAAAGCAGTATATTGTGAAATATTTTTTACTATTTAAAATAACTGCTTTCTATTTGAATATATTTTAAAATGTAATATATTCCTGTGATCAAAGCTGAATTTTCAGCATCATTACTTCAGTAATTAAGTGTCACATGAAATCATTCTAATATGCCAATTTGCTGTTCAAGAAACATTTTTACATATTTACATATTATTATTATCAATATTTAAAACAGTTGAGTAATTTTTTTTTTCTGGATGATTCTTTGATGAATAGAAATATCCAAAGCTCAATGTTTATCTGAAATAAAAAGCTTTTGTAACATTATACACTATACCATTAAAAAGCACATTTAGCCCAGTGCACAGCAGCTGTTTTAGATGTTCGGTAAGTTCATTTCTTTTATGGTCTGGAACAAAAGAACCAAACTACAAGTGTAAACACACCCTAAGACTTTTCAGAAACAGCCATTGTTTTGATTAGCCAACGTCATTACGTCTCATTCCTCGGGTGCTTCTCATTTCTTAAATAGTGAGGAAACGAGGACACACAAATTAGGAAATGAGACGTGCCTCTTGTCACCTCGCTGCTCACCACTTCTGGGAGGCTATGAAATGTAAATTCGGTATTGATGTTTCAATGTGGATGCAAATGTCTGTTAAAGTGTGACATTGCAGTGTGGATAGAGTAGAAAAAATACTCTTTTGCAGGGAGGAGGAATTTTTGCGGTCTAAAAAGTATTTTATATATGGTAAAATGAGCTCTTATGTCAAAAGATCAAAGAAAATGTAATACTTCAAGTCATGACCCCTTTAAATAGTATCACATATTGTGCTGTCATTACCTAATATTGATGTTTTCTCATATACATAATAAGTTACTTTCACTGCATACAGGCATTTGTTTCATAATAACTATAACACCATCAAGAACAGTCAGATACAAGACAAATACAATCATTTTCATAAATTGTTTGTTATGGCTTGTTTGTTTTAGTTAATCTGAGGGATTGTGTAGTTTTAATGGACTGCATGGTTTTAGCTGTTGGATTGTGGTTTGAGTGATCTGAGGTGGTGTTGGATGCTTGTGGTCAGGTGATCTGTGTGCTGGGACGTGTCAGCAGTGAGACCTGTGTCAGCGGGAGGCCACTGTTACTCAGGGAACCGTGATGCACCCTGGGGTCACCATGGAAGCGCTGTTTCAGGCGCCACCGTCTCCATCGTCTTTGGACTTCATATTGTACCTGTGGAAAGTTAAAGGTCAATAGTTGTTAAAGATTTACTCGTGAAACATAAAACAGAACCGTCCTGCTTCTTATGCCTAGAGCGGGATCCGATAATGACAAGTGAGTCTAAAATGTGCAGGAAATGTGTGATGTATTAAACTCAGACTGTCCCTGGAAAGCATAACCTAAGATAATTTAATTCAAATTTCAATTTTTTTTGATTCACTCACCTCTCCATTCAAAAAACAGTACAGCAGTGCCACAATAAAGCCCTGTAATATCAAACTCAACATGAAACAGAAGCAAAAGTCAAAGTGGATAATTTTATAAAGCCAGAGAGAATATAAATAACAAAAACAATGTCCAATAAATGTAATATATAACATTTGGGATTCATTATTGTATATTTTTTCCTGTTCAATCTGCTGTACCTGCAAACATACAATACACCCACATAATAAAGCTGTATATCTATATACTAGATAGCAAACCTCAGCTGCCTGATTGTTTATCATTGCAAAAATGTAAACTGTATTATCGCACGGCTCTATATATGAACTTGGATATATAATTAATCTAACTTTATCCGCATACATACAGCAAACTCACGTGAAGCAATATATACAATACAGCAATTCACAGCTGCATGATTGTTTATATTGTTGCAAAAATGTAAACTGTATTATCACACAGATCTATATATAAAGTAGGGTATATATTAAATCTAAATTCATCCACATACATAAAGGGATATACATTATATAACAAAACACAACTGTTTTTTTATTATTTTGTTGCAAAATGTAACCATATTATCACCCAGTTCTTTATATAAAGTTGTATATGTATTATCAGCATACATACACTATATTCATGTAAAGCAATATATACTATACAGAATATATAGTATATACTATACTATATTTTTTTACCCAAAATGTATATACAGTATGTATAAATGTAAATGTGTATAAAATGTTTATCCATATACAGTATACTCACGCATCTCAACTACTCGATTGCTCGTGTCATCGCAAAATGTAAATTACACTATAGGTCAGCTCTAATCTGCTAAATGTGCCATAAGGCATGAAGATATTATAAACATTAACATCATTAACTTCTGTAAAGCTACTTAGAAACAATGTATGTTGTCAGAAGCGCTATACAAATAAATTTGCCGTGACTGCTCCTGTGTGTATGTGTTTGTATAAAGAAGAGATGTTGAATTGTATATCATCACCTGTGTGGATGCTAATGCTAGCTCAATGCCATTCCAGATTTTGAAGGTTAGCATGCTCACTCTATCAGGGAAAAAGGCGAAGAGCACATACTGCAGCCCAAACAGCGACACTAAGAGAAATGTAGATTTCGCCAGCTTCCTACACCATAAAAAAAAATAGGATGATGAGTAAGAGTTCTGCATCTGTTTTATGCACTCATTTATTTTTCAATTATACAAAGCTGTTTTTGTTCAACTGGAGTATGTAATTTCTGTGACCCTAGCCATACCCAATAAAAACAGCAAAACAAAATTATTTTCCATTAAAAATGCATACTATTTTTGTCACAGTCATTATTTTTGCAATTCTGTTTGTTACTGCTAGTGTTATTTTCTCTCACCTGTGATGATTGATTTCATTTCCATGCATGTCAGGAGCTTTAAGTTTTGCCACTAATGTCCGAATAATACTCAGAAAAAACAGCATGTTTACCTGAAAAACAGTTCCCTTGAGATAATTAAAAAGACTATTCATTGTTCCATAAACTGTTGGATATTTCAAAAATATTATAAACATGACACGACAGTATTATGAATAATTGTTTAAAAACATTGTAAGCAGAGCCATGTGAAAGTAAAAACACTGTTTAAATTTGAGAGAATAGGCCAGAAGCTGGCCGAATCAAACTTGAACTGGAAAGTTTGCTTACTGTGATAAAAATAATGACTGGAGCTCGCAGTATCCACCATATCCAGCCATGATCTCTTGTCTCCCAGCATCTGACAGCACACATACACAACATATTGTGTGTTCTCATGCACTTTCATGCTGGTTTAAAATAGCCTCTCTTACATAATACAAATATAATAAATAATCTTTTGTTGTTGTCCAAAGGAGGTTGGTATAAACAAAGAAAGTCCCTCGAGAGATCAGACTGAGCTTAAAAGAGTCCAACTCTCAACTATAACCCACTCTGAAACTGATTTTTCAATGTTTGTGAACGTACCCTTCATCCTGATGCAGGTATTTGGCCAAACTCCAGCTAATAATAATAAGCATTGGGATCCCTGTGGGAACAAAATTAAGCTTTAATTGTATATCTGGAATATGCATTCCCTTCACTTCAATTTGTGCTCATGCAAATTATTTGTCTTTTACTGTTCAAGTTTGGCTCTAATCAAACACAAGAAATTCAAATTTTGGTAATTCGGTAGAAGTTTAGAAGAATATAAACTTAAATTGTTTTTGCATAAATTATGTGTTGTTTATAATTTACTTGTATTAAAATAATCAAAACAGACCCCTTGGACTACGACATCATAACCTGTTGTTCATCTTTATGCTCTGATTTAAATAATTACACCTACTTAAAATCAAACCACCCAAAAATAACATTTCTGTCACTCTCATGTCGTTCCAAACCTGTATGAGTTTCTTTCGTTGGCAGAACACAAAATAAGATATTTTGAAGAGCGTTGATAACAAAACAGTTTCTGTTCCCATTGACGTCCATTTTTTCTTATTTTTTGTCTCCATATGCAAATGTTATTTATGTACATATATTAAAATTCCATATATGAAATAATTTGCTATGCAAACGTAAATCATGTTGATATTTAGCAAATATAAAAGACAGACATGCATTTATATATTTTTTACAAAACATATAAATATAAAGATTTATATGAAGATTTATTTTTTTATATACATGTTGCTTTAATAAAGTTGTATATATAAATAAAATATATATTGTTGACAAATATGGTTGCTACACATACAAAAATAATCATATGAATATTTATACATATTTACATTAGGGCTGATAATTTAAATAGGGCTGATACATTGTATTTATGTTATTTTATGTGCCACTAAAATTCAATATATTGGGGCAAAAATAAAATGCCCCGTATATGCCCCGCAATGTCACACGAGTGTTGTTTTGGTCCCAAATAGCACAAGTACAAATGTGATTTTAAACAACAGATCAGTAAATAAGAAGTTAATTTTAAACACAATATTGTCTGTTAATGCCCAAATTTGCCAACAAAAAATATTATATAAAGTCACAGCAGAACTGTTATGCGTCTCTGAGCAACACACAGCGGGGATTCATTTCTGAATGAATCTGCATTTTGAATGAATCGTGTGAACCAATGATTCAGATCATTAAAATGATAGTTCACCCAAAAATTTTAATTCTGTCATCATTTACTCACCCTCATGTCGTTTCAAACCTGTATGACTTAAGGTGCTGATACACCTTAAGTGTTGGTGTCACGAAGGGGTCATAAACACGGGGCAACTTTTTGAGCAATGTTGCTGGGTAATGTTGCCATCAAAGGGCAACAAGGTGAGATACAGGGCCCATGACTGATCTAAAGTATCCAGATAGAA
This sequence comes from Schizothorax lantsangensis, assembly GCA_027422415.1. Taxonomy (NCBI): domain Eukaryota; kingdom Metazoa; phylum Chordata; class Actinopteri; order Cypriniformes; family Cyprinidae; genus Schizothorax; species Schizothorax lantsangensis. Next base: position 10,240,871 of record CM049848.1, read on the forward strand.
ATTTGTTGCCCATTCTCAACGGAAAAGTGCCCAAGCAACATCGCTTGGCAACACTGCCCAGCAACATTCCCCGGATATCATCACCTATTTATTTTGTGGAACATAAAATAAGGAATTTTAAAGACTGTTGGTAACCAAGCTGTTTTAATTAACAATAACTTTCACATGAACAAAAAATCATCTTTCTCAAATCATCTTCTTTTATGTTCCATAGTTTATGTTAGGCCTTTGTAGTCAATAAATGGCCTGTGTGTAATACATTTTATGTTGAATCAAATAAAATATTTCTTTCTAAAGCTACTTTTTGTTTTGATACATTTCTCATTTAACGCAATAATGGCTTTAAATTAAATTTTGTGGATATTTTCACAGCCAGATTGATTTAGCAATTAATTACATTAATTAATCACCACATCACATAATTCAATTTTATTTATTTTTTTAAATAAGATTACAATTTTTGAATCGAAAGACAGCCCTAATTTACAAATACAAATTTTACTATGTTTATCTATCCAGAGAATGTACATATGTGGAAATTATATATCACCTTATATCAGTAACATATATTGCAATATCACTCTTTGATATAGGGCAATATACGTTACATTTCAGTATGGGACCATACAGTGGAAATCAATGGGATCCTAAAGTAAACACTAGAATATTCAACCATAGAATCTACTTCATTCATCATTTTGGAAGCTCCTTGTTTAGCAAACAAAAATAAGAATTTTTAGTCACCTCAGTAAGTACTTGATTACTTAAGCCACAATAAAAATGCCCTAATGTCACTGAATTACATAAAATATCTTGGCAAGTGTCATTTGTGCTAAACGGTACTAGAGTTTTTCTCAGAACTCAATGGCTTTTAATCTGCTGGTGTTTTGGAGATTTTTAGTGGATGAAATAAGTTCTCCTCAAAGGGGTCATGAACAGCCTTTGTTTTTTATTTTGTACTGTTCTCTGAGGTCCACTTATAATGTGATCAAGATTTTTACATAAAAAAACATAATTTATAAGTAATAGGCTATTTTCTGTCCCGTTTTTGAATCAACGGTAAAATTAAGTGAACAAAGGACCGAGTTATTACTGATGCAGTCTGGATCCTCATTAAAAATAAAGTTCATCCACTCTTTCCTAGCATTTGGATCAGAAGGAAGGCAATGCAAAGACTGCACAGCATCTTGTTGTCTTCGCAGCATCTTTATCGTTTGGTTCCTGCGTAGATCTGTGCATTCACCGCTCTCATAAACACTACATGCGTGAATAGTAGGGATGGGCGGATCGATCCTAAAGTATCGATACTTTCGATACTGATGTTGTTTCGAAAGGATCAATCCTCACATAAAAATATTGATTTTAAAGTGCATTTTTGACCACTAATTTTATTTATCAATTCGGTGCATAAAATAAGCTTCTAAAGGGAAAAATAGACTATATTAGCGAACAGTTGTGTTAGAGCTATTTCTCCTGCTCATCGGAACACACGCAAATGCTGAAAGACAGAACCAATCAATCACAGAAAGCATTCGCTGCTGGCTCACAGTGCTTGTTCAAATAGGGCTGCGTTTCCCAAAAGCATCAGAAGCATAAGTAGATCTTAAGAAACCATAGCCACATTATTACATTACATTACATATCATTGTTACTATATATAAAATTAATTCTGAAAAATGCATCACGGTTTCCACACAATTAATGAAGCAGCAATAATAATCAGAAATGTTTCTTGGGCAGCAATATTAGAATGATTTCTGAAGGATCATGTGACACTGAAGACTGGAGTAATGATGCTGAAAATTCAGCTTTGATCACAGATGTATTTTAAATTACATTTTAAAATATATTAAAATAGAAAATAGTTATTTTAATTGCTATATTTCACAATATTGCTGTTTTTACAGTTTTTTTTTTTGTTTGTTTTGTTTTTGTTTGTTTTTTTCAAATAAGTGCAGCCTTGGTGAGAATGAGACTTATTTAAAAAATATTACAAAATCTTACTAACCCCAAACTTGGTTTATTTATGTAATATATATATATTTTTTTAAATAGGCTAGTTTGTGCAAGTAAATTTATTTAAACTGGTTGTTAAAAGTTCAAAAGGATTGTGTTATGTTCTGTAATTGCTGTTAATACATTTGTCAGAAAAAAATATGCAAAAGTTTCACCTTCAGGAGTACAGCAGCCTGGCAGACTTTTACAAAAATGAACCATGGTTTTATTACAGTAACCACAGTTTACCACAGTATTTGTAGTAAAACTGCAGTAACCACAAATTTACCATGGTAATAATAATAATAATAATAATACATTTTAGTACTTACTGTATGTAACACCATGTTTATTTTTCATGAGGTACCCTCAAAGGTACACCTTTGTAACTTATCTACCCTTAAAGCATGCATACTTGTATGGTACTAATATGCTCCCTTTTAGGGGTATCGGTGCACCTTTGAGGTTACTGTCCCAGTAAAGGGCTAAAATACAATTTTAGTATATTTTAAACAAATATAAAAATATGTAAAAAAAAAAAAAAAAAAGGCCTATTACATGTAAAAAAAAAAACCATGGCTTTAAAATCTAATATTAAGTGAGTATAATTACTGATTATATTCTTTTAATAATTTAAAAGATCAGTTTAGTTTAGACGTATCGGTATCTGTATCGATATCGACGATACTGGGCTTGAAAATATCAGTATCAGATCGAAAATAAAATAAGAGGTATCGCCCATCCCTACTGAATAGGTGGGCGGGGCTAAAAGCACGCATTGATCTTCTTCTGTGGAGGTGGTGTTTAGCCACACTATTACGTCATAGAGTAGAACATTCCACAAGCTGTCGTTTTAACAGACTGGCTTCAATATAAGCTGTTTTTAGACTAAACAAAGTTGTGAGTTCTGAAACTTACAGGATGTTTTAATAGTATAATGACCTCTTATATGTCAAAAGATCAAGGGAATTTTGGTTTCTCAATTCATGACCCCTTTAAGTTCACACAGGTATTCTAGCAGAGGAACCACACACTCTTAAAAATAAATGTTCCAAAAGGGGGTTTTGCTTTGAAGATGCCATGGAATAACCATTTTTGATTCCCCAAAGTCAGTGAACAGTTCTTTCAGTGAACAGTCCTTCAAAGAACCATTTTTGCAATGGAAAGGTTAAGTAAGAAATAATTGACGACTCCGCTCATCCATCGCCTCCGTTGCTAATTCCAAAACGTCATTTTAGACCTAGTAACAATCGAGGCTAAAGCCGTTGATAACAGATTAATGCAGTTAATAACTAAGTTATTAGAGAGAGAGAGAGAGAGAGAGAGAGAGAGAGAGAGAGAGAGAGCATGTGAATTACCTCTGTGAGTCTGTGCGTCTCTCAAAAGTGTTCGGCTAATATCTCTAACGTTAGTGAAACTTTAAGTTAATTTTTCTTCATGAACAGCGCCATTGTTACCTCGCTTGTGAGAAGTCATAGTTTGTAAGTTGTTCAACTTACTGTCGTCAGAGTAGCGCTTACAATATTAGCCCGTATGTTAACGTGTGTGCAAACTGTATGTGTGTCTGTGAGGGAGAGATAACTGGAGAAATAGAGTATGTGCTTTCCGTACATAATACAACGTAATTTTGTGGCAAAAACATGGATATGATCTGTAGTTTTTATCCTTTTGTTTATTATATTTATTTGTTTGGCCAGTGTCGTTGTGGGTTTTGGTTATTTTGCTGTTGTAAGACCTTTGAAATAACAGAAATAATTTGGCAAAGTGATAAGGACATGTAATGCGGTCAAGAGCTGCCTGGAACTACGTTCGCCATGCATTTCCCTGAAAATAGAATGTTCGTCAGCCAATCAGATTCAAGCATTCAACGGCCCCGTAGTATAAATAGAATTTAAGGGTTCTTCATGGAAACATAGATGCCAATATAGAACCTTTATATTTAAGAGTGCAAGTGCAGAGAATGACATTAACTATCAAGATGATCTACTAACATTTGACAACCACAAAATGTCACAATACTTTCAGGAGAAAGGACCCTACCCCAGCCAAGCAGGATGTACCAGTGCAGGCGTTTCTTCTGTGAACGCAGTGAGAGGTTAATGAGGCTGTGCAGATAATGTCCTTCCACCAGCAGCCAGCTGTAATTTGCCAGGATGCAGTAATTAGACAGGAACAGTGCCACTTTACAGCCAGGCTAAGGGAAACCCCGGAAACACAACAGCTCAGAGAGCTTATCTGTACATTTCTTTATGATGTATATGTAGAATATAATGCATTTATGTGTGTGTGTTGTGTGGTTGTTTATGTGTACCGGATGAGAGTTGCAGTGGTAGTACTCCTGTGAGTAATGCAGTGCAGCATCTCTGATGAAGATGAAGATGGCTCTCAGGATGAAGGACAAAAAAAGCTGCATGTGGATAAAATTACGAGTACAGTGCAGCTTCCTGGAGGAGGGATGGGGGTTGGGATGGAGAGAAATTTAGAGAGAGGATGAGGCTTTTTAAACGAATAAAACACAATGTGTGTAAATTCAGTGTGACGTGGGTTTTTTCTAAACTAGACATTTTCTAAACTTATCTAAATGTAAACATCAAAACTTTAAACATCTTTATCATCACAAAGCCAGCCTGTACAAAGTAACAGCAACAAAGTAACAGCAGTATGGAACTTGGAACACGAATGGCAGAATTCTTTGGCTGATGTCACAGAGTTTAGGCTCAGACAAATTCGCTACGATGTCGGGATACTTTCCATCTTCCATGTTCTCACTCAGAATGACAGCTATTTTAATTTGAACTTCTTTTCGGATGATTTACAATTGTTATCACTAACAGAGCAAGCACTGGAGGACAGTTTCTCTGTGCTTGAGCATTTCTGTGAGAGCTGCAGAGTGTTGCTTTTAAAAAATAATGGAATGGTTTTTGTGTGTTTAACATGAACTGCAATTTCCTATATCTTTTTGATGTGAAAGTTTGTGTAAGAGTAGGAGAGAATCCTTAGTATTGTGCATACTTAAAGGTACTCCACTATCCCAAAATGCACAACTCATCTCACACTGTTTGATCTATGAACACGTATGACATCTCAAATAATGCAGCTTGTTACTTTTGTAAGAGACTGTACTTATAATTTTTGTTTAGTAGCATAAAAAACAGGCAAACTAATCATATACAAATATGTTTGTTTCCACCACACAATAAAAAAAGGTAATGGTGATTTTTTTTGTCACACAATTCAGACAATTTCTCGCACTTCTGAGAAAATAGAATTGTGAGATATAAACTCAGAATTCTGACTTTTTTTCTCACAATTCTGAATTTACATCTCACAATTCTAAATGTTTTTGCAGAATCTACGAATTCCAGAGTTTTCAGGTAGGCTTAAAGGGTCGTTGAATAAACATGTTATTTTTGTTTTCTTTGTGCACAAAAAGTATTCTTTTAGCTTCATAAAATTAAGGTTGAACCACTTAGTCTCATGGACTATTTTAACAATGTCCTTACTAGTTGAATTGCTGTCTATGCAGGGTCAGAAATCTCTCAGATTTCATCAAATATATCTTAATTTGTGTTCTGAAGATGAATGAAGGTCTTACGGGTTTGGAACGACATGAGGGTGAGTAATTAATGACAGAATTTTCATTTTTGGGTGAACTATCCCTTTAAAGTATGTTGAAGGAGGAACTTAAGCCATATTTAAACATCAGAATATTATAAACTGTTTCCATTCAAAGATGCAAATTTAACTTATGCACAAAATTGTGATAGCTTTTTTTGCAAATAAAGCACCATTTCCATCCGGCAAGACGGAAGACCTAAACTGCCACCAAATATCACTAAGAAAAAGGGAAGTAGGACAAGCCAGTGGGTCTTTTTTCATATAAATGAATTGTGCCTCATAGCGCGCAGACAAAATGCAATAAACTCAGTCATGTTATCTTGCTTTCGCTTTTGCCCGCTTTTTGGGAACAGTCATGAAAGGCGGTTCTGGGAGGTAATTACAGACTTTGGCTCAGGCATTTCAGAATGACCAAAACAACATTTCAGATGCTGTGCAATGAGATCGGTCTGCTGGATGGTCCAGTTATGCCGTCCCATCTCACAAAGATTTTTTCGAGGAATTTATTCGGTAAATGTGTTTCCATCATAGTTTATGTACGTGTTTTTAGTTGTGCATTTTTAGAATTTATGCACATCTTGGCGTTTCCATTCAGCGTTTTTTATGCAATATCCCAAAATGCACAAAAAATAGGTGGATGGAAACATTGAATCTTGGAGGTGGAGACTCTTTTTACTTGGGCCCAGTAAGCAACCAACCTAGCAACCACCAAGAACACCTTAGCATGTTTTTTGCTAAGGTTTTATGCATAGCATGTTTTTTGTTTGCTGCTCAGTGTTATTATTACACTTGACTTTATATGCTCATAATGTGAATAACCAAACATACACACACTCACACAGTCTGTTACCTTAACACACACAGCACTGTGAGGGCAATGCTGAGCGACACAAGAGAGATGGCGTATCCCGCAGAATACATAATCTTGACATAAAAGAAATACTCATGTGAGACCTCCTAAGAGAAGAGACAGATCGATTTACATTATGTAGCATTCACATTTTTCATATATTTATTGTGTTTCTGTGTTACTGGTTCAGTGAAATGAAGATAGGAAGCTATTGTTGTGCTGTTGTCCCTTGTACATGCATTTACTGTTTTTCTTTTACTTGTAATCTGTCCTTAAGTGAAATTTCATGTTTGTTAGTTTTTTTCTAAAATAATATGAATATAGAAATAAAACATAATATGATTTTTGATAGTACCAAGTCAATGGGAATTTGAAAGCTGTCGTTGAGCCCATGGCCACAGGCGAGTTCGTACGGGGGAAAGACTTCAGACCAGCCATTCTCAGTGCAGTTTTTCATCACCGCTCCTGTGGACAACAGACATGAGACAAACAACAGACAGCACAATTACAGCCCGTCCAACAGTTTATCCCTGAGAACCACCCAGAGTACTCTTCATTGTAAAATACTTTATAAAATGTCCATAATCATATACGGCTCCAATAATCAGTCATTTTGTTGTTCATTAACTCTATAAATAAAGCTACTTTATCATATTTGATACATGAATATCTAATTTATCAAAACTTTGCTTGAAAAGCCTGTTGCTCACAATGTACTCATGCCTTCTGTCATCTGATTGCTAGTTCAGACTTTTTTAGCAAGTAAAAGCCTTTTAGTATAATTGTAAAAACATCCCCCTTTAGGTCATGGTTAATTTGCTGGGAAATCTTTACTGATTTTTTTATAAAGTAAACTTAAGGATAACGTTTATATTGTTTGTAATTTTCAAGATGAACACTTACTGGACTGAAGCAACTAAGGTTTACTTGATTATTCATGCGTATGCTTTTTTTATTAAAATATATCAAATATGATCATCAGCTTTTGAGGAATGTTTATTTGTTCATCTCTCAATCATCATTGTATTTCATTGTATTGTTTTACCCCCACAAACACTACAGCATTTTTATTATAAAACTACTAGGCATTGAAATATCATCTTACTAAGACATACTTTTAGAAGATATAGCATGACAGCTGATATTTAAATGCATTTTATCCAAGTAGTTTGTTATACTGTTAGAGATCTCATTGATTTACATTGCAAGCTATCAGAATTTCATCTTACTTTTTGGGCATATAAATATAAGCAACACCTCCAAATTACATACTTTTGCTCTTTTTTTGCCACTAGATTTGTTTTTCTTCCTTGAGTATGAGCTCAATATTCTCACTATATTACACACTATATGAATCATAAAAGTCATTACCCAAAAGGTGAAGTAAACATCAGAGATGCTTTGCCACAAGCTACAACTGTAGGAACTACACTAACTATAGTGATGCAGATCTTCTTCCAAGATGGTATTCCTTGGAGCATCCACGTTGTTGGAACCCTTCCGCATCGTCAGCAGGGATATCAGGGTCTCAGGTGTTTCGCCCCTTAACCTGAACACCTCGCCTGAGTGGGGCAGCGAAGACTGACTAGCCTTCACCTGCAGAAGGGTTCCAACTGTGGGCTCTCTTCAGCCACAGCCATCTTGAGCTGGACTCGGCTGCTGCAGCTATGTCCCTGGTGGCTTTCTTCAGCTGTTTAGGCTCCAGGCCCACCCTCTGGAGGAAGTAGCGCACCGATTTAGCTGGGAACCCGCGGCAGCCAACTTCAATAGGGTAGCTGGTTGCATGCCACCCCTTTACAACAGCTTCGTCGACCAGGTCCTGGTACTTGGCTTTTTTCAGTTGGTGGGACGTGGCTAGCCTCTCTTCCCAGGGCACCGTGAGCTCAGCAACTATGATGGTTTTCGTGCTCTGGGATAACAGGACCATATCTGGTCGGAGGGAGGTCACTGCCACATCCTGTGGGAAGACAAGCTTCCTCTTCAGGTCCACTCTCAACTCCCAGTCGGAGGCTCGTTGCAAGGAAGAGGGTGGGTTCTTGGCCACCGTGCCGGTCTTATGAGCCTTGTCTCCTTCCCTCACAAAGGTTATGGCTTCGGGCGGATGGGCCTGCTTGTTATTGGCTTCGACTCGCTGCTGTTCCACCCATTTGGCGATTTCCATGAGGACCTTGTCATGCCTCCATCTGTATCGCCCCTTCTGCCAATGCCTTTGGACAACCAGTCAGGATGTGGTTCAGTGTACAGGAGACTGCTCCACATTGGTTGCATGATTGGTCTTCCTCTCCGCCCCAGATCTTTATGTTTCTTGGTGTTGGCAGCAGATCAGTCACCGAGCACAGGAGAAAGCTCAACCTCCCTTGGTCGGTCTGCCACAGTTCCTTCCACGACAGCGGTCGCTCCTGTGCCTGGTCCCACTGCGTCCATCGACCCTGAGAGGCAAGTCCGATCGCTTTCACCTGGCGCTCCTCCTCTGCTGCTTCACGGACTCTTTGCACCACGAGGCCTCTTCTGGCTCTGGCATCAGCCCTGCTCCACCTCTTCTCACTGTAGTGTCCAAGGCCCAGACGTCCCTGGCATACCACGCCCACGATTTCCTGGTGTTTCCAGTGGGATTCTGCTTCCATCACGGCTTGCTGGGGCTTCCACTTTCTGCCGCATTTGATGGTCTTGCTTGCGTGTCTTACTTTCCCGTCTTCAGACGAGAGGAGTGTACTGACTGCCCTTGCCTTGGCGGCTTTAAACTCCTCGACCACCGATGAAACTGGTAAGGGAAGCTTGGAGGTCTTGCTGTACAGGTTGATTGCACTGAATGATGGGGGGACTCCCAGCCATTTCCGCAAGAACTTGCTGCACAGTCTTTCCATTCCTTCCACCTGAGACAGGGGAAAGTCATAAAGTAGGAAGGGCCATTGCAGCCGGGGTATGATACCATACTGAAAGCACCAGACTTTAAACCTCCCGAGCAGTTGGCTATGCTCGATTGCCTTGAGCCAGGTGTTCAACTGGGCCTTGATGTTAGTGAGATTGCCGCTGTCCTTTAGGGAGCTGTCGTACTGCTTTCCGAGGCATCGGATCCTTTGATCTTGGATTGTTGGGATCTCAGAGCCTTGGATGTTGAAGATGTTTCCTGTTAGCTTCCCCTTCAAGATACTGAGGCTCCTTGACTTTTCCGGTTTGAACTGCAGGCGTGACCATGTTGCCATCTTTTCCAGTGCGCTCGAGATCCACTGTGTCCCCTGGATAGATGGAGTCATCACCGTCACGTCGTCCATGAAAGCTCGACAAGCGGGATGTCTCGTGCCGTCGTTTGCTTTCGGGCCTCTGCACTGCATTCCTCCTGCCTTTAGCAACAGATTCATAGCCGCTATGAACAGGGCCACGGAAATCGTGCATCCTGCCATAATGCCCTTCTCGAGCCTTTGCCATTTGGTGGTGACGCTTCCCACGGTGAACCTCATCTGCAGCGCATCCATGTGTGCCATTACAAGCTCAACTACCTCTGATGGAACTCGGTAGTGATCCAATGCCTTTCGGATCAGCTGGTGTGGGACGCTTGGGTAGGCTTTGGCGAGGTCCAGCCAAACAACAGAGAGTGTGTTGTTGTTACTCTTGGCTTCGTTGATGAGCTGGCTAATCACTACTGTATGCTCCAGGCAGCCGGAATATCCCCGTACTGCTCCTTTTTGGACACTGGGATCGATGAACTCATTGGCGAGCAGGTATGTTGTTAGCCTTTTGGCGATGATGGACCAGAAGATTTTCCCCTCTACGTCCAGCAGGGAAATCTCCCGGAACTGGTCGAGTCTTGTGGAATTTAGCTCTTTTGGCACAAAGCAGCCCTCAGCGAGAGTCCAGAGCCCGGGTTCCAGCTTTTTCTTCCACAGTGTCCGTAGGAGCTTTGAGAGCCTCTTCAGCAACAGTGGGCAGCATTTATAGATTTTATAGGTGGTGCCTGATGGTCCTGGTGCTGATCCCGCCCGTGCTTTTGTCACCACTGCCCTCACTTCATCCATGGTGAAGTCTGCCATGTTAAAAGGGGTGCGTGGTGTAAGAATCTGCAATTGGAAAGGAGATTCACCCAGAGGAATACCTCTGGAGGAGTCTCCGTGTGCAGCCGCCACACTGTTTTCTATTTCCTCCTTTGCACATGACAGAGTCCCACCCTTGGGCTTTCCTAATAGGTCCGCTGTGAATTGGAAAGGGTTGTTAAAAAAGGCTTTCCTCTTTCGGCGCTTCTCCCTCTGCTTCTCCCGTGTGGTCTCAGCTCTCCGAAGCTGGATTAGTCTTTTCCGTGTCTCTGTGCTGATCTCATCCAGGGCCGCTCTTTCCTCATCGCTTGCTTCCCACCACCTTCTCTTGAGTGTCTTTAATTCTTCTCGCAGCTCTTTGATCTGCCGCTGTCTCCTACTAGGCCCTGCTGGTGGCCTGGGAGTCTTGCCTTCTTTCGCGCCAAAGGCGTCATGGCATGCCTGGTACACAACTTCAACCATGATCTTGATCTTCTTGGCTGCATCTCCTTTCAGAGTGTTTTCCAGGATGGTATTTAGATCATTATCCAGTTGGGCCCATCTGCAGTCTGCTGCTGGTGGTAAATTCAGGCGTGGTTTCCACTCGAAGTCTTTTGGACTTTCAGGTTCACCAACTCTTCCTATGCTCTGAGTAGGTTGAGCAGGGAGGTCTGGGGCACTGTGGTTTGCCTCCTGGCCCTGAACCTCCGACTGATGAAAACCCTTGACAAACTTAGAGAGGTTACTCTGCGTAAGCTCAGGTGCTCTGCGTTGCTGACTCTGCTCTTTGCACTTGGACTTGCCTTGGTGGATTTTAACACCACGCTCGTTCTTGAAAAGCCCTCCGCAGATGTTGCATCTTCTTTTGGCTTCAGCCTTCTGTCTTTCCACATCCGTTCTCATAGTCCTTTTTCCATTGTCCGGGTCTTTGACCATTGATCCGTCCAAAACATAAAAGACACATGCAAATTTTTTTGTTTTGAATTTTGTCTTAAAGGTTCAAATAACTCTTCCATTTCAAAACAATTTATTCTTTGAAAGAATTATTTCAGCCTTTTTTCTTTTTTTTTTACAGGTTTAATACTATTGAATTCAGGAACGCTTGTTTGTGAAAACCCAAGATGCACCACACCTTTGACTCGAAGGAAACTGGGGCACGGCCGTGACACAGTCTCTCCCACTTCAGCATGAGGCCAACAGTTCAGATCATCCCATAAAGCACTGCAACCTGGAGGGGGAGTACAACAGAATTCAGAGTGAATCTGAACAGTGTGACAACTACAAATGTATCTGATTATTGCTCTACTAAAAGACACACTTGTATATGTGTGAGTAGTGTATCATTTGTATTTTGTGAATGTAATTTTGTTATGCATTTGCAAATCATATTTTGTAAATATGAATGTATGAATTGCTGTTTGAGAATATATAATTCATAAACTAGATCAATGTTATGTTATTACCATTAATATATTATTATAGTTTTATTTATATTATGAAACAGTTTTTATTTTTCGAATTTTAATTATCTCTCTCTCATCCCTCTCTCTCTCCTTTTGCCCCTTTTGCTGTCTCTCTCTCAGTCTGATGAATGGCAGGAAAAGTTGAATAGGGTTTGTAAATGTTTCTCTCTGTACTTTCTCTAATGAAATACGGAGAGGAGAGGTTGTGAGGAGCAAAAGAGATCTGTACAGCGTTGTACTGTTATTGTGATGTGCCTGTGTTGACAGGCCTATATTGACTGTTTCCTGTGTATGTATAGGATGGACAATATTTTGAGGACAAAAGGATTTCTGCTAACAGAGTGAGAAACCTCAAGGCCTGTTCACACTGACAGTTTTATTACCGGAGGTCTGAGAGTGGCCTAATGTTGGTCCTTCCTACTGATGGAGGGTATTCCACAAAGCAGGTTATGTGAAAGTAAAGTTCACAGAAAAGGCTGTGTGTCCACCAAAGTGTTTTTTGCCAGCTGAAAACGGCAAGCTGTAAGCATATGAGAGTGCTTCTGCTGCGCAGTGTTTTCATTTGAGATGCTTTGGTTGCTATGATGCGGAATATCAGCTAAAGTGATATGATAGAAGCATCACGAGTGAAACATTTCTTCAAGGTTTATTTTTAATAACAATATTGTGGTAGTCCGGGAATTCCATCTGGTGAAGACATAAATACTCTGAGACAAGCAATATTAACTTCTCCATTGTTGTTTAGTTGTAGTAGTAAAAGCAGGTGTGACGATTGGTCGGTGTGGTATTAGTACCGCCCCTCCTCCACTGTGATTGGTTGGTTAGCTGACTAAAAAGTGACAGAGTTGAACATTCTTTAACTCTCGGCACCAAGAAAAAACACTTTGAGTTCTGTGAAAAAATGCTCAGTGCCTCGTCACACTCCTGCCATTTTAAAATATGTGATGCTCCCATTGAAAGCAACTGTAAAAATACGCTAGCCTCAGGAAAAAATGCTTTGGTGGACACACGGCCTACGTAATGAATAACCTAATGTTTCGGTTTCCAAACTGAGGTAACTGTTAGCGTATGTAAGCAGCTTTAGCAACTAATTCTCTGAATGTAACAACAACTGCCTAGTAGGTGGTGATATTCACTAAGAATGCAAATCGCAATTACATGAAGAATAAAGAAGTAATGGCGCTTTTCTTCTTAGTATCTGTTTCCATGGTGACTCTTGGATTCAGTGCGCTGTTGAGAATCCGGCCTGTTCCAGTTCCCACACATGATCTTTGCACTCGACCACTTATCTTACTTTTTTTGGGGGGGGGGGTTAATGGAATTTTGGTTAAATACCTCAGAAAAGGTCTGTGTTTAATGCAAGCTCAAGCTATTTTCGCATCTTAATCTATGACACAAAATACATCAGTAATACCACCTTGTGATTTTTTTTTAAAGCGTTTACTTGTTTTGAAAAAGGATGTAGCTAACAAGTGGCTAAATGGGACTACAGAGGTTGTCAGGAACATTAAACATCATCACGTTAAAATAGTTTTTTTAAAGCCTACGTTTAGCTTTTTACTTCTGGCGATTGTATTTAGGCTTCAAAATTCATAAAAGTTTTGTTCATTTCTGAAGATTATCATGATGAATAAAAAGTTCAAGAATCACAAGATCTTATTTTCTGCAATAATGCGATGAAAACAATCCTGTTGGGATTTTGTCAAGGGAACTAAGGTGATGTGAACTATACTGGGTTTGACTACAAAAATACGTCATTACTCTACAGCGGCGCTGCTGCTTATTTGCATAAAGATAAATTCTTCTCAACTTTGACACATTGCTGGACATGCCCACATTACGCTCAGTGATTATGGTCACTGTTGCTCATGTCACTGTAAATCACCAGCTGTCATTGAATCTGTTCGCTTTGTCATTCCAAAGCACTGTACGTGTAAACAGGGCATTGGAGTTTATGATACTGTCACTTGAACGCACACAGACCCTCTCAACCGAAAACAACAGATGCTCACACTCGCATTACATTGTATTCTGAGTAGGCAATAGCTGTGCCAGCATTAGACCAGCAATTGTGTGTGTACTCACTGCGCTGGAGGGCGTTATATATCTATAATCTGATAAGGGTATGATTTATGGAATATGGATTATGAAGGCCATTCTCTAAACTTCCCTCCTGATATCACATTACACCTCTTAGGAACACACATAAATACTTATCATGTTGCTTGTCCACATAAACGACAAGTATAAAAGGGCATTAGGTGTCTTGACGTGCATGAAGGAGGCTTGTGGAAAACACTCTAGGCATATCAAAAATAGCTGCCCTCTATATGAACTCAATCTTCTCATTAGGTGTGTGTGCATGAGAGAGAGAGAGTGACTGTAATGGCTCGCCTGTGCGTGTGGACCCGGTCTCTGTCAGGTTCTCTTGATAGATGATGTTGTAGCAGTTTTCCTCCTCTTTGAGCATGAAGTCTAGATCACATTCTGGAGGAATGGCACACACCTTCAACATACACACACACACACACACACACACACACACTTATATACTGGTGTCAAACACAAAACCTGTACAGCAGACGAAGAACTCAGAAAGCAAAGCTTCAAATGAAGAAATTAAATATATGCACTACTAGTCAAACGTCTGGAATAATTATGTTTTTTAAGAAGCTGCATTTATTTGGTCAAAAATACAGTAAAAACAGCAATATTTCTGAAGGATCATGTGACACTTTAGACTATAGTAATGATGCTGAAAATTCAGCTTTGCATCACAGGAATAAATTACATTTTCAAATATATTCAAATAAAAAACAGTTATTTTAAATTATAATAATATTTCACAATATTACTGGGCTTACTAAATGTTTGATCAAATAAATGCAGCCTTGGTGAGCAGAAGAGACTTCCAAAAACATTTAAAAAGAAATCTTAATTATATATATACAGGTGTATCTAAAAAAAATTGAATATCGTGAAATATTTTTTATGCAACTTATTTCAAAAAGTGAAACTTTCATATATTCTAGATTCATTACAAAAAAAAAACAGTAAAACATTTCAAAAGTTTTTTTTGTTTTCATTTTGATGATTAGAGCTTACAGCTCATGAAAGTCAAAAATACAGTACCTCAAAATATCAGAATATTTACATTTGAGTTTCATTAAAATCAACCATCCCTACAGTATAAATTCCGGGTATCTCTTGTTCTTTGAAACCACAATAATGGGGAAGACTGCTGACTTGGCAATGGTCCAGAAGACAATCATTGACACCCTCCACAAAGAGGGTAAGTCACAGAAGGTCATTACTGAAAGGGGTGGCTGTTCACAGAGTGCTGTATCAAAAGCATATTAAATGCAAAGTTGACTGGAAGGAAGAAATTGGGTAGCAAAAGGTGCACAAGCAACAGGGATGACCACAAGCTTGAAAATACTGTCAAGCAAAGCCGATTCAAACACTTGGGAGAGCTTCACAAGGAGTGGACTGAAGCTGGAGTCAGTGCATCAAGAGTCACCACACTCAGGCGTCCTTTTAGGAAAAGGGCTACCAAGCCACTTCTGAAACAGAAACAATGTCAGAGGCATCTTACCTGGGCTAAGGAGAAAAATAACTGGACTGTTGCTCAGTGGTCCAAAGTCCTCTTTTCAGATAAAAGTCCATTTTGAATTTCATTTGGAAATCAAGGTCTGGAGTCTGGAGGAAGACTGGAGAGGCACAGAATCCAAGCTGCTTGAAGTCCAGTGTGAAGTTTCCGAAGTCAGTGATGATTTGGGGTGCCGTGACGTCTGCTGGTGTTGGTCCACTGTGTTTTATCAAGTCCAAAGTCAATGCAGCCGCCTACCAGGAGATTTTGGAGCACTTTATGCTTCCATCTGCTGACAAGCTTTATGGAGATGCTGATTTCCTTTTCCAGCAGGACTTTAGCACCAGCCCACAGTGCCAAAACCACTTCCAAGTGGTTTGCTGACCATGATATTACTGTGCTTGATTGGCCAGCCAACATGCCTGACCTGAACCCTATATGGAATCTATGGGATATTTTCAAGAGAAAGATGAGAAACAGTCGATCCAACAATACAGACGAGCTGAAGGCTCAATAGTGCCTCAGCAGTGCCACAGACTGATCGCTTCCATGCCACACCTCACTGATGCTGGAGTTTATGCTAAAGGAGCCCTGACCAAGTAAAATGCATAAAGTAAAGTACATAAATTAACATACTTTAAAGAACTTGAACTTTTCTGTTTCGCAAATCCTTTTTTTTTTAATTGATCTTAGGAAATATTCTAATATTTTGAGATACTGGATTTTTTACTTTCATGAGCTGTAAGCTCTAATCATCAAAATGAAAACAAAAAAAAAACTTTTGAAATGTTTTACTTTACATGTAATTAATCTAGAATATATGAAAGTTTTGCTTTTTGAAATAAGTTTAAAAAAAAACTGTTTCACGATATTCTAATTTTTTGAGATGCACCTGTGTGTGTGTATATATATATATATATATATATATATATATACAGTGTTGGGCAGTGACTAGTTACTAGTAACATAGTTACTGTAATAATATTACTTTTTGCAGTAACTAGTAGTGTAAGTAATTACTAATAATATTTCAGTAATAATATTACAGTTATCATCCATAAAACAGCTTAGTTACTTAGTTACTTTTGATGCCTCAACCCTGCTGATTTAAAATCCAAGAATCAAATAATTCCTAGATTTGTTTCATAATTTTCACGACTCACATCATGCATGTGATGTCCCCAGTGCAGCAGGTAAGCTTGGAATATGGATAAGCTTACATTCAGCAGATAGAAATATTGCATTATGTTGATTTTGTCAGGAAAAAAGATGATCTGAACACTGTTGTGTAAGTTGTGGCTTTACATTACTCTGGCGTTACATCCCTCTGATCAGCATGTGCTACATTATATTACTATAATTAAACATCTTTTTGGAAAATGAAACAGTTTCTTACAAACGTATGTAATTTGATAAAATACATAATGAAATATAATCATATATGGGTAACAGATAAATTAAAATTATCTTCATATACCTCAAGTGACACATGACAATTAATGAGATTAATACAACACTTCTACTTGAATGTCACTGTTAATCACTATTGACAGTTTGTAATCACTTCTGACTGCGATCCAATGTGGATTTTGGTCAAATGATGAGGCAGAAATATGTTGTTAGTAACATTCATGTGATGTATAAGAATAATGTATAGAATAATGTATAGAATAATTTTATGAGAATGAGCTTTATTGGTGTCAGACCTGTGTTCCCCATGTCTTGTGTTTCCCTCCCTCTTGTGACCATATTTGGGTTTCCCTGTCCCCATTCAGTTCATTTAGTCCCAGCCGGGTGTTGATTCTGTTCCAGGTGTGTCTCGTTTTCCCCTCATTAGTTCTGTCTATTTATAGTGTGTTCTGCCCCTTGTTTCCTGACGGCTGTTATATGTCATTCGGTGTTTGTCTTACCCTGTTCTCCTTGTTCCCTGAATTGATCATTAAAAGTATTGTGAAGATTACTCTACGTCTCCTCGTCTTCTCGCTCCGTGTTCCCTTGCTCCTAGTGAATCGTGACAGAACAGCTGACCAGCAAAAAGTAAGCGGCGCCCCTTCTCCCCTTTTGTTTTTTCAGTTTTTTGAAAAGTTTTTTGTTTCCCAGTTTTTTCCCTGCCGCGCGTTTCATCACCATTTCCCGCCATGATCTCCCATTCACAGAATACTCCTGGGAATTCTGCAGGCTCGCCGCGGCGACGGCACTCGATGAAGCCACCATTCTCTCGCTGTTCTGGCACGGGGCCAATTCCCATCGTCCCGTGGACCTCCCAGACACCACAGGACTAAGATGGAGGGAAGGGATCCTCCGGTGTCTGGAGTAGAGGTAGACCGATTAATCGGTTTTGCCGATTAATCGGCACCGATAGTTGATTTGCGGAACTATCGGTTATCGGCAAAAATCCATGCCGATAGTTTTCCGTGTTGCATCTGTTGCTGGAGTGGTTGAGAATGGTCTGCTGTCATTATACAGTACGAGAGCAGCCTCTGGAGGCGGAAATCACTGACAGCACGTGTTGTTTGTTTTGGCATGTGACACTGCACAGAGAGGGAAACTCCAGACTCGCATTTAAATACAGCCGACAGAAAATCCTGCCGTTGAACAGAGCGCCATTCACATAGTTTTCTATTAAATTACATTATGTACATTAACAATGATTTGGGACAAATATAATGACTTCACCCTAGGTGATAAATTCTATCATAGAATTCTAAAATCTTCATTTTTAAATTTTAAAGTTTCTTCTTTTAACATTAGTAAACTATTAAATAACTTTAATGATCAATATAATAATTAATATTAATACTAAATTTGTATTCATTTACAAAGTATGGTTCAGTACTGTTACTGCTTTTTTAAAAAGAGCAAAGCTCTATTTTAGTTTTCGATCAGTATCCATTTTAAAAAACTATCGGTTGATTAATCGGTATCGGCCAGTGTGGTCCAACCTAGCTATCGGTATCGGTAAAATCCAATATCGGTCGACCTCTAGTCTGGAGAGTGTTCTGCCCCGAGCCAGAACCAGCCTGCCGTCGTCCGCGGCTCTCCCGAGCCCGTCGCCGTTCACGGCCAAAGCAAGTCTGCCGCCGAACAGCTCTCCCGAGCCCACCGCCGTTCGCGGCCAACGCAAGCCCGCCGCCGTTCGCGGCTCATTCACTCCCGCCGTTCGCGGCTCACGCAAGCACACCGCCGTTCGCGGCCAAGGCAGGTCCGCCTGCAGTGAGTATGGCAAGCCCGCCTGCAGTGAGTATGGCAAGCCCGCCTGCAGTGAGTATGGCAAGCCCGCCTGCAGTGAGTATGGCAAGCCCGCCTGCAGTGAGTATGGCAAGCCCGCCTGCAGTGAGTATGGCAAGCCCGCCTGCAGTGAGTATGGCAAGCCGCCTGCAGTGAGTATGGCAAGCCCGCCTGCGGTTCCCGTGGCAAGCCCGCCGGCCGCGGCTCCTTCCAGGCCAGTGCCAGTGCCTCGACAGCACCCTCCAGAGCCCGCTCCTCGACAGTGCCCTCCAGTGCTAACCCCTCAAAAGCGCTATGCTGTGCTTGCGCCTCCAGAGCGCCCTCCGGTGCCAGCCCCTCGAATGCGCTTAGCTGTGACCATGCCGCCAGAGCGCCCCCAAGAGCCCGCACTTCCCGAGTGCCCCCAAGAGCCCGCGCCTCCCGAGCACCCCCAAGTGCCCAATCGAGCCCCTATTTTCCCCAAGGAAATTTTTTTGGGGGGGTAGTAGGGCTCCAGCCGAGGAGGCCGCCCAAGCTCCCGGATCCGCCATGGCCTCCCGAGTCCCCGGATCCGCCATGGCCGCCCGAGCTCCCTGCTCCGCCATGGCCGCCCGAGCTCCCGGATCCGCCATGGCCTCCCGAGTCCCCGGATCCGCCATGGCCGCCCGAGCTCCCTGCTCCGCCGTGGGTCCCGGAATGGGCGCCGCCCTGGAGGCCTCCTGTCCTGTCCTGTCTCCGTGTCCCTTGAGGCCTCCAGAGCGCCCCCCCGTTGGATGGTGTACGGTGGGGGGAGTAATGTCAGACCTGTGTTCCCCATGTCTTGTGTTTCCCTCCCTCTTGTGACCATATTTTGGGTTTCCCTGTCCCCATTCAGTTCATTTAGTCCCAGCCGGGTGTTGATTATGTTCCAGGTGTGTCTCGTTTTCCCCTCATTAGTTCTGTTTATTTATAGTGTGTTCTGCCCCTTGTTTCCTGTCGGCTGTTATATGTCATTCGGTGTTTGTCTTACCCTGTTCTCCTTGTTCCCTGAATTGATAATTAAAAGTATTGTGAAGATTACTCCACGTCTCCTCGTCTCCTCGCTCCGTGTTCCCTTGCTCCTAGTGAATCGTGACAATTGGCCAGGTATGTTTACACATACGAGGAATTTGTTATAGTGACAGAAGCTCCACAGTGCAACAGAATGACAGCAACAGGACAAGACACCGATAATAAAAGAATAATATACAAATAGGCAATGTACAAAATAGCAATATATAATATAGACAATTATGTGTGTACAGGTCTGATATGTGCAAATTATGTGGAAGATACAGTTACAACTTCTGTGGGGTGTGAAGAAAAAGTAATGTAACTAGTAGTGTAACTAATTACTGTTGCCAGAAAGTAAAAAGTAAAGTAACAATATTACTTTTGAAAGGAGTAACTAGTAATGAGTAATATATTACATTCTTTGAGTAACTAGCCCAACACTTTGTGTATATATATATATATATATATGGTATAATGCCATATAAATGGCATATATGGTATATTAAATAATATATATTATCGTTTTATAATTATAACATAAACGTATATACGTTAATTTTGTAATGGCAATAATCAGTTCAATAACGTCTTTTGCACCGCGCTCTTCCGTTACTTACATTTACATTTAGTCATTTGGCAGACGCTTTTATCCAAAGCGACTTACAATTGGGGAATACATAAAGCGATTCATCTTGAAGAGGCAATCAGACAGAGGAAGTGCTCGTAACACCAAGTCTCAGTCATTGTTCAAATAAGTACAAGCTAGCAAGGGAAGGAGAAAAAGATAAAGGACCTGAACCCCATCGTTTGCACCGCGCAAAAATTATTTTGATCTTTTTAATTAGCCTACTTGATCTTTTTATTTTGGTGCGTCAATCTGTTAAATTACTTAGAATAGGAAATTATGATCCGCACTCACGAGAACACTGAGGAAGGCTTTGAGCCGAAACGTTTGTCTTTTCCCCATCAGTGATGAATGTTAAATAAAACGAAAAAAGAAGACTGTTCTCGTGAGCGCGGATCATAATTTCCTATAATGGCCTAGTATAATCATATATACCAAAATAACATTTGGACAAGTCAACTATATAATAGAGACAACTATTTAATTTAAAACCTGATGATTTTAATAAGATATTAATTGAAGCCTCTGTTGTCATGACAGAGGAATTGTGTAAAGTTAAAGCCAGATGTCACTCGTTTTGTTGTAATTGTCAACAATGTGTCAACAAGTATCTCTGGATCAGACCATCAGTTTGATATTTATATTGGTATTTTTGTTCTTTCATGAATCAATAAACAAATTACAACTCCCCCTACGTGACAACATGCCCTTCTGTGTTAACTGAATAAATGAACATTAAATAACCTTTGCATCATATAAGTCGTCTAAATAATACGTCACCTGTATTACAAATTCAACATTCTGCTCTAAACTCACGTGAGAACAGGCGTGAAGTAAAGCCGCGAGAGCAACCAGGTGTAAAACGGCAGAAATCTTCATTTACAAAACTTCTGACGGCAGAGCTCGATAACAAGCCAATAATCTCGGTCTTCTGATGGAAAGATCTCCTGGCGCTCGGTCCCTCAGAGGAAAAGTTTCATCTCTCGCGCATTCCTTGACGCTCGAGCGGTGAACAGACGTGAATGTCCGGTCAGCCCACGAGCGACTGAGACATCTCCTCCAAACATCTACCTGACTGTTAACTGCCCTCAGAAGCTTGCGTCTCTCAGCACAGCCTCTGATTTACCCATAACCATCTGCTGCACTCATTTATTGCGCAGAAAGAAAATATGACCATGCATGTGGGCTTGCTGTGAACCTTCTTGCACGTGCACTTGATACAGATAAAACAAGATATAAGCCACTTTCCCATGGGTAATTGTATAATATGATTAATAGCTAGATTTTGACATTTTTAAAAGAGAATATAGAGCTGCTTTCCCTCCACAATTAAGGCGTTATGAGTGAAAGTTTGCTACAGGTTTTCTGAGTCAGTTTTCTGAGGTTGCTAAGGTGTTCTTATGAATTTTCACACTTTCACACAAGACCTGGCAATCCTGATTGTACCCCACTCACTTTCAAAAAAAAAAAAAGACATTTTTCAAAGTTTCTTCTTTTGTGTTTTATGAATGGGTTTGGGACAGAATTTTCATGTTTGGGTGAACTATCCATAAAAAAAAGAGCAACAGTACTTGTGATAGTAAGCAGCACTGCTAAAAACATCTCAAACAGCCCAGCCTTAAGTTTAAGTTCCAGATTTACCAGCTTGTGCCAGCACAAACCCTCTATTGGCTTTAAAAAACTAATGTCAGGATTTACTAAAGACACACAGCGGAAATGTAGGGATGAGAAGGTGTGAACAGTTATTTTTGCAGCTGACAAGTGAATATGCATATGAGTTTCCCTTTCATACTCAAAATTTAAGGGAGGAGAATATTTAAATAAATCGCTTTCCTCTTCCATCAGCACTTTTATAGAATTGCGGTCTCTTGCTATTTTTTTTTATCAACATTTTTTATTTTTCATACATAACATAACATTCAAAATATAACAAAACAACAGACACATACTCAATATCTCAAAGTCCAGTCAAAAGGGAGGGAGAGAGGGAAGGACAAGAAAAACACAAAAGTCACTCCTTTATACAATCACGTATATCCAAAAGAAAACACTGCCAAGCATCAATGGTCGAAGGCTTGGCTCCATTGATTCGTGCTGTTGTACATTCATAAGTCACTATTTGCAGGAGGCTATGGATTCAATATGTTTTTCCACACATGTGTGGTGTAAACCAGTTCTGTATTATTGTCTTCTTTGCAGCTGTAAAACCACCAAACAACATTCTCTTTTGCATTGAACTTATACAGAGACCAGCATCATCATTAAGAAGACACAAACTTGGGTTAACAGACCAATCAATTTGTAGTAAGGATGATAAAACCAGGTTTACATGTGTCCATAGACTAATTCTTCTTTCCTATTGGCTGTTGCTCCCGAAAGTCGCTCTTCATTTGCATAAAGTTGAAGGATTCTGAACTTTGTCGCGTCGCTGGACACGCCCCATCTGGTCGCCAACGGTCGCTATCGCTCGCTGTCACTTGTGTCGCCGGAAATCGCCAGCTCTCCATTGAAATGATTGGGATCGTGTCGCTTTGTCGCTGAGTGTCGCTTGTAGTGTGAACGGGGCTTCATTCTGACCCTCTCTCAGAAACAGGCTGTTTTTAAGGGGCGGGTCCTTTAAGACTTGTCAGTATTCGGCCACTGTTATGGGAAGGTTAGGATGATTCCAAGGGCCTTATGCGGGAGCGGGGCCCCAGAACGCGATTACTACTGAGGGGCCCCTGGTGTTCATTACAGTCAGACTGATATCATGTGCATTAGTGGGAGGAATGTCTATCAGTAAGTATGTCAGTAGCAGGCGACAAGTCACTGTCTTTTTGAGTGAGTCATTGAATCATTCACTCAACCATTTTGTTCAAAATCACTTATTTGTTCTGTGTTGCGTGGTTGATTCTCCTTTGTTTCTAAGGTACTCGATATTAACTTGTTTTTATCAAACTGTTGTATAAAAGTAATCACATTCATAATCATGCTTTTGGTCTGAATATCAGTACATAAATGACAACATGAGGTTTTTGTCCTGGTTGTCTTTGATCTTGACTCATGTCAGCATTTCATTTCCTGTGCTACAGGATGTGCTGAGTTTCACTGAAAACACTTAGTGTCCACAACAATTGCCGTTCGATGCAATAACTTATATGGTGAGAGCTTAAACAACCATTTAATTAATGATTAAACAAGCTCTCCTGCACTCTCTTGTGTTCAAGAAGTGATGAGTTACTTATATCCCCCATTTAAGCAGATTTAGATAAACCCTTATTGCTCTTTACAGCCTTTAATAAAAAGCCCTGCTTTCCAATATTCAGAAACAGCAAACAGTGAATCACGCTGACAGCTGTGAGCTGTATTTCTGTGCGGGTTGATGTTCCATTTGCCATATTTGGAAATACAGACTCATTTGGAGCATATTATGATATAAAGATGTTTATGTAAGCACTCAATAAGTACTGCTTCGACTCTAAAATGTAGGACAACAGGATGTTATCGAACAGGAAAAAAAGCGCTTTGGTTGGTTTTGGTGGAGAGAAATTTACCTGATGTCAAACTTTTTTTTTCAGTCTCATATACGCTTCCCTGGTCCCACACACACTCACAGGCCTGCAGTATGCGGAAGTCTGGAGATTAATGTCTGCCGGTGCTTATGTCAACTGACGTGCTGTCTCTCTTTGATCAATGAGGTGCTTTTTTATTGACTTGATAACAAGATTATTCTCACCAGACAAAAGTGTGTCTGTGTGAACTTGTTTTCACCATGAAAACAAAAGAGATCTGGTGTACTGGTCCTTGTGGTAATGTTGCCATCTACACAGGTGCAATTCAACCGCATTTGTGAAATGATGTGAGGTCACCATCCCATTGCCTCCTCTGCCCTGTGAATTCTTCAAAACCCCAAAAAGTTACATTTAAGTGGTTATTATACTGAAAGCATTTATAGTAAACTCAAATATACTTAAATGCCATTTCTTTCCAAACTTGCATGTCATGTATTCCAATATATTAGTTATATATATATTAGTATAATGATGTTGCTATTTAGTAGATTTAAAATATATTATCTTTAAATGTAATGTAGTGTAAACACACTACATGTAATCAAGTACTTTACATGTGCTTCAATATGTTAGCCAACACTTAAAAATAAGTGTACTACTGTAAAATACGAATAAAGATTATAAAAACATAATGATTTAAAAGTAACTTTAAAGTAAAACGTTTAATTTAACATCATTACAAAGTGCACTTTTTAAAACTGTACTTAAGTGTGTTAAGATATATAGTCATAAAAGGAGAACTGTCTTCAAATACACTTTAGTAGACTTTAATTTCATTAATATTATATTATCTGCAAGTACTGTTTTTAAAAATAAACTTGTAAGATTTAAAATACACTGCTAGTGCACATTAAGTACAATTAAGCAAACATATTGTTCTCAAAAGATTTGCATTACATTACAAAATGAGGACAACATGTCACTTTACCTAAATAATTTAACTAAAAATTAAAATTCTGTTATCATTTACTCACCTTCATGTTGTTCCAAACTTTATTTCTGTTGCAGAACACAGAGGATATTTTGAGAGATGTATCTGTGTTTTTTTGTTCATAAAGTGAAAGTCATTGGGGCCTAGTGCTGTTTTAGATGTCACGACTTGCATTGTATAGACAAAAACAGTTGCAGCATTCTTCCGAACATCATCATCTCTGTTTTGCAGGAGAAAGAAAGTCATATGGGATTGGAATGACATGAGGGAGAATAAATAAAATGATGAGAGAATTTTCATTTCATCTCTTTAATGTGACGGGTAAAGCTGTTAGGACCTTTGTGAACTTGTGGAGCATTGACTTCATACATACACCAAAATAATATTTGATTGCTATTAAAAGATCATTAACATTTGAGCATATATTCTACTTTATTTGATGTTTTGTTTTCTAATACAACAGAATTAAGTGTGGCATAAGTGTCCAAATGCTTTTTGAGACCTCTCTATTCACCCAAAGCCAACATCATGATGTTGTCACATTGGTGAATTAATTTTATGGTGCGGTAATTTCCACAGACAAGATGAGCTCTCATTGTAAACATTGTTGAAACCACGATCGTAACTGTCATGCCTTCATCATACCTAAGAAGGTATCTATATATAGCCAAGTAGACATCAAAGGAAGATTTGAAACGTTGCAAGGCAACCTCGGGCATAATTCACCAGCAAACCAAAGAAAATTACAACCAGTGTCCATAGTAAAGAAACATTGTGTCAATGCATCTCTCTCTCTCTCTCTCTCTCTCTCTCTCTTACACAGACACACACACAAACACACACTTCTCTCTGCAGTGATTCACAGCATGGCTGAAAGCTTTGTGGTTTTTAGACAGTCTGCAACAGCTCAACCTTGTGTGCTGCATCATAACTACTGTACTGTACACAGTAGAAGAAAAGCTCAGCATGTTTCATACACGCTCACACACACACACACGTGCGATCAGTTATCGCACGTAAAATTTTAGAGGCCACATTAAGAGGTTACATTGCTTATATCACTTTTTTACTTGTATGGTATCCACAACTATTTTATTAACTAATTCAGTTAGTAAAATAATATTAAACAGACAATCCACCCAAAAAAGAAGAAGTTTCTGTCATCATTTAATCACACTCGTGTTGTTCCAAACCTATGTAAGTTTCTTTTTTCTGTTGAACACAAAAGAAGATATTTTGAAGAATGTTGGAAACCAAAGAGTTGATGGTAGCCATTGACTACTTTCTAGCCACTGACTAATTTTTTTATTTATTTTTTTCATAATATGCAAGTCAATGACTACCATCAACTTTGGTTACTTAATTAGCAATTAGCACAAACAAATATTAAGTCTTCTGTTAAACTTCTGTAAATTCTTATTATTTAATAATAGTTCTTAATTCCAATTATTTAAGCTGTCTTTCATTGTATAGTTTTTTTTTATGTAAGTCACAATTATGGGCATGGTTCTTCATTGTCTGAACTTCCCATTTGTATATACACTGCAATATAATATTTATTTTTCATTTCCTTATACTGTAGTCAAGTTCTTAAAGAGATGACTATTTCATTACTTTTATGGCAAAAAAGTTACTCAATTATTTTAGCACATCAGTTTGTTGGGAGTTACAACTTGAAAGTGAATCTCTATTTTAGACAGAGTGACTTCTTGGAAGTTGTTGTAAAACTCTAAATTTTCCAATGTTTATGGTCTCTTTAGGTTGTGTATCAGCACATATCTCAACAGATCAGTACAATGAGTATATCCGTATATCACTCTGTGTCAAATGACAGTAGGGTTACTGTGTGTACAAATGCAAATTTCTGAAAAAAAGTCCTGCCTTGATGAACATAGCAGTAATTGTCAAAGTAGATTTCCTTCTTTCTTTTTCATTGTCTGAGCACAAGATTAATCACCCTCACTAATCTGCAGACTACAGTAAACTATGTTTTTATTTATTTATATCTAGCCTATTTTTAAACATATATTTGTCTTAAGAGCACCAGTCACATGACATGAAGTGATGCTGTACATTGAACAGCTGTCTCTCTCTAGTGGCTGTAAAAGGTAGCAGACTACTGCACGATGTTTATGAACTTATAAAAACGACAATAAAAATGGTTTACACAGTGATTTTGTGTGCCAGGATCGGAAATTTTTGCCTTTCCGTTAATAAGGGTAGCCTATCCGGTATTATGGTTTTAACAGTAACTTAAAAATTAGGCTATATTCTTGCTTGAGGTAAAGTGTCACTTAAATTCGTTCATCCTTAAATTCTTCTCACTGTATCTCTCTATTTTCTTCATCCTTTATTCCAACAGCATCACTGTTGCCTTGGCAACGTGTGACATTCGCCCGGATCAAACCGTCCCAGAGCAGCATTCAGAAACACTGCAAAAAGCAGGTAAATACATGCTTTTTTGACTGTACTTCATCATCTACATCAGGGGTGTCAAACTCAGTTCCTGGAGGGCCGCAGCCCTGCAGAGTTTAGCTCCAACACTGCTCCAACACACAAACCATGTTATTTTCAGTTGAGCCTGAACGACTTGATTAGCTGGATCAGCTGTGTTCAATTAGGGTTGGAGCTAAACTCTGCAGGGCTGTGGCCCTCCAGGGACTGAGTTTGACACCACTGATATAGTAGGGTAGGCTATAACATGGATTGACAACAGAATGATCTCTTTGTGATTTGTAAGAGTCCATTTTGATAAACATCCAACTGTGAGGGAAACGAGATCAGAGAAACGTGATTAGATATGATTTTCTACATTATTGTTTCATATTTATCATTTAGGCTAATGTTATGCAACTTATGCAATATACAGGATGTAATATTAACAATGTAATTAAGCCTTATGGAATAATTCCGACCTGAAGATCGACATCTAGTGAGTTTATTTACTAGGCCTATCTTGTATGAATATTTCATAAAGTTCATAAATGAATGCTGTAGCGGTTTATTTGACTCATTTTGCTATCGCGCTTGCAATGCGATCAGTTCGGGCGGTAACACATGACAAACACTGTTATGCATCACTTTATTACAGATGTATATATTATTTGACTAAGACAAGACCTACATGACAAAAAACTTTATTGATTTGATTTCAATGTCACCAAATTAACAAAATCAACTGCGAGAGGAGAACAATATTGTTTTTAATGGGATAAATGATGTCCTGACATGAATCTGTTGACAATACACTCAACACAATCTATTGAAACCAAAAAACCTAAAATGAATGAACATAAATACCGTTATTTGTCTTCTATTTATGTTCCTTTATGTACCATTTACGGACAAAGATTTAGTACATTTAGCTATTTTATTAGAGTGCACACCAGTGACAGCTTTTTTGTGAGTGTAAAGTCAGTAAACAAACACACAAAACCTACAGAGTAAAATAAAGCTAAAACTGACATAGCATATGAAAATGTTCAGTATTGGAGCAAGGCAAAATAGGAAGCTTTCATAAAGTAAAATGATTGATGATTATGGCATGATTCAGAGGAAATTATAAGCAGGTATGATTAATCAAAGTCATAGCTCCTTGCAGTGATTAAACTATAGGTGCTGTGGTTCCTGCTTAGACCAGACTGAGTCCTCATGCTGCACCACTCAGGCTGGTTTGTGCTGGTTTGGTGCTAGTCCACCTGCTGCACTGTTGAACTGCTGAAGCTGGTTAAGCTACTGTAATTAAAAAGCTAAAAAAATTATAATCACAAAATACATTGGTGAGCAGGTATGCTGGTCTGTTCATTAAGGAAATGTGTGTGAGTGTGATTCATGCACTGTATATTTTTAATCAGTTTACTTGTAATTCAATACAGCCCTGCTAATATTGTTGGCTCCTTTAATGAATTGTTTGTGCTTCTCCTCATTTGTAAGTCACTTTGCATCAAAGCATCTACTAAGTGTATATTTCTAGTCGGTATTAGTGAGAAAAACAGGATCCAAACAGGAAATGGAGTTCGCCTCAGAAGGCCTTTATTCACCCTCTGAATATGAAAAAGTACATAACTAGTACTTTTCATGATGGATGGAAGCACTTTTTTGGGCTTCAAAATCTTGACCACCATTCACTGCCATTATAAAGTTTGTAAGAGCCAGGGCATTTTTTTATTTAACTCAGACTGTATTCGTCCGAAAGAAGAAAGTCACATAGACCTAGGATGGCTTAAGGGTGAGTAAATCATATAGGGTAATTAAAATTTTTGGATGAACTGTCCCTTTACTATGAAAACTGAAATATATAAAAATAAAATATAATTCAAAGGTATTATTAAAAACACATATAGTCTGTTGGAAACTTCAGAATATAAATGAAGTTTTGTTTTGTGCAGCCATATTGTCAATTATGAGCAGGGTAACAGATTCCCTAATGATATATGTGGTACTTGAAATAAGTTGATATTAATGCATCAGATTTGATGAAGCTTTGATTGAGGTTTATTATTGCCAGAGGAAACGCAGAGCAGTTTATGTTTATATGTGTGTGTGAAGGTGTGTATTATAGGGAGTTTGAGCGGGGGGAACAGACTGTCGATTCGCTCACACCACTGACAGCACAATGACTGACAGCGCTGAAAACACAGTGACCGCGTGTATGGACCATGTGAGGGGGAACTACAGCACATCAGCACATGACAGACCATCAGCCCGTCCACAGCTACCGCCACGGTGAGACCTATCACACACACAACTCCTATAAAAAAAAAGTGGCTCCTTCCTCCTCCTCCCACTCCTTCCTGCTCATGATAAAGAGTTCATCCTATTCTGTTAACATTTGTGTCATTGTAGCATACATCATTTTCGTTCAAATCCCTGCATCTTATTCACAGACTAAATACAGTCTGGATATGTTACCACTTGCTGTCAGCTATTGTCTGGCTGCATTTCCATTTATACATTTGCCTCATGATTAATGGGCCATGCAAAACACACCCAGAGCTCATTTTGTGGGCATTTACACATATACGCAAATAAATAATGCTTTTGAAGGTCACGATTAATTCTCAGCAAATTCCCCTTTAGCTTTTCTTTGCTCCCAGATATTTTACTACTCACTTGTGTAAAAGCAGTGTGCTTAATTGCATTGAATGTGCACTTCAAATTTTAAAAGTATTTTTAAAAAGCTGTACTTGCAGAAAAATAATATTAATGAAATATAAGCCCACTTAAGTGTATTCAAAGAGAGACACTTTCATGACTATGTTTCTTAACACACTTAAATACACTTTTAAACAGTGCACTTTGTAAATACCAAATTAAACATTTCAATTTAAAGTATATTTAAAATCATTATGTTTAATAAACTTTTATTCTGCTTTAAAGAAGTACACTCATTTGATGTGTTGATTAACATACTAAAGCACATGTAAAGTACATGATTATAATTTTATCTCTTGTGTGTTATTCAGTATTACATTTAAAGTTAATATAGCCTATTTTAAATGACTAAATTGCAACTTCATAATTGCAAATGTCTAATCACAATTCTATTTAAATTCTTGACATACACGTTTTAATAGGTTAAGTATATTTTAGTTTGTCATACATGTTTGTCAGTACATTCAGCAGTGCACTTTAACCATATTTCAAAGACTAGATTTAATGCAAGTGTCTGAAAACATTACATTCAGTTCACACTTAAGTATATTCTTTTAAAGTATATTATTTACATTAGAAGTACTTTAAAATTAAGGTAAAGCAGATGTTTGTTTTCACAATTGTAAATCAGATTTTTTTTCCACAACTGTTTGTGACATTTACCATCAACCACACATTCACACATAAAACAGTTAACTTATAAACAGTTGAACCGAAATCTAAAGTTGAGTTCAAGCTAGAAGTAACAATGAAATTATATAAAAATATGTGCATAAGTCTATTGCCTGTGATGCTTTCATGTAGCGGCTAGTCAGCGAAACTGTGAGTGATTGGCTTAAGTGGCTTTTATGCATCAGTCTCTTGTCTCTTACACTCACCTCTTGATTTATTTCTTTCAGGCCATTCCTCATGCTCTGTTGGCTAAGTGTGTGGCTCTGGAGCAGACTGGAGCGGCAGCCGGTCAGCCTCACACACCTGCAGACGGCCACAGTATTACTCCCTACAGGTACATTCACTCCAACACACTCACACTCACACTCACTCTCTCACACACACACACACACACACACACACACACGCAATCACATCACCTGCTCACATTTTGCTACAAATTCCATTGTTTTTTATTGCTTGCTGTGTGTTCCCTGCCTAAAAAGTTCCCATGATTCTCGGTGCACCAGCTGTTCCTGCTGTCAGCCCTTATGTTGCTGCTGCCACAGCAAACGCCAGTCAGGTTTGTTCATTTACTTTCCCACTAACCCACCCTGAACTTCCACCTGCTAAACTTTTCACCTGAGAAAACATGTTTCCCTCTCAGTTTTCTGTAAATTATTTATCTGAAAAAGTCGCCAAGCTTATAGTTTTAAGTTCTTAAAGTATGTTTTCATAGTACATCTCTTTTAGTTCAAAAAAATCTAACAATTTGGTCACTTTAATTATCATAGTTCAAATTACTTGCTGTTAACAAGTTTTAATAAGAAATATTAGTTAATTTGTTTTTATACCCTGTTATGTATCTTTCCATCTTGTCTCTTTTTCATGTTCTGTGTACATGTGATGTTCACAAAAGATACATTGGCTTGGGTTTGTAATATGTTTTATTAAAGCATTAGTGGAGGAGGATGAGTTCTGCAAATTATCTTTCTCTTTCTGTTTTCTTTAACAGATAATCCTAAAGTAAAGCACAGAATATGGACCCAGTGCTAATATAGTACACATGAAACCTTTTCATTGTCAACACTATAGAAATATTTTCGTTTTAGTATATACGGGGCTATTTAAAAGCTTCTTCGCATTTCTTCTAATTTTATACAAAAAAATTGTATAAACTACATTATCATGTTATATCATCCAAAATACCATTAATTTTACAATTTAAATGCTTTTTGTTGCTTTAATGGCAACAGCACTCAATATTAAAAATATATTTATATTTAATTAGTGATCTAGAAAAAGTGCAAGTATTATATCAAATAATATTACTTTGATTTTTTTTTCAAACTCCAAAAAAACTGTTCATTTCCGAGTTTAACTGTCATTTAAACCTCATTGTATATTTTAATGAAAAACTGCAGTTATTTAATAGGCTAATATGCCTAAATCTTTCCTACTGTGTTTTAATACATGTTATGAATATATTTCATTTGTACTTGGGAAATGACAGATGGCAGTTTGTAAAGGCTCTGCTCATCAGACTACAGACCCTGCAGTGTGTTTAGTGGATGTTGGATGCAGGAGCTGCAGTGGTGCAGAAGAGCTCTCTCTTATACCAACAGCGCCACCTACTGCCATGCTGCGGCGGGCACTACATGGCCTCTAGACTCTAGAGCAAACGGGATAGTGGTACACAGGGGCGGATGGATTTCATATTTAGGGGGGCTTAGCCCAGAGGGGCCATTAGATACAACAATACAAATTACCTAAATAAACAATATTTTACTGTGCTTATGAAAACTGTATTACCATATAAAGTAATTAGACACAATTACCTATTAAAGTTACAGAAGTTACTTATTGATTATCATGTTATTCTTTTGTTGTTTGATTAACATTATTAGCCTAATATAAGAAATGCATGGATCCGTTATTCTGACACACATTCAATATTAACTGTTTATGTTTACTTGAATAATCGTCAAGGCAGCCATTGTGACATAATATTTTGTGTATTTGCTTATTTGCTCGAGAAGACGCGAAAATTAATGACCCGATCTCATGAAAGTGCGTTTCAATGACACGTTCTGTTTCTATTTGGTGTGCTAATTATAGCAAAAACTAACTTCGGCGTGCATATGAGACGCAATGGTGAGGTTTAGGGGTGTGGGGAAGGTGCGTATTATAAACAGAAAATCGTGCCATTAAACGCACTTTCATGAGACCAGGCTGGCGTGCTGTCCGTGCAGCGCCTCTCAGTGCGTGCGCGCTTCATTCAAACGATCTATCACAGAATCAGAATCAGAATGAGCTTAGCCTATTGCCGGGTATATGTTTACACATACGAGGAATTTGTTTTCGTGACAGAAGCTTCCACAAGTGCAACAGAATGACAGTGACAGAACAAAAAACACAGATAATGAAAAGTAGAATTAAAAACAGAACAAGTAAATAAGGAATAATAATATACAAATTGACAAATTGTATGTACACAGGTATATAACAATAGACAGTTTTGTATGTACAGGTATATTATGTGCAATTTGAAATGTAGACTAAGTATGTGTGTTAGATATATAAGTGTATAAATAGTGTGTGTTCCACAATTATTGTCAAGTGTTCATGAGATGGATTGCCTGAGGGCAATCTAGTATGCGCGTGAGAACCGCATTGAGATCGATAAACGAGCGAGAATGATCAACTTTCTTGAGGAAGCAGCACTGGCCTGATCGTTCAGATAGCTGATTATAGTTTTAGGGGGGCTGAGATGACAAAAAGCGGGGCTGATGCCCACCTAAAAAGGGTCTAGAGCCGCCCCTGGTGGTACAATTTATAAATTAACCCTTTAAAATGTTAATCTAATGAAGACAGTGACTCTAGACTGTTTTTAGGGCATTTGTTGTATTTGGTTAGAGTAAGCTGAGAAAACTGTATCTTAACCATGGTTTGGTATGTATATATTTTGTTCCACTCTGCTATTCTGTTCAAGTCAGTGTTTTGTCCTTGGATAACTGGCAATTTGGAATAATTCATATATTTAAAGCATCGGTGTGCAAACTCAGTCCTGCCATGCAGAGATTAGCTCCAACCCCAATTAAACAGACCTAAACCAGCTTATCGAGGTATAGGCATACTAGACATGTCCAGGCAGATGTGCTGAGGCAAGTTGGAGCTAAACTCTGCAGGACAGTGGCCCTCCAGGACTGAGTTTGGACACCCCTGATTTTAAGGGTGCGTTCACACTTGTAGTTCGGTTCTTCTTGGTTCCCTTGGTCCGGACCAAAAAAGAAAATGATACATTTGGTTCTGGTCTGCTTAGCGTTCACACTGGCATTTTTGACAGCGAACCTAAAGATACTCACCCTAAAGGCACAGTCATACGTTCACAACCTGATTGGTCGGGTTGAACATATCGACACATATTTCGTGACAGAACCCAAACAATAGGTGTGTTTTACTTAAAGCGGCACTGTCCAGACCGAACGTTGTATGACATCAAAATACCTATTCACAGATTGGTCTGCTCAGCGCCACGATTGCCCTCTGCTCATTTTGTTTTGGATGCACCGCTTCTTCTGCGTCATCAAATCATGTCGCAAATCATTGTCACTTCAAACAAACTGATAAGCTCTTTTTGCACTACACTCCTTATATCTGCACTGTTTTTTTATTTCACTGGTTTGCACTTTATCTGCCATGTGCTACTTTTTGAATTTATTTATATTTGTTTTATCTGAATGCACCAAGGGTCTGAGAGTAATGCAATTTAATTTCTCTGTATGTGTGTTCTATACATGTGGCAGAAATGACAATAAAGCAGACTTTGACTAGACTTGACTTGACTTTGGCATAGCGTTGCATCTTGTAATTACATCCTGTTTTTGGTTCGTTTAGAAGTATTTGGTCCGTGTTTTCATATTTAATTCGAACCGCACCAGAGTTTGTCTGGAAGCGGACCAAGACCCATCTTTTTAGCGGCCTCGGCCTGCTTGTTTGGTGCGCACCAGGGTTCGGATGGAAGCATTCACACTTACTCAAATGAACTGCACTTCGTTTTAATCGAACCAAATGTGAACACACCCTAAAACTCTGGTGTGATTTCTCTGTTAGTGCGGTTCATTTGAGTAAGTGTGAACGCTGTCAAAAATGCCAGTGTGAACGCTAAGTGGACAAGGACCGAACTGATCATTTTCTTTTTTGGTCTGGACCAAACAAACCAAGAGAATCGAACTACAAGTGTGAACGCACCCTAAAGTAAATGTATGTATAGTAGTTTTGGCAATTTTTGGGACTTTGGAGCCCCCTAGAGTTAAGCGAGTGGAATTGTCATAAATATATCACTGTCGTAATTAGGCTACAGTGAATATCTGCACACGTTTCTGCCATAAAGGAACTCTCCCTTTTCAAAGAATTTTGTATCCGCTCACCAAACACCAAACTTCTAAAACAGATGTTTGGAGGGAAAGTCTCGAAAGAAAACAGAAGCCATTCGCCTTATTAGAAATCAGTGTACCATCTGAATGATTTTGAAACTGATATTGTAATGTAAAAAAAAAGTTACATACACAGTGGATTCAGAAAGTATTCAGACCCCCTTCACTTTTTTGAATTTTATATTGCAGCCTGATACTACAATAGTTTTCTTTTTTTCTCTCATTAATCTACTCTCCGTGCCTCATAATGACAAAGTGAAAATAGAATTTTAGAAATGTCTGTAAATTTATTAAAAAGAAAAAACTGAAACATCACATTCACGTAAGTATTCAGACCCTTTGCAACAACGCTTGAAATTTAGCTCAGGTGTTTCCAATTTCTCTTGATCATTGCTGAGATGTTTCTACACCTTGATTGGAGTCCACCTGTGGTAAATTAAATTGATTGATTTGGAAAGACACACACCTCTCTATAAAAGGCCTCACAGCTGACAATGCATATCAGAGCGAAAGCCAAGCCATGAGGTCAAAGGAACTGCCTACAGAGCTCAGAGACAGGACTGTATTGAGGCACAGATCTGGGGAAGGCTAAAAAAAAATTTCTGCTGCACTGAAGGTTCCCAAGAGCACAGTGGCTTCCATAATTCTCAAATGGAAGAAGTTTGGCACAACCGGGACTCTTCCGAGAGCTGGTCGCCCAGCCAATCTGAGCAATTGATGGAGAAGGGCTTTGTCTAGACTGGTGACCAAGAAGCTGATGGTCACTCTAGTTGAGCTCCATGATCATATATGCAGATGGGAGAAACCTACAGAAGGACAAACATCACTGCAACACTCCACCGATCTGGGCTTTATGGTGGTGTGGCAAGATTCAATCCTCTTCTCTGTGAAGACACATGAAAACACACTTGGAATTTGCAAAACAGCATCTAAAGGACCCTCAGACTCTGAGAAACAAGATTATCTGGTCTGATGAACCTCATTCTAAGCATCATATTGGAAGGAAACCAGTTCTGCTCATCACCTGCAGAGTACCATCCCAACAGTAAAGTGTGCACGTGGCAGCCTCATGCTGTGGGGCTATTTTTCAGCAGCAGGGACTGGGAGACTGGTCAGGGTTGAGGGAAAGCTGAATGGAGCAAAGTAGAGAGATCCTCAATGAATCCAGACTCAAGGTCCATTAGCAAGAAACAGACAATACAAAACAAAACAGTACACATTATAAAAGACAGTTATGCAAATACTTCCTCATAGAGGACTGATATCGCTCTTCAGTCAGCCTAGGATTTGTCAACAACATTATAATATTATGTGAATTGTCCAGCTGACAAATAAATTTATACATCAAATTTCTCATTAAAGCAGGGAATGATTGTACTCTTGCCTTACAGAATAAATCACTTGCACTGCACCATCTTGTGTTTTTTCAGCAGGATCCTCATACAGTCATTGTATGCAACCTGAAGCTTACATTGGCTTTCTTTCTTAAACTTAACCCACAAAGGAGCGGTATAAAAAGAAGTACAATATGCTCTAAAAAGGTTTCTCTTTACCTGATCTGAACACATAAAATTTTCTCACCAACTTATTTGCTTGAGCATATAACTTACGACGTTGCCTATACATATCATCATAATCACTCATTTCATTATTAATGATATGACCTAAATATTTTGCAGTAGTACATACATTAAAAAAACTTAAATAAATAAAAATCTGGGAAATCTCTATGTTCTGTGGTTCTACGTATCATGGCAACACTCTTTTTTGTATTGTATTGCACATCATATCTAATCCCATAATCAGAACATATATTAAGCAACTTTGAAAACCAGCACTACTTGGGGAAAAAAACAACTAGATCATCAGCATACATATAGTGATTGACTGTGGTATTACCAAGCATACATCCAGTCCTACAGTCACTTAGTTCTTCTGACAATTCATTCATATAGACATTAAAAAGAGCTGGTGAAAGTAAACCTCCTTGGCGCACTCCATTACTTACTCTAAATGAATCTGAGACACAATTACCCCACTTTATCTGCATACTTTGATTAGTGTACAATATGTCAAAATTATTAATATACTATTAGGTATGCCCCTTTGTCTTAGTTTACTGAACAACTTTTGATGATTAACTCTATCGAAAGCTTTAGAAGCATCAATAAAGCCGATTATAACAGTGGTATTTTGTCTTTTATACAGTTCTACTACTTCCTTCAGAGCATATATACACAAATCCGTACTATGGTGAGCCTTAAAACCGAACTGAATGTCTGTGGTATCAAGATAAACACCCAATCGATCTAATATGATTCTTTCCAAAACCTTTGACACAACACTCGCTAAAGCAATTGGTCTATAGTTATCCAAACTACCTACCTTGCTAGCCTTATCCTTAATAACAGGCAACAAGGTTACTGACAACATAGACTCTGGCAACAGCCCATGTATCATAAAACCAGTGAAGCAAATTGCGAGAAGAACCACAAGCCTAGGGCTCGCAAATTTAATTTGATCTAAACCACCAGTTTTCCGTTCCATAAGCTGAATTATTGTTTGATAAACCTCATTTGTTGTAATACTTCCTGTATCCATAGACTACTTCCACTATACCTGGCTCACTCTTTACACAATTAAACAGAGTAGAATAATGTTGTCTCCACAACTCTGCTATATTCTCAGCTCCAGAGACACCCTCAATAGAGCATGGTAATGTCACATTACTCCTATTTATTGATCTTACGTCCTTCCAGAAAGCATTCACATTATTACAAAGTAGATTTTCCACCATTAAATCAGCTCTCATCACTTGTTCATGTTTACAAATATAACGAACTGCATATTTACTTGGCATTAGTTAACTTTTTCTGGTCCAAAACAACTCTGGAGAGACCTGAAAATGGCTGTCCATCGACGGTCCCCATCCAACCAGACCGAGCTTGAGAGGATTTGCAAAGAAGAATGGCAGAAAATACCCCAATCCAGGTACGCAAAGCTTGTTGCATCATACCCAAAAAGACTCAAGGCTGTAATTGCTGCCAAAGGTGCTTCAACTATGCACCTTTTTCTTCAATGTGGAAGTAGGCTAAGCCTATGTAGGCTAAGACTTCCTGTTCATCAACCGTTATAGATAAATAACGAGAAGAATAACAACATGCAGTAAAGAGAAGAATAACAACATGCAGTAAACAGTATAACTGTTTGCACTCTGAACCAGTGTGTTCATAATTAAGATAATACATTAAAATAATATCGTAAGACACATACATTTTCAATATCAAGCAGCAAAACAAACTGTTTTGTACAGCTAAAAATAGCTGGATGCGGATGAGACCGGAAGCTAGACCCATAGAATTTACAAATGGCCACGCCCATTTTTACAGCAAGAAAAAGGTGGATACTGAGTAAAGGGTCTGAATACTTATGCAAATGTGATATTTCAGTTATTTATTTTTAATAAATTTACAGACGTTTCTAAAATTCTGTTTTCACTTTGTCATTATGAGTTACGGAGTGTAGATTAATGGAAGGAAAAAATGAATTTAAACAATTGTAGTATCAGGCTGCAACATAACAAAATTGAAAGTGAAGGTGGTCTGAATACATTCTGAATGCACTGTAGTTGCTTTAAATTGCAGATACGGAATTGTGGCTTATGGTGTGATGAATTAAAGCCCAGCAGGGTTATTGTGTACTAATGTTCTTTGAAATAATCAAAATGGCAGAATCTTTTAGGCTAATAGTTTACTAACTTTTATGTTTGTATTTTTTATATATATATATATATTTAAGTTTAGTGCAAGACAATCAAAACTTTCCACCACAACCATCAACAAGTTACTTGCTTTACAAATACATATTTTTTTTGTTTCTTCTGATTGTGGTTATTATTCAACAAACAACTTTAAATACATTTAAATGGTGAACAATGGAATGTGTTACATCTGAATTGTTTTGTGGTAAAAAAAAAAAAAAATGTTGAATGAACTCTTGACTTTTTAAGACTGTTAACTCTTAATTGATTACATTGTGTTTTGCTCTTGACCTGTTTAACTTTAATGATTGCTCTTTTAGTCTGAATATTTTATTTTTTTGTATGTATAGGCCTCTAACGTTACCTCAATAAAATACTGAAATTGTTCCCTGTTTTATTGTCATCTTAAAATGACACAAAGTGACATTTTATATTACAAACACGTTTAGAACACATGTCCTGGAAAACACAACCACAGCACTAAGCAGGTCACTATAATGTCAGTGAAACCAGTTATTACCGAGCCGAACCACCTACACGCGCATCAAATACCGCGTGTTTCCATAGCAACGACATCCGCCGCAACTCTTGATAGCGTGCGTGCGCGCGCAGCCGCCACTATTGGTTTTTTTTTTTCGCCCAAACATTTCCTTACGTCAATAATGACAACCGGCTAGTTTTGACTCAAGCGGAAACTCAGCTTTGGTGTGCTCGGTGTCTGGGCGCGGCTATTGGACACCTCACGAATCCGTTAACCGACGTAGCGCTGGCTTCGCCTTCTGTACGGAAGCCGAGATGGAAGAGGCGTAAAAATGTCCGGTTTGAGCGAATCGCCCTAGTGAGTTGGATCTTTTAAATGAATCATTTAAACCGTTTCACACCACGAGAACAACTCTCCGACTAATTGAACCTTTTCAGCGTGAATTCACTGTTTGTATAGTTTAATGTAGGCTACATTACATTCATGGCGGCATTAAACCACTGATCTATATATAATTATAGATCAGTGCATTAAACGCAATACATACATGAAATTATTAAGACTAAAAGGTTATAGGCCTTTTGCCTTATTGGACGTACTGCTACCCATAGACTAGCCTATATAGACCATAGACTATATAAGAAACAGAATTGGACAAATTTAAGGATCATCTACTGAAAATTTCACATGTGTGCCACCATAAAGACAATGCAATTTTGGTTAGACCTTATTGACACTTTATCAGACACCTTGAAATCCTGAGATGTTGTTATCCCGCTAGTATTGTTTTATATATATATATATATATATATATATTGTGTCCTATTGTATATATATATATATATATATATATATATATATGGGCAGATATCGGGCTCTGCTGTAAATAGTTATAAATCTAAAATATTTAATAAATAAAAAAAAATTAAAAAGAAAGAAAAATTCACATGTAACGAACAGGTAACAAACAAGAGGAAACACACACAAAAGGACGAACATAAGCTGAATAAATAAACAAAATAAATACAATTGTAAATATGTTTTTAGTAATAAAGATAATAAACAAATAGTTTAGCTAGATTAAATGAAAATTGATAAGCAGAGGAAAGCTAGGCTATAGCCTATTCTGCCACGTTGAATCTTTTATTTATTTATTATTATTATTATTTTATTTATTTATTTAAAAAAATCAATTCTAGCTTTTTTCTCGCAGTTCTGACTTTTTTTCTGACTTAAACTATAACCTCAGAATTGCAGGAAAATTAAGAATGTGAGATAAAAAAAAATAATAATAAACTAGCCTACCTATTTTATTTTGTTGCGAAAAAAAAACATCTTGCAATTTTGAGTTTATATCTCACAATTCTGGTGATTAAAAAGTCGAAATTAGGTTTTTATTTTTTTATTCTGTGGCGGAAACAACTTACATAGCCTATCTGTATGTTTTCCCTGTCTTATTAATAATCTTTTCTTATGGTCTTATTGTCTTCTGTCTGTACTTTGCTCCCCTTGTTTTATTATATTTATATAGTTATTTATATTGTAGGAGCTATAGCTTACTCCATTTGTGTCGATCTCTATATTTTTATTTTAACCTCTGTACAGCACTTTGCTCAGTCGTGTGGCTGTTTTTATACGTGCTATATAAATAAATTGAACTTGAACATAGTAGACTCATAAATAGAATCATCAAACTAAACCTCATAAACAGAATCACCATCATCCAAATGAAGAAGAAGTATTTCATATTTTTTCAAGAAAACAGCTATCCCTAAATATTAAGGACCAGGTGATGACCTAATTACGTCATGACGTAAAAGAATCAGTGAGTCGTCCTTGAACTGATTCTTTTGAACAAACTGCTTAAAGTAACCGTTTCGCCAAAATGACTCGGACTTCACAATAGCGGAGCGGCGCGCGGAGGATCCCCACCCGTGAGCATGGCGGTGTGCTAGTGTATTTATGAAGACCGGAGAGAGCAGGCGGAAACGGAAAACACTAATGCGCCCCATGCTTCAAATAATCTGATTTTAACGCACTGTGTGTTAATTCACCGATGCCAGAGGCAGTCCGCTGGGTTTCTCCATGCAGTCTTCGTTTACTTCTATAGGATGGTGAGCTGAGCAGATTAAAAGCACAAGTTATTGGTGATTGCATCTATCCAGCCGTTCCCCGTTGTGAATTATTGGCGCGCGTGGGCCGCCGGTGCTCCGTGATCATGAAGCGCTGCTGCGGGAAGCGCGTCTTTGTGCGAGGCGTGTTTATGTCCGCGGACAGACTCGTTTAAACGCCCTAAACATGAATGCCATTGTCATGTCGAGTGCCGTGTGAGTTTATTTTGATTCGTTGAACCGTTCAGACCGGAGAGATGCGTGAGTATAAAGTGGTGGTCCTCGGCAGCGGCGGGGTCGGTAAATCCGCCCTTACCGTGCAGTTCGTCACCGGGACGTTTATTGAGAAGTACGACCCGACCATCGAGGATTTCTACCGTAAGGAGATCGAGGTAGACTCGTCGCCGTCGGTGCTGGAGATCCTGGACACGGCGGGCACGGAGCAGTTCGCGTCCATGCGGGACCTGTACATCAAAAACGGACAGGGCTTCATTCTTGTCTACAGTCTGGTGAACCAGCAGAGCTTCCAGGACATCAAACCCATGAGAGACCAGATCATCCGAGTCAAGAGGTGAGATGGGACCGATAACCGTCTCGAATTAGGGTGTCGGAGCTTCGCTGTTGGTGACATGTCATTGCATACTATGAAAATGATCTTAACACATCTGACAGCATGTCCAGAATCGGTGTGTGTGTGTGTGTGTTTTTGTGTACAGTGTGTGTGTAGTTGGGCCTCTACAGGCCTGTTGCTCGAGCCTTGATGTGCTGCATCCAGTGTTCAAACACACTGCTGTCTGCATGAAAGATTCATGCTCAAGTGATGCGATGCACTTCTCTGCTGCTCTAAACCTGATCCACACT
This sequence comes from Schizothorax lantsangensis, assembly GCA_027422415.1. NCBI lineage: Eukaryota > Metazoa > Chordata > Actinopteri > Cypriniformes > Cyprinidae > Schizothorax > Schizothorax lantsangensis. Next base: position 10,283,193 of record CM049848.1, read on the forward strand.
TCAAATGCTGCTCTCATTTGTTTAGGAAAAATTTTAATGACTTTGTGATGAATATTTTCGTGTGTTTGAAATTAAAACCGTAGCCTTGTGGATTTTAGTCCATAGCTCACACAGCTTTGAAGCCTCTCTAGATGCTCAAAGTTGACAATATTAGCTTTTAGCTGATTTAAAATAGTCTTCACTTCCGGGAAAATTCTCTATATTCCAGATAGATAGATAATTCATGCACTCATCTTTATTTGTCTGAATATCCCTCCCCTAAACTACCATAACAAATCAAAGTAGTCCATAATATAATTATTAGAATAGAATAATAATTATTATTGTTATGATTGTTAAAATCATAGTGTCAAGAGTAATTGCAAGTTGCAAATATCTATCTGTCTGTCTATCTGTCTATCTATCTATCAAAAATAGGAAATTCACTTTGTTGTTGTGGGCGTGTTCGAAAAATTTAAATTTTATCATTTTATTTTGTGTTTTTAGAAATGCATTTTACAAACATGTTTTATCTTGTTTAGATCATGTTTTGTAGTTTTTTTTTCCAATTGGAGGTTGGTTTATGGTGATTATAGGCTGAAGAAGTCAACGCTTTAGGGAAAGCAAACATGGAAGTTTACAAATGGTTGGGATGTATTGCTAAGTTGTAACTAGTTCTGAAAAACATGATTCTGTTCAAATTCTGTATTCAAAACTTCCTGAGTAAATATTATACAGAAATAAGACTCAAATTAGACTTTCTGTGGGCTTTTAAATCAGTGCTTGTTTGACTGCATTAAGTGCCATTGAAACTAAAATGTAAGCAACAAGTGGCAGAAAACAATGCTAATGGAATTCGGTTTAAACTGATTCTAATGGCATCATATAAGAATTCCCCAAGGATCAGTTGAGATCCCACTGAAAAACAGGATCCTTAATAGATTCGTTCTGGATTCCATTAGTATCCTTTAGGATTGGCACCCAAATCCAGGAGCAATCCATTACCAATAGGGACTTCACTTATCAGGGACAGTAAGTGAGCAAAAGATGATAATAAGCTAAATAACTGGGGGAATAAAAGTGATTCCATTAATACTTTTGTCCTTCTTATCAGTTTATAACTCAGGCTCCCACTAACCTCAGTCACCCTGAAGCAGAAATATATTCATACAGACCTGCAAACAACATCTCCTCCAGCACATTCCCACGCAAATAATATACATCTGCACTCTCACGCAGAAGGATGTTTCTGCCTTCAGAAAATATTGAATAATTGAATGGCATAAATATTTCACACAGTAAAAGTGATGCATAATGAGGAGGAGATGGTGGGAGTAAGACAAATCTGTCACAGCTCTGTTTGTTCTTGTTGAAGGATGAATGAGACAGGTAGTGAAAGAGCAGAGAAGGGTTTAGTGCCATTTACAGAAGTGGATGACTAAAACAGATGATTGTAATAGCAAGTGTAACTGTTATGGCTCACATTTATACTGAAAATTTACTTCAAAATGACTGTGGTTACCAAAACGTATCATTTTTATTTATTTTATTTTTAATTGATAGGAATATTATTGGTAGTATGTATTAAACTTAAATTTACAGTAAAAAGTATATTTCATTAACTGATATAATAAAACGCCTACCTACAAAAATAAACTCATAAAAATAAGCAAAGAAGAATGGTTAAAGACTCGTTTTCATCAACACTTGACCAATTAATACAAGTACTTTCGATTCTACTTCTATTCTATTTTTTTCTGTTTATTAATAATAATAATAAAAAACTTGATATTATACTAATATATTGGTAACCAATTAATTTTAGTTTTTTACCATAGCATTTTTAAAGTTTTTTTTTTATGTTAAATTAGCAGTGTTAGCAAGGGTTAGGGATTTCAACAAACCAAAGCATGTAACTCATCCTGCGGTAACTTGAATGATTCTTTAGATAATGCAGCTTGTGGATGAGAAGCTTGTGGACTATTACTTTAATTCCTTTGCTGGATGATAAAACCAGGGTGATATTTAGAGAGCAGAATATTGTAGAGATTTGGAGGTTGGGATTTTTGATTTGGGCCAGATATAACCATAGGAAGCTCATAGCAACCCCCTTGACACTGGCTAAAACACCCAAGCATTGCGGTGGCCAGTTTTGCAGTCAAGCAGCACTAAAATTATGCTAAAATGGTACAGTGCAGACATGTGACCCATTTTTAGTTCATGACCCACAAATTGTGAGAATCAAGGGACAGCACACTGTCATTCTGAAAGAACTTTTAAACTGTGATGTCATTAGTGGTTTGTTAATAACAGGGTGTGTTTGTAAGGGGTGTGGCTTCAGTAACCCCACCCTCCTCATCCTCCCTTGACCATGATTAGTGGTTGTGGGTGAAGACATTCTTTTGCCTAGAGGAAGAGTGTACTGTGAGAATTCAGATGTGAGGTGCAGGATGTATTGTGTCTGCCGTGAGAAAATAGTATAATCACAGTGACCCATTTTGATACAGTTGAGATAATTAAACAAAAAGGTGAGGCCATGACAGGCTACATTGTGAATATAGTCAGTTACACAACTGTTTAAAACTTTGGTGTCAATAAGACTTTTGAATGTTCTTTATGTCTCTTATGCTAGATTTGTTTGATCAAAATACAGTTAAACTGTAATATATTATTGCGAATTAAAATACTGTTCTCTTTGTTAATATTTTGTCAAATGTAATTTATTCCTGTGATACAAAGCTGAATTTTCAGCATCATTACTCCAGTCTTCGGTGTCACGTGATTCTTCAGAAATCATTCTAATATGCTGATTTACTGCTCAAGAAACATTTCTTATTATTATCAATGTTGAAAACAGTTGTGCTGCTTAATATTTTTGTATTTTTTGATCAATCTAATGCATCCTTGCTGAATAACAGTATTAATTTATTTAAAAAAAACTTATTTGCCAGACACAAATGTTCTTTATACGATATTTTATTAAGTCAGGCAATATATTAAACAAGTAAAATGTTAGATAATTTTTCTTTCTTTAAAATTACTTTGTGCATTTGTATAAAGAATAATATTTACCAGTAATATCCTTCTCTGACATCCATGAGCCAATCAAATCCTGATGGATAAAATCAAGCCCTGTCCTACACTATTTCCTATAAAATATTGTGTTTCACTCATACATATGACGGTTGGAAGTTAAATGCATTTTGAATGTGTTTCGTGTAGACTTTAAGCTACTGGGATGCATCCTAAAGTAAATGCCCTTGTGAAAAAGAAGTGCACTATACACTTGCATTTTTTAAAACTATACTTGCAGATAGTATATTAATGAAATAGAGCAAACTTATATGACTGTTTCTTAACACACGTAAGTGCACTTTTTAAAAAGAGTTTAAAAATATTATTTTAAAGTGCATTGTATCTTTATTAAGTACTCTTTTTAAAAGTATACTAAAGTCTACTTGTTCAGAAGGAATCGTTTGCATAAATTCTGTTTGTGTTCTCTCTGGTTGTTTCCAGGTATGAGAAGGTTCCTGTGATCCTGGTGGGGAATAAGGTGGATCTGGAGAGCGAGCGGGAGGTGTCTGTGAGGGAGGGACAGGCGCTGGCCGAGGAGTGGGGCTGTCCGTTCATCGAGACGTCTGCCAAGAGCAAGACCATGGTGGATGAACTCTTTGCCGAGATCGTACGGCAGATGGACTACGCAGCACAGCCAGATAAAGATGATCCGTGCTGCTCCTCCTGCAATATACAATAACCCCCCAACACACACACACACACACAGAACTCACATTACAGTAGCTTTGATAGACCTTCTAGTGTCGACGGTTTTCCATCATTCTGTATCTGCAGACTGACAGTAACTTTGAGGATTTTTTTTCTTGTCACTTTAAATCCTGACTGACTCAACCACAGGAAGAGCACTTGCCTTAGGTTTCACGTTTCCTGTTTGAGCAGGATCCTTCAGTGGCGATGAGTTGGACTTTTATGTTCTTAGTCTTATGATATTGATGATTTTATCTGAATTTGTCACCAGGTTAAAGAGAGAGGGAGAGAAAATAAGAGAGTTCTTAGCCATATGCTTGATATAGCCATATAATCATTTAAAGATGACTTTCTAATTGTCCATTTATTTGGGAATAGATCCCTTAAAGTCATCATTTTTCATCTGTATTTAATCTGAAACATCAAGAGGTAGAAAAACAGTCAGGTGACTTCAGCTTTGTTCCAAAACCTAGTTAGCTGCCTACCTAGAGAATATGTTAAAGCCCAAAGTATGTTCCCTATGGTTTCCCAGAATGCATTGCGGTGAGCTCTGAAAAATTCATCCAAGATGGTGGATGAGATTCTAAATATACTTGAATTTCATTTCGCTCCATAATATTTTGCTGAAATTTAATAAGGTGTGTTCTATGTATTTTTATGCATTGCACACATACAAGTATCCTGCTGTTAGCTTAAAAACATGCTAATGTCAAACTCTCCAAATCCAAGTGTATGAGCTTCACATAAGCAACTGTATATGTGTGATGCAGAGTAGGGCTGAACGATTAATCAAAGTAACATCGAAATCACAATATGGGTTTGTGCAATTATCAAATCACAAAGGCTGCAGTTTAAATGCATAAATATATGTTGGAAGTTTCTGAGTGAAATTATGATCAGTGCTTTCAGTTGCTTATAAAACATTTATAAACTGCAGCTGACAAAGGATAAGCTTTAAAGTCGGCATGAAACAGAAGTTACGGTTGTATTTCCTTCTCTATTGTTACTTCTCGGAAAAACAAAAAATGTTGGGCGGGGCTTGGTTTTGTTATTTGGGAATTGATTGGATCATTGTCATTTGCTGTTGCTGCATTCTCTTGTGATTGACAGGTTGCACACTCACTGATGTTGCTGCAAAGGGGAGGAAAGTTATTTTTATTAACGATTGATTAAATTAAATGTAAAAATAATCATGCACACGGATAAATCATAAAATAATCACTGCAGTAGCAGTATACCATAAAAATTCAGATTTGTCAGTTTTGATTTAAGGGGCTCCCTGCAGTTTTCCACCAAAGTAAAAGTTTGATATGTTAATATTTGATAATATTTTATTTTTTGTTTTATTTTACAGTAAAACAGCATTATTTACTGTAGTAATCAATTTCATGTTTTAATATTTAATTATAATAATCATAATAACAATAACATTTCTTATTTTATAGTCATATTGATATATAATTGCTATGAGTTTTGTGAAATTTACAGTATGAAATATACATTGCAATCACAATTTTTACCAGAAAAAACAATACTATTCCACCAAATTGTGCAGTCTGCAAAATCCATCTACATAGAATGTTGTAAATAAACAGTAAGGCGGCTTACTAGGTTTTGGAACGGAGCTCTTGTCTTTATGCTGCTTCCATTCAAAGTCAGATTTAGAAGATGAGTTCAGAAAATGGCGACTCTACCATTAGCTTTGCAGTGGAACAATTGTGAACAAAGAACTCTTTTAGCAACCAAATTGGGGACGCTGTGCTTTACGCCACTAGCAGTCGTTCTGCTAGTGTATCAACAGAGAGAACCATTTATCTTGTTTTTTTATGTTTGCTAAACATGTATCATGCAATGTTGGACCTTTTGACTCTTTGATGTATTTTATTTGCTTAAATGTTGAATGTTTGACAGTGTAAATCTCTCTGACTGCCACCATGTCTGCATCATCGTGAGTTTCAAGAGACTTTCAATTGCACTTTTCCAAGCAGGAATGTTAACTTTCCTAGCGAATGGAATGCAGCGTAAGTCCCTGTCTCTGATTGGATGGGGACACATCTGGACACAAAATTTTTGCTAATTTAGTATCTCGTATGGCTCTGTAGGACTCGTCTCTTTTTCTGTCTCTCTCGATTTTATCACCCTCTTTCTCACATCTTAGCATCTTCAGCATCTTAGCCCCTTTCAACACTCGTTCTCAATATTCTGCCATGCTTGTGTAGGTCATTGATGCTGACGATGATGGCTATTGGTTGACTGTATATCTGTTTGTACAGAGGTTGCCAGTTTTTCTTGGTATCCTCCTCCTGGCCGAGCTTGAGGTTGGATCTCAAGGCTGAACATATAGAGATTACGGAGGTGTGTGAGTGTGTGTGTTTGAATAGAGAGCTCTGAGTCAGTATTGATTTTATATTTTTTTATGTGGACCTGTGCTCAACTCTTCTGAAAGACTGACACTTTTTTTGTTCTGTTTGGCACCTAAATAAAGTGCATCTGACACTCGCACGCACTGCAGTGCGGTTTCTGTGTTTTAAAACCAACACGCTCACTGTCCAAACATATGCCCGCTTTATAAATAAGAAATATTTGAGCAGAACATGTTACGCTGAAGGACAAAAGTGCGTCCTGCAGTTTGTTTGAATATCTGCGCGCACACACGACAGGTTCTGTTTTCCATCAGGCAGGTTTTGTTTATTTGATGGCTGTTAAACTATTTCGTTGTGAGAGATACAAGTTAGTTATGTAACATTTAGCAGATGCTTTCCATCTAAACTGACTTTTAAGGTGCTGTAGAGGATTTTCTGTCATCATAAAAGTTTTACACATGAAGACACAAATAGAGCTTTTGCGATGAAGACTCGTCATATCAGTAGTTTAATAAAAGCGGTTTTATTTTACATGGAGCCGGTCGACATAAGGGGGAAATTAGTTTAATTAAATTACTTGTAACTGACAGCAAACAGTTGTGCATTTCTACAACTGGACTCTATAATGGCAGTGTTATTGGAGTACCACTGATATAGGCCTATTATTATAGTTTTTGCAAATATTTTGAATTAGATATTTTTATATGTATTTTCTGTTTTTGCTTTAGTTTGTTAACATTTTATTTAATAGTGTTTATTTTTAGTTATTTTAATGTATTTTAAGTAAAATGAAAATAAGAAATGTTGCTTTGGAAACTAGTTTTTTTTTTTTTTTTTTTTTTTACTTTTATAATGTTTGGTTTATTTATATTTTATATTATTTCAGTTAATATTTATTTTGTATCAAGTAATAAAGATTTTTGCATCAACATATTACATTACAGCACAAAGTACATAAAAATTGCATTTTACTTTGGCATTTCTATCCAAATGCATTTCTGTTCAAATGTATGTATGTATTTGAGCACAAATAATTACAATGAAATGGCAAGTAACACACTAAATTAAACCTTATATTTTGAATTAGAAAAACCTAAATATTTTCTTGTAAACATGCACTCCAATAAACTGTTTGTTATATATATTTTGTAAATAATTACAAATGTATTATGTATAGTGTAGTAAAATTATGTGACAAAATTGTAGCATATTACAGTGGGGGAAAAAAGTATTTGATCCCCTGCTGATTTTGGACGTTTGCCCACTGACAAAGAAATTATCAGTCTATAATTTTAATGGTAGGTTTATTTGTACAGTGAGAGACAGAATAACAGCAAAAAAATCCAGAAAAACGCATTTCAAAAACGTTATAAATTGATTTACATTTTAATGAGTAAAATAAGTATTTGACCCCTTCGCAAAACACGACTTAGTACTTGGTGGCAAAACCCTTGTTGGCAATCACAGAGGTCAGACGTTTCTTGTAGTTGGCCACCAGGTTCGCACACATCTCAGGAGGGATTTTGTCCCCTCTCCTCTTTGCAGATCCTCTCCAAGTCATTAAGGTTTCGAGGCTGACGTTTGGCAACTCGAACCTTCAGCTCCCTCCACAGATTTTCTATGGGATTAAGGTCTGGAGACTGGCTAGGACACTCCAGGACCTTAATGTGCTTCTTCTCATTGTCATGCTGGAATACCCATCCACGACCCATTTTCAATGCCCTGGCCCTGACGGTACATGGCCCCGTCCATCGTTCCTTTGATTCGGTGCAGTAGTCATGTCCCCTTAGCAGAAAAACACCCCCAAAGCATAATGTTTCCACCTCCATGTTTGACGGTGGGGATGGTGTTCTTGGGGTCATAGGCAGCATTCCTCCTCCTCCAAACACGGCAAGTTGAGTTGATGCCAAAGAGCTCTATTTTGTTCTCATCTGACCACAACACTTTCACCCAGTTCTCCTCTGAATCATTGGCAAACTTCAGACGGGTCTGTACATGTGCTTTCTTGAGCAGGGGGATCTTTCGGGCGCTGCAGGATTTCAGTTCTTCACGGCGTAGTGTGTTACCAATTGTTTTCTTGGTGACTATGGTCCCAGCTGCCTTGAGATCATTGACAAGATCCTCCCGTGTAGTTCTGGGCTGATTCCTCACCGTTCTCATGATCATTGAAACTCCACGAGGTGAGATCTTGCATGGAGCCCCAGACCGAGGGAGATTGACAGTTATTTTGTGTTTCTTCCATTTGCAAATAATCGCACCAACTGTTGTCACCTTCTGACCAAGCTGCTTGGCGATGGTCTTGTAGTCCATTCCAGCCTTGTGTAGGTCTACAATCTTGTCCCTGACATCCTTGGACAGCTCTTTGGTCTTGGCCATGGTGGAGAGTTTGGAATCTGATTGATTGATTGCTTCTGTGGACAGGTGTCTTTTATACATGTAACAAACTGAGATTAGAAGCACTCCCTTTAAGAGAGTGCTCCTAATCTCAGCTCCTTACCTGTATAAAAGACACCTGGGAGCCAGAAATCTTGATGATTGATAGGGGATCAAATACTTATTTGACTCATTAAAATGCAAATCAATTTATAACTTTTTTGAAATGCGTTTTTCTGGATTATTATTATTTTTTTTTTTTTTTGTTATTCTGTCTCTCACTGTTCAAATAAACCTACCATTAAAATTATAGACTGATAATTTCTTTGTCAGTGTATGCAAACATACAAAATCAGCAGGGGATCAAATATTTTTTTCCCCCACTGTATATAAACACTATTGGTCAAAAAATGTTTGGAATGATTAAGGTTTTTAAAGTTTTGTGAATGACTCTTATGCTCACCAATGCTGCATTTATTTGATGAAAAATACAGTAAAGACGATGAAAAATTCCACAAAATATTAAGCAGCAAAAACTGCATTGATAATAAGAACCATTATTAATAATTGATCATCAATAATAATTAAGCAGCAAAACAGTATATTAGAATGATTTCTGAAGGATCACACTGTAGACTGGAGTAATGATGTGCAGGAATAAATTACGCATTATAATAGACATTTACTTTAATTATCCTAATTATTCCAAACTTTTGACTAGTACTGTACCATAAAATATATAGCATACTCTATATACTAAAATATGGTTGAGTATGTAGTATCATTCTGCACACATGCATAAACAGGACATAAACAAGTCTATGTGAACAGTGAGCTGCTGTTTTATGGGATAAATATTGAACTCTCTGAACTCTCTGGACACAGGAATGCAGGGAAAAGCAGCCAAGAGAGGACATGGGAAATGGACAGAGGACATAAGAGCACAGCAGTGAGGGGGAGATTCACACACCAGAATGAGACTTATTGCTGGGTGTCATGGCAACCGCATGGCAACACATACTGCCAATTTCACACTCTAATTTGCAGTGATTTGATTGGCCAAAAATAGTTAGTGGGGGAAGATACGGACACACACCATCTATCAACATCCATCAGGAGGCATGTACACCTACACTTAGCTGCCTGTCATATGTCACATGTAGAACACTGAATGTGATCTACAGCACACTTGTTGCAGGAACGATCTCTCCTGAGAAACCTGCTTTATAAATGCAATAAAGACACACAACTGCCCACAGATTTCAGTCTTTGTGTGTATTTGTAGAACGGGTTTAAAGGTCCTTTGGCAATCCAAGCATGTGTGCATTAGCATGAAGGGGTTTATTTTTCAAAAATGACCAGCTGAATACAGCATGTGCATTATCCCACTCATTTTTTATTTATTTTTTGCTGTTTAATTATCTTTACCACTTAATCACATAAAGACATTCAACAGGCTTAATTCACCAAGAAATAGCCAAGAGAAATGAAACATTGACAAGGAAACACTCCAGGAAGAGGGAAAGGAAATGCAGAATTAAAAGTAGAACATGTTGCAAGATCCAAATATGCAGGTGGCCATTAGACCCAATTTATATTGTTTCTTTTATAAAAGAGGAATGAAGAGCTGAGAGACAACAACAGGGTTGATTGTACATATATAAGAATTAAATTAAGCACAGTAAGGCCTGTGGAGCTAAATTATTAAACTTTTAACTATGATTTAAATTAACAGTTCAGCTAAAGGAGTTTAAAGGAATAGTTCATCCAAAAAAGAAAATTTGCTAAAAAATGTGCTCACCATCTTTCAAGGTGTAGATGAGTTTGTTTCTTCATGGAAACAGATTTGGAGAAATTCAGCATTGCATCATTTGCTCAGTAAAGTATCCTCTTGTGTGAATGGGTGCCGTCAGAATGAGAGTCCAAACAGTTGATAAAAACAGTACAATAATCCACAAGCAATCCACACAACTCCAGTCCATCAATTAATGTCTTGTGAAGTAGAAACTGTGTTTGTAAGAAACAAATCCATCATTAAGATGTTTTAACTTCAAACCATTGCGAGTCCATATATTCATAATATTGCTTTCTCCAGTTGTCTCGTCTGAATCAGGAGAGACATCTGCACAGATCAAGCACCTTTTACAAGACAAAACAGTTCAAAACAAATATGTCAGTGGATGTGAGAGGACAACAGGGGATGGACCTTTTCACTGGAGGAAGAATTATTCATGGACATGGAATGGTATTTCAGCCAGAAGTGATGGTTTGAAGTTAAAAATGTCTTAATGGATTTGTTTCTTAAAGCCACACAGCTTTTCACTTCACAAGATGTTAACTGATGTATTGGAGTGGTGTGGATTACTTGTGGATTATTGTGATGTTTTTATCAGTTGTTTGGACTCTCATTCTGACGGCACCCATTCACTGCAGAGGATCCATTAGTGAGCAAGTGATGTAATACTAAATTTCTCCAAATCTGTTCCAATGAAGAAATAAACTCATCTTGGTAAGTAGCCTATGCATTTTTATCATTTTTTTTTTCATTTTGGGGTTAACTACCCCTTCAAAATGTTTTGAAATAACTAGAATTGCAATTATTTTTAAAGTCTATTTTTAAAAAGACGATTTTAATGTCACACAAACGTGCCAAATGGCTTTAAATGTTATATAGCCCGTTTATTCATTATTTTTTTTTTTGACCCACTTAAGTAGAAACTGAATAATTTGGCTGTACAGAACTGATTTGCTACTGTTTGTAACTGTAGCTCATAGCGCTATGGTACTTCACTCTGCAGATGGCAGCATGTGAGCGCACATCTCGTTGGCTGTAAGGTCTCGTGTGCTGTGCTCAGTCAGTGTAATCCCGTCTCTCCAGCCGGCAGACATGGCGACTGCGAGGACGCTCGTATGCTCCTCAACAAGCTGCATCTGAAGCGGCTCCGCAGCATCACCGTCGCGCTCGGTGCATTCGTGGACAAACGCACACTTGCACACAGCGGATTTATAATCGGGGTAAGCGTTTGGATTCTTCTTCTCATTCACAGTGGTGCTCTGTGCTTGTAAGAGATTAAGGGGTAAATCTAGCCACAGATTTGAGCCTGAGAACTGCCGTGACATTGCTGAAGCTCCGTTCCGTTATATTTCCATTATGCCCCGACGCGTTCTTCCAGGCTATTATGAGTCCATTCACTTGATGAAGACCCGTGCGAAAGGCATATCGAAATAACATATTCCTCTATGAGGACCTTGACATTATACGTCAATAGACCTGTTCTGCGCTTTGTTCAGTTACACTGCCTGAACGTGTACGACGCGACGCGATGGACGCTCCATTTCTATTTTCTGTTTTACTTCCCTAGTCAGTCTGAAGCAAATGAGCTATACATATGACATGTGTGCATTTAGGCTTAGCTGTTTTAAAATAGACAATGGAAAGTCGATTTGGAATTTAAATGGTTTTCATTCATTTCATTGCACCTGATTGAACGCTGTGAGGTGAGGGGACGTGCAGCCCTAACGCGACGCGACGCGACGCGTCACGCGTGTAGAACGCGCTCTGAAAGAATATAGCACTTCATGGACGAGCCATTCTGAAATCTTCCTCATTTAATTCATTTTAACGTTGAAAGACCACGAAAGCAGTCTATCTGAATATTGTGAATTATGGAGGTTATCAAGGTAAACAAAGGTGAATGAATTCAGGGAATAAGGTCCGTTTTGTTTTCCACATATAAAAGCCTATGAACTTCTCAGCGTTTGTTCTCAGCATTTGATCTCTGTGTTCTTAATTAAACATTGCGGCTTTTTATGAAACCATAATTTTAGCTATCCTGATGTGTTATGCATGTGGCATTTCATTTCCCAGCCAAACAAAAGACACCAGATGTACTTGCATCACCATCAGTGCCGATGATTTTTCCAGGGCTTTTGGGGCATTACTGAATGAATGGAATTTTTTAAACACTACTGGCGAAGCATTGGCTGTGTTTCTCATGGTGGATTTGGTTTTTGCTGGCACTGGTCTGATCTTTCCCCCTCCCCCTCTGGATAACCCCTGAGAGCAGATCCATTCTTTATTGCTTCTCTCCAATGTGTTTTATTGATAGTAGCCTATAAAATTATACAGCCCAGTTTATATCAGATGTCTATTTTTACAATGCACTTTGATTGATTTAAATCTACTTTTATAAACAGCACAGATATTAATTATATTGTTCATGTACATGCAAACAGTGGAGAAACTAGTGACTAGACTTTATTAATAAAGTACAAATGTTTATTTATTTATTTATTTTTATCTATCCTAAGATAACTAAATAAAACCTCTCTTTTTATTGATAGTAGCCTATAAAACTAAACAGCCCAGTTTATATCAGAGGTCTATTTTTACAATGCACTTTGATTTATTTAAATCTACTTTTATAAACAGCACAGATATTAATGATATTGTTTGTGTAAATGCAAACAGACTTTATTGACTAGACTTTATTAATAAAGTACAAATGTTTTATTTATTTATTTATTTTTGTCTATCCTAAGATAAATTAATAAAACCTCTCTGGGCAGTAAATTGGCCTCAGGCACAAAAATAAATAATACTGTCATATTACTGTCAGGAAGACAAAAATGCAGTTATTTCCTGGTATTTCTTTTTTTATATACAGGCATATATGAGCATAAACCAGTGAATATCTTGAATATTGACTGTTTAGAAGGTTCTTTTGAAGATTGCTTAGATAAATGTTATTGCGATTGAGAAGTGCAGGTCGCATATGGTCATCTGATCCACAGAGATCAGTGTTTGTTGTTTCATATTTTCCTCTGACTGCACCCTCTGTCAGTCTCTCAGCTTCTCACTTTCTCTCTTTTCCGGTCTCTTTTCCTCCCCTCTGTTTCTCATGTTGACCCTTGGTTTAGAAGTAATGACATCAGTGCTCTGGCATGTGTGATAAACAGTGAAACTGATGGGAACAGAGAGGGAGAGATATGAGAAGTTGGATCAGCGTAATAGGTTCATTGTCTGATGAGAGAACAAAAACATCAGACCAAAAAGACTGTAATTTTAAGCTTCACATAACTGACATGTCAAGAACCATCAGTTCAAATACACAACTTCTTCATTTTCATATGTGCATTGAGTAGTTGTTACTATCCTTGTGGGACATTTGGCACAGACAAAACTTGATCATACACATGGTGTTAGTCAGAGTGTGATTTGTGTGTGTGTTGTGTGCAGGCTGAGCCAGGAAGACCATGGTGGAACAGGGCCAAACGTCGTTGGCGGGACAGAGGTTAGGGGCACCAGAGACTCTGGGGATCAGCACACTGGAGCCTGGACACAAACCGCCTGCTATGCCACCTGGACGCCTGGTGCCCATCAGAGTCGTGCTGCTGGATGACTCAGAGGAGATATTCGACATATCGGTGAGTTCATATGAGTTCAAATGAGTTCTGTTGTGTTTAAAAAAAACACTCTTCTTGGTGGACATATATGGCCTCTTCAGACCAACATGAATGATTGGTACGATTTTGGCATGTGATTTGTCTGATATACTCAGAGTGAAGTTCTTTTTCCATGTTTAGGGGGAAAAAATAAGTTTAAAATAATTTGCAGTGATATACTGTTAGCGAACATCCTGATGCTGTCCACACTGCTGAGTGCAGCGTTTAGATGAATACGTAAATATGCGCTGCATGCTTTCCTCTCTAATAATAAACAAATACAGCACAAAAATGACAGCAGTGAGAAAGCATCAGTTAAGAAACTATCTGATCATAGCCTTGCACCAGCTCTGCAATTTTCATGTTTCAAGTCATTTTTATTTATATAGCGCTTTATACAATATATTGCTTTAAAGAAAGCTGCTTTACAACATCAAAGGGTTAGTTCACCCCAGAATGAAAATTATGTCATTATTACTCACCCTCATGTCGTTCCAAACCCGTAAGACCTTTGTTCATCTTCGGAACACAAATTAAGATATTTTTGATGCATTCTGAGAGCTCTCTGATCCTCCATAGACAGCAACGCAACTGTAATGTTCCCAGGTCCAGAAACGTAGTAAGGACATCGGTAAAATAGTCCATGTGACATCAGTGGCTCGACTTCAATTTTGCGAAGCTGCGAGAATACTTTTTGTGCACAAAGAAAACAAAAATAGCGACTTTATTCAACAATTCTCCTCCCCCAAGTTACCGTCTTCCTCCATTTTGGAGAGTATCACATTGCATATGCACCCTTTCCCCTAAGCGTAAAAAACACTGATTACGTACATGTGCGTGCTTTCCCCCGATTACGTTTTTGGGTACTGGCAAAAATGGCGGAAGACGTAATAGGATAAAAAAAACGAAATAACCGTCATGGAAAAATTACATCGGTTAGAGGTTCTGAATTTCGGCTTCGATTTCTTTTCGATTAATCGTCCAGCCCTAGCCACACCTACCTATTACATCATTGCCACGGACCAATGGTAGTTTGCCAGCTAGAGTGAACTTTTCTGGAAAGTTTCATACTCCTGAAACAAACTCCATACTAACTTTGTTTCGGTCTAATTTTGGTCAAAATTACGTCACATCAGTTCATTGTTTGATTTCACTTCAGGTATATCAGGGACTTAATGAGTAAAAAATGTCAGAATGGCTAAATAAAAATGTAAATTCACTCTCTGACAGTAGATGGCACTTATAAAAAAAAAAAGCTCTGAACATGTGACTAAAAGCTGAATCTCACTGGCTGGCCAGCTTCAATTGTAGTGCAATTAAAAAGAGATTAAAACACCTCTATATGTTGCTCTGACGGCATGTGAATTGTGTCGGTCTAAACAGAACTGAACATTCGTCTTGGTTTGAACTGGCCTGTACTCTATGAAGTTTTGTGGCTGTTTAGTCCATGTGGGTTTTAGCATATATACGTATTTTAAAAAGTATGTTTTTTGTTTGTTTCCTTTAAGAAATGTCTCAGGGGCGTATATAGATTGTTGTCCAATCAGGTGGTATCTAAAATAAGAATGTCCTTCTGACTAGCAATTAATAGTTTTCAGTCACATGACTGGCACGGAAACCTGTGGGCAGCACATCTGTAGAACTGCAGCACAGGCCTGTCAAGCCTTGTTTTGCTCTTCAGGTGGGCATTTCTGTAAGGATGTCACGTTTCATGAAAACTAGGAGTAGGCAGATTATGGTTCACTGGTGTCTTCAGTGGTGTAAACAGTCAGTTTATTCCGTTCACAACCATCAACTGTGGAATGTATTGGCTTTGAAAATATTGAATTGCTTTCATCCATAGAGTAAGCTGAGGTTATTGACAAAATATCTAAAAAATAGTTGATCCTCAAATTTTTGTTTCAATAGCAAATGTCAACAAAATAAAGAATGGGCCTTAATGGTGGGACATTTTTTTATTTTATTTTATTTTATTATTTACTATACATTATACCTTATACCAAAAGGCAAAGAGACACTGACTGCAGTCTGTCATTGAGAACATGCTGGCATTTGATCTGATTGGAGGAATATTTGTGACCCTGGACCACAAAACCAGTCATAAGTGTCAATCTTCAAAAATTGAGATTTATACATCATCTGAAAGCTGAATAAATAAGCTTTCCATTGTTAGTTTTGTTAGGATAGGACAATATTTGTCCTAAATACAACTATTGGAAAATCTGGAATCTGAGGGTGCAAAAAAAAAAAAGAAAGTCCTTAGCAATGCATATTACTAATCAAAAATTAAGTTTTGATATATTTACGGTAGGAAATTTACAAAATATCTTAATGGAACATGATCTTTACTTAATATCCTAATGATTTTTGGCATAAAGGGTGTAACCCTGGTGTCCTGGCCAAATTCTCTCCACTGGCCTCTGACCATCATGGCCTCCTAATAATCCCCATCCACTTGATTGGCTCTATCTCTCTCTCCTCTCCACCTGTAGCTGGTGTGTGGTGAGCGCACTGGCGCCGTTGTCCTGTGGCTGCCGTCGCATCATCCAAGTGGATGCTGCACACTGGTGGTGGTTGAGGAGAGACCCCCCTACATGATTATAAAGTGCTTTGGGTGTACAGCAATACACAAGAAAGCGCTATATAAATGCATCATTCATTCATTCATTCATTCATTCATTCATTCATAAAAGAAAAATCAATAATTTTGACCCATATAATATATTGTTGGCTATTGCTACAAATATACCCGTGCTACTTATGACTGGTTTTGTGGTCCAGGGTCACATTTATCATTTTCATAATATAAACATTCTGTAGCATATGTACTGAACATGATTGTAATTATTAATAGAGTTTGTTGAGCTGGTTTTATTAGCTGTGGGTGTGAGTGAGACTGATTTGTGAAGGAATGTGAGAGTTTTTCATGAAGGTGTTTAGCTATTCTGTGGATAAATATAGAGCATGCCTGTGCAAACCAAATCTAAAATTATATGTTATTTTTTTTTTCTTGTAACCTGCAACATTGCAGAACAGTGAGTTCAATACTCTCTCTCTCACACACACACACACACACACACACACACACCTCATATTGCAATGCACACTTGAACATGAGTGCTGAACATGAGGTGTGAGAAATATTTTCTGGTGAATTGGAAGATGTCATTTGTGATCAGTAAAATGTGATGATTTCATAAGAAAATCAGGTATTGTTACTTTGAGTTTCAGGTATTAGGCAGATAAATAAAAACAATTCTGGAGATTTTCTGGAGACAGCAACACTTCACATGTCAACTCTCTTGATTTTGTAGATTTTGAAGTAATATTTTTGGGTCAGTAAGATATTTTTATGTTTTTGAACAAAATCAAAAATACAACAAACACAGTAATATTATGAAATAATATTGTATTTTAAAATAACTGCAATCTATTCAGTATATTTTAAAATTTAATATATTAATGTGATATCAAAGCTACATTTTCAAAAACTGTGATACTCAGTATTTAATGTAATTTAATGCATCCTTGCTTAATTAAAAGGCATTCATATTATTTTTACAGTCAGTAAAAATCTTACTGACTCCAGACTTTTGAATGGTAGTGTATGTGATATGGGTTTTGGTTTCATCATCTAGATTTCAGGTATGCTTTCCTATACAAAAATGCATGGCAGCCATGGAATTCTAATGGAAGGTGATGAGTTTTACACTGCAAGTTGATGAGTTGCCTCTGGTCATAGAGCTTTTTAGATGGATGCTGAGGCATTTTAGGTTGGGTAGAATTCTGACCCAATTAATTTGCTGCCTTTCATGGCTGCAATACGCTGAGTTTTCTGCCATCTGGCAACCCGGGGTGTTGAAATTCTATTAGGTGAACTGGCAGTGGGTGGAGTCACACAGACCAGAACAAAAACAGACATTTTGACACGGAACACACATTTCAAAGTAGAATAACTGGCTGCAGCATTGCTTTTTTTGAGAAACAAGTGTGAACCTAGCATGTTTCCTAAATATCTGCAAACATATTATGACATTTTTATGCTTTAGTACAGTCAAAAATTACATAAAGCACCTTGTTTTGGCTATTTAATTGTAATGACTGCTATATACCGTCTTGTGCGTGACATGTTTTTTGCTCAGTCATTGTGCCAGTGAGATTCCCAGCATGAAGGATCACCCTTGACTGAAGTGTGTGTTGATTATTGATCATGTGTGCTGTGTTTGTGTAAGAGCTCAAGCTCTCGGTCTGAGTGAAGATGATAAAGTCCCTGAAGAGGGTGTTATTCTTCCTTCCTCCTTACTGACTCGATCAGTATGTCAGTTAATGTAATGATGAACTGAATAAACACTGGTCTCAGTCATAATCACTGACACATCATACTGACTCCATTAGTATCAGTGTGTGGTCTTTCTGTCTCTCTCTCATTCTATCCTTCTTCTTCTCTTGCTGTATTTTGTATGGAGCTCCACATATTAGGGCTGTATGAAAAAACAAACAAAAAAAACACTGACATTGTGATATAGATATATACAGGTGCATCTCAATAAATTAGAATGTCGTGGAAAAGTTCATTTATTTCAGTAATTCAACTCAAATTGTGAAACTCGTGTATTAAATAAATTCAATGCACACAGACTGAAGTAGTTTAGGTCTTTGGTTCTTTTAATTGTGATGATTTAGGCTCACATTTAACACAAACCCACCAATTCACTATCTCAACAAATTAGAATACTTCATAAGACCAATAAAAAAATCATTTTTAGTGAATTGTTGGCCTTCTGGAAATTATGTTAATTGACTGTATATGTACTCAATACTTGGTAGGGGCTCCTTTTGCTTTAATTACTGCCTCAATTCGGCGTGGCATGGAGGTGATCAGTTTGTGGCACTGCTGAGGTGGTATGGAAGCCCAGGTTTCTTTGACAGTGGCCTTCAGCTCATCTGCATTGTTGGATCTGGTGTCTCTCATCTTCCTCTTGACAATACCCCATAGATTATCTATGGGGTTCAGGTCAGGCGAGTTTGCTGGCCAATCAATCACAGTAACACTATGGTCATTGAACCAGCTTTTGGTACCTTTGGCACTGTGGGCAGGTGCCAAGTCCTGCTGGAAAATGAAATCAGCATCTCCATAAAGCTTGTCAGCAGAAGGAAGCATGGAAGTGCTCTAAAATTTCCTGGTAGATGGCTGTGTTGACTGTGGACTCAGAAAACACAGTGGACCAACACCAGCAGATGACATGGCAGCCCAAATCATCACTGACTGTGGAAACTTCACACTGGACTTCAAGCAACATGGATTCTGTGCCTCTCCACTCTTCCTCCAGACTCTGGGACCTTGATTTCCAAATGAAATGCAAAATTTACTTTCATCTGAAAAGAGGACTTTGGACCACTGAGTTCTTTTTCTCCACAGCCCAGTTAAGACGCTTATGACGTTGTCTCTGGTTCAGAAGTGGCCTGGTAGCCCTTTTCCTGAAGACGTCTGAGCGTGGTGACTCTTGATGCACTGACTCCAGCTTCAGTCCACTCCTTGTTCCTACCCAAATTATTCCTTCCAGTCAACTTTGCATTCAATATGCTTTGATACAGCACTCTGTAAACAGCCACACCTTTCAGTAATGACCCTCTGTGACTTACCCTCTTTGTGGAGGGCATCAATGTCCATCTTCTGGATCATTGCCAACTCAGCAGTCTTCTCCATTATTGTGGTTTCAAAGAACAAGAGATACCCGGAATTTATACTGTAGGGATGGTCATTCATTGAAACTCAAATGTAAATATTCTAATATTTTGAGATACTTATGTTTGACTTTCATGAGCTGTAAGCTCTAATCATCAAAATTAAAACAAAAAAACTTTTTTTTGTTTTACTTTACATGCAATGAATCTAAAATATATGAAAGTTTCACTTTTTGAAATAACTTACAAGAAAAAATTAACTTTCTCACAACATTCTAATTCATTGAGATGCACCTGTATATACATATATATTGCAATATACGTTGTGATAAATTGTGAATTGTGATACGTGTTGTATCACCCAATTCATGCCAATACACAGCCTTGGTTTTCTTAGGCCTGTTTTGGACCAATATGACTACAAAACAAGAATAACTGTCAATATTTTATTGAGAGTATTGATGGGATTATTGTGGTATTACTGAAAATAAGGAAATATTTTCTAATTGTACTAGAAAATGCTGAAAAAAAGAATCAAGTAATATATATATATATATATTTAAAATTTCTTCATTTTTAAACAGTAAACATCAAGCCTTTTTTGACATTTGCAAATAAAAATAAGCACTGCTGGTTTCAGAGTAAAGAGCAGCATTGTTTGTCCATTTACACTCATGCAAATATCTTAAATGAACCAAGTTATTCCCAGACGTCGAAACACTGTATTGTGAATTGTATTATTTCATCTTTAGCTCAGCACTGAAAAAGATAAATCAGTTCACTGACACACATCCACATAAACTTCCAGTGTCTCTTCTTACTGACCTTTATCTTGCTGGTGAGGAGCTACACATTTTAGATGTGAAACTAGGACATCTTGCCAACAAACACAACCCTATTCATACACTCACATGTAGGTGAGAGAAGATCTTAAAGAAACTGCTGTCAGAAAAGCACTTTTAGGGCCAGATTTACTAACAGCTTGTGTCAGCGAAAATGCCTTTTGGCATTAAAATAGTACAGTCATGTTTTACTAAAGACTCGCAGTGAAGAATTAGTGCTGAAAAGGCGTGGACACCATTATTTTTGCGCCTGACCTTATTAAATATGCATTTGAGTTTCCCTTTCAGACATAACATTTATGGGAGGAGAGTATTAAATTGAATCACGCAACGCTAGAATGCTATAAGGAGGCACCGCAGAGAACAGAGAGTGTGTGGTAGAAGGGAGAGGATTTTTTCCACACGTATGAATTTATTTGGAATGCAAGAAGAACACATTATCCAAACATATTGTTTGCCAAGCCATGTTATTTGTAATTTCCTTCCACTGGCTCTCCTTGGTCTGTGTCGCCATGCTGTTTTCTAACAAAAAGCACGTATGTAATATATATATATAAATACACACATATGCATTTATATATTGAAAAAAAATATGTACATTTTATACATTAAATATATTTATATATAATATAAATTATATGAATTTAAATATATACCTGTAAATACATGTAAATATTTTCAAAATATATACCATATGTGTGTGCATTTATATGAACATAATAAATATACACAGTACACATACATATATTATGTAAACGAAAACCTTTATTTTGGATGCGATTAATCGCGACTAATCATTTGACAGCACTATATATATATATATATATACACACACACACACATACATATACATATGCAGGGGCGCCACTACGGATTCTGGGCCCCATGGACAGCATATTCACTCGGGCCCTCCTGCGTTCCGGGGGGGGGGGGGATATACCGAGGGATATCCCCCTCGGTAGAAATCGCGATTGCGTTCCCGAGCCCGTCTTTTTTTCCCCTTCTCCCAAATCAGATTATACTGTTTCAGCTATTAAAATTTTTCAGTTTTGTATGTAATGGCAAAGTGATAATATTTCGTTTTGGTTTTTTATAAAGTTAATTTAGAAAAACGTTTGGAGCATTTTTTTTGTTCGTTAAATACGTTTTTTCTTTTCTTAAAGTAACGACCAAGCGGCCAGCGGCAGACAGTGAGCTGATCATAGCCATGTTTGATCAATTTAGCCTTCTCAAATCATCACGACTTGCCTAAAATAAAATCTATAGATATACTAAAACAGTTCAAGCATATAACAATGTTTTAACGTTAAACCTAGATAAATCTGCGCTGCATCCTAGTTTGTGCGGAGAGTGGAAGTTAAAGCGCAGGACATGGAGGCACCAGCGCAATCACTTGTATTTTTTTCAATGGAAACAACTTGCAGTAATTTTTGCTCATAAAAGTAAGAGTAATACATCATTCGGAACTGTAAAGGGTCTACTTTACAAAACTTTATATATAAAATAATTTTATAAAATAAAGAAAACGATGTGCCGTCTCCTCTTGAACAGGAGCACTTCACAAAAATGAACCGAAAGTCAGCGAATACATGACTCACAGACATGATAAATATATCTATAGAAAGCTTTAAATTACTACTTAACGAAATAAATCAAATCGAAAACAAAAACTCTTTCATTATAATCCGTGAAGATACACTTCTCTCTAAAGGCGCGTCTAATGAGGGGAAGGCGAGTCAGGATCATCATCTGATTCTTCATCTTTGCACAGAAAACACTAGTTTATTAGTAAATAATTCAAATATCTCCTTACTATTTCCCCCTGACACATTCATGGTAATTAATTACTTTTGCTGGGGCTTTATGGCAAGCTTTATTGCGTGTATTTGAACGCAGAACTCTTCAGCTGCGCTGACGGCTCTCTGCTGCTGCTAGACACTAAACACCGTCGAGCCGCTCTTCACAGTCGCGACAGCACGGTCTCGTGTTGTTTCCACCAGCGCGGCAATTTTTTTCATCACTAATTGATGGATGTCTAAAATATAAAAATAAGGAGAAGCCTAATACAGGCCCGAGGCCCGACCCGCATCTGAATTATGACGTGAAAATTGGCCCGATCGAAGCCCGGTCCAGGCTGAAATGCAGGGCTCTAGCTTTCCTCTCGGTAGAAATCACGTTTCTCCCTCGGGGGCCCCCTCCCATCGTCGGGCCCTTAGAATCGTCCTAACTTTCCCCCCCGTTACGGCGCCCCTGTACATATGTATACAGTATATATATATATATATATATACACACATACATATACATATGTATACAGTATATATATATGCGTACATATATGTACGTGTTTGTCAGTTTACATGTAACAAGCTGCGCCTGTGGCTCTGCTTATTTGTGACAATGCTAATTTGCACTACGTTGGTCTATATGTAAATGAGATGTTGCGTCTGTGTTTTTTAATTTGCATCTAGTCAGTAAATCAACCACAGAGATTTCCACACACATCGGCTCTGTTTTGGACTTGCACTCTTGCGCTAATTTGCACTGTTTAGTAAATCTGGCCCATAGAAGGAAGAGGTAATTATCTAGGAATATATTTGGCATTTATCATGTTTATCTGTGACCTCCAGGACAGCATTTGTGCGTGTGTGTGTGTGTGTATAATGGAGCGTTATGTGTTTGTGAGCGTGTGCAGAAAGTTCCCACTGTTGTCCTCATGTTCACATCTGTTTCTGACATTCACGCTGGATGAGCTCTGCATTCAGACACATTATGAGAGGCACTCGATGGAACAGATGCCACTTTTCCAGTGTTAGAAACTGAGTCTAAAAATTAATTTCTGTAAGATTCTAAAGAAAAACAAGAATATCCTTTTAATCTATTACTTTGTGCTGTCTCAAGCCAAATTAATACACTACCATTCAAACATTTGTGGTCAGTAAAAGTCTTTGTAAGAAAGTCTCTTATGCTCATCAAGGCTGCATTTATTAAAGATGCAGTAGAAACAATAATATTGTGAAATATTTTTACAATTTAAAATAACAATTTTCTATTTGACTATATTTTTTTTTAATTAATTTCAATAATTTTATGTCTGTGATGGAATTGTTTCTGTGATGGAATTTTCAGCAACCATTACTCCATTCTTAAGTTTCACATGATGCACATGATTTCTTTTGGAAACCATCATTTATTCTGGATTCTTTGATGAATAGAAAGTTCAAAACAACAGCACTTATTTGAAATAGAAAACTTTTGTAACATTATAAATGTATTTTCTGTCACTTGTCATTTTGATATTACATTTCTTGTTTACTAGCAGAAGAATGTGATTCTGTTGTTTATATAAATGTTTGTTCATGAATCTTTTGTTTAATATATAAAGTCATAAAAGCAAAACAAATCATTAAAATTGTAAAATAGAAAGAAAGAAAATTAGCCAATTTCTTGAGTTAATTTGCTGAAAGGCTGCAGTTGACATCATGATTAATGGTGCATTAAGCAGTACATTAATTTATTAGTTTAATAGGGGGGGGGGGGGTGATGCTAACAGGCTTGATGCATTTTTTCTAATATATGGAGAAGTTGTAAATACAGGCCTTAGGACTCAGTTTTGTGAAATGCAAATGGTTAAAACTTTGCATATAAATATAGACTGTTAAAGCTGCAGATATTAATGAAGCAATTAACAGATTGTAGTGATGAAAATTAATAAGTACACTTCTTCTGTGCATTTTTTTATGCCTTCTACAATTTTTGGGCGATTAGGTAATTCAGCTGTAAATTCACACTGTTAGTTAAGCAAGAAGTTGAGTCATTTCAAACAGATGGTTAACTGTTTTTGTGCATTTAAATAGGATGCCAGCTGTGTGGAGCAAGAGTGAAATCTGCATCTTCATAAAGAGTTTGGAGTGAAATATAGTATTGTCACAGTTTTATTGTGTTGATTTGGTCATGTCTCAGGGAAGGACTAACGTTCCTCTCTCTTTGTTTTCTCTATCATTCTCTGAAACACAAAGATCATCTCATGGGCCGTGATGAAAGCAATGTACTGTATCTTGTTTTTGACCACAGTCATTCTGACTATCTGTTTGCTTTGCACAGTATAATTTGATGTGAAAATCCAGCAATTATCGCACATTCTTTAGTTTTGACTTTCTGACATACTTTACCAGCATTCCATACATAACAAATATTTCCTGGGAATCTTTGCAATAGTTGATTTGTACAATGTGTTTGTTCGTGGCAACATTTTAAACTAGCTATAAAAAGTATATCTTACTGGAAAAGTATTGGTAGTCACTGGCATATACTGTATGTTGTGTGTTGTTGGATTCTACTAGGCATCTTAACTACCCCAGAACTAGCTTCATCAGAAAAATCATGCTTGACCAATCATGAATACACCAGCTTGGACTAGCATGAAAATTCATGCCGGTTTAACCTAGCATTTTCAGCAGGGATAGCACAAATCCCCCTTGATCCACATAATTTAAGGTATCATTCATTTTTATATTATTATTTATTTATTATTATTTATTTTTTATTATATTGGATCCATAAGTACACTTATTTTATATCATTAATATTATATTATCTGCAAGTACAGTTTTTTTCATAAATACTTTTAAGATTTGATTTGAAGTGAACATTCAATACAATTAAGTGTACTTCTTTTTGACAGGGGAGCCAACTTGTTATGACATTTTATGTGTCCTCACTAGTTAAAAATGCTAACAATCTGCCAAAAACTTATATTCTTATATGATCTTTTGACTCAGTGTACAGATAAAGTTAAACTTAAACAGAGTGAATCCTTTAAAACCATCATTGAATCCAAATTACTTTCTTAATACTGATATTATTGAAATTGATTCATTAATGAATGGATGATATTTAAAAGGAAAGAAAATAATGTTTTCTTAATAATGTGAAACATAATGTTTCACTGCTAAAACACTTTGCCTATCCAGATGAATATGCAGACTCAACTTTAATCCATTCACAGGTTGAGTTCATCATTTTGTCCAATCAATGTTGGACATGACTAACGTGCCTTAAGTGGCACAATTACTAATTTATTAAGGTTTTCTTTTTAAATATGTAGTTGCAATTGCTGTGTCATGTTTACTTATTTCATTTGTTTCAACAGTGTAGCATTAGCATTGTATTTTTCATGTGTGTGTGGGAGGGAAGGGGAGACTTGCGTGTGTGTGATGTGATCTGTAATGACATATCTTTAAGGCAGATGCAAACACGGCAAAGACAATCTGTCCTCCTGACACAATAGAGCAGCGAATATATCAGACCATTTGCTGTTTTTGTGTCTGTACAGGACTCTCTTTGGAAAATATCTCTGATCTTGCAAACCAAGAGGGCTGAACAAATGTTTCAGGGTGATTTTACACCGACTGAACACTGGTTTCTGCAGGGCTGAGTTAATGAATAGACTACACACACACACACACACACACACACATGCCTGTGGCATTTTCACCCGCTTCTGTTGTCTTGTGACCTCTCAGTAATTGACTTGGCTCATGTTAACTAGATATAATGGGTCAGTTCTGTTTGTAGAGTGAAAGACAAAGAAAGAGACAGACAAACGGATGTGTGCATTTATCTTTCTTGGCCAAAAACATAACACTGTGACTACAAAAGTTTTAAATATTGTGTCTTTTAATCAATGTCTTGCATTAATGTCATCTATGTGCTAGTGTAAATTAGTTTTTTGCAAATACACATTTGAAATTCACAGTCTTTCTCTTCTGGATTTTTTTTAATATATGGAAAACAGACTGATTATGATTCAGGAAGTGTATCCCAATATTTATCCAATCAAATGCTGTCTATAAAGAAAAAACCTTCCCCTAATAAGACAGTTGGCTAGCAATAACAAGTAACAAATCAAATTCCTTTCAACTGGAAATGAAACACAAAAACTGTTTTTGCCAACACTTGTGTAAAATAAGTGTACTTAATTGTATTGAATGTGCACTTGTAGTGTCCTTAAAATATTAAAAGTTTATTTAAAAATATATATATTTGCAGATATAATAATGAAATAAAAGTCAACGTAAGTGTACTTCAAAAGAACACACTTTCATGATACTTAAGTAAACCTTTAAAAAGTGCACTTTGTCATTATGCCAAGTACATTTCAAATCATGTTTTAAAAATCTTTTGCCATGCTTTACAGAAGTACACTTATTTTGATGTGTTGACTAACATACTAAAGCCGATGTAGTACCTGATTATAATTTTAACAGTAGTGTGATATTTAATTTGACATATATTTGATTTTACATTTGCAATTAACATACATTTAATTGTCTGAAATGGAAAACATTACATTTGTTCTTTTAAAGTGTATTATTTATACTATCCAGTTTTTTTAAATATTCTGAAGTGTACTTCCTTTCACTAGGGGAAGCCATTTCATGAGATCTTTAAGATATGAGTGCACAGACCAGGATAATGTCATTCTCTGTCAAATATTTTCAATATTGATTTTTGTATGTGTTAGTTTATACCTACAAGGACCTAAATAATAAAAGCCAGGCAGCTATTTTAAGAACTATCTCTTTGTTTTCCACCCTCTTCTGCTATTCTGTTCAGCTTTCCTTTCTGATGGTCTTTCCCTTGTGACTTTTTTTAGTGATTATGACCTCTGTCTCTCTTTTATCACTTTCTGTCTCTGTCTTTATGATGTGTCTCTATGCAGTGAGATGAGGAGTTACTTGCCCCCTGGTTATGATAACCATGGAAACTGTGCAATCTTCCATGGGAACCGGATGGAATGTTTCAGATCTCACTGTGATTGCTGCAGATATTTGCTCAGACTTGTGTTTCCTTAGAAGGGGGCAGGGAAAAGTTTGTACTGGTGATGTCAGAATATTGTTTGGGTAGTCAGTCTGAGCTGTTGTAGAACAGGACAGATTCTAACAAGCAATTAATTATATCCATTCTATGTTTCTGTCCTAAATATTTGACAACGAGCAACAATGCTTTGTGGGTTATTTGGTGTTGATTTCTCGTGTTGCACTACACAGGTCCATCAGATCTCATTGGCCAAAAATTGTAGACATGTTCTGATTGTAATTTTGCCACATCATGCAAATTTGTTGCACTGAGTGTGAACAGACACATACACTTTGCATAATACACAAATACACTTTGCAAATACACAACTTTGCATCTGTTTAGGATGCTGATTTTTCCTAATGAAAAAGAAGTCTGCTTGGTATTACTATTTGCTATTAACTAGTTGCTTATTAGTAGGGCTGCCCCCTAATAGATTAACTGTAAGTCGACTAGAAGAGGCTTGGTCGAAAATAAATAAATAAATAAAAATCCACATTGGCAAAGTCAAGCGGATCATTAACGGCTGGTCTATGTGGTAATACAGTAGGCTACATCGGGCAGGACATCCAAACGCTCGCCTATCATTTATCGACCTGTAATATGGCTTATCATCTGAAATATGTAAGTATCAGCAACTTTACATGGCCGCTCAATCTAATGTTAATCTAGAGAAATGTGCGCTGTTCAAGTGTCTGTGCGGAGTGTGGAAACTGAACTGTAGCGCTCACTGCAGGACAGATGGAGGCGCCGGTGCGCTCACTTGCTCTTAAATACTCCCTCATTTTTGCTCATATAGATAAGAGTAATACATCTTTCAAATCTGTACAGACTCTACGTTTACTTTTGTGCACTCACATTAACAACAAAACATTGTGCTTTTTTAAAAAAAAACGCTTTCTGGCGTCTCAGTCTCTGTGAACTTAAGAGTGAAACTGTGTATATTTGTCTTACTGACATGAAAAAAATATATCTATAGAGAGTGAAATGTCAACTTTCAAATGAACCAATTCAAATGGAAAACAAATATTCTCAGAATTTGTAATCTGTATGAAACATGCAGACAGGCGCATCCATTACTGCAAAGATGATGAGTCAGTGTCGCCGATTTCATCTCTTAAACTAAAAACAAAGAAAGCACTAGTTTATCAATAAATTATTAAAATGTTAATGCAGCCTCCTTACTTTTTTTCCCTGACACATTCATAGTCATTAATTCTTCTGTCTCTGTGCTGTGGCAAGCTTTATGCGTGCACTTGAGGGCATAGGCTATGTAGGCAATTAAAGGTTCATTATTATGATTTAAATCGTTTATTAATAAACGTGCGATTAGTCGACTAATGCTTCAAATGACGACTACTAGTCGACCAGAAAAATCTTTAGTCGGGAGCAGCCCTACTTATTAGCATGCATATTACTAGCATATTGGTTGTTTATTAATACTTATAAAGCACATATTAATGCCTTATTCTGCATGACCTTATTCTAGATCCCTTAACCCTAAACTTAACAACTACACTGCCCTCCAAAAGTTTGAAAACACCCTAGAAAAGTGGGGTTTTGGATGATATCACACTTCCAAGCACACTTCCAAGCTTGACCCCAAGCACACTTCCAAGCTGTGCAAATCCTATTTGGAGAGGAAACAGTCAGCTGACATCATGTCTGTCATGGAATGGCCTCCCCAATCACCCGACCTCAACCCAATTGATTGAGCTACTAGGTGGACCGTGATGTCCGTAAGAAGTGTCCAAGCAATGTGAATCATCTTTGGGCAATCCTTCAGGAGGCTTGGAGTAATATATCAAGTGGCACCCTTGGTAAATATGATCAAAGAAGGCTCTGAAAATAAACCTGCATATTAATCCTTTTGATCTTTTATTTAAAAAAATCACAAAAATCTAACCTTTCATTGAACTAAAACAATTGAAAATGAAAATTTCATTATGATGCTCCAGACACTGTACCCCTAGATGAGTAAAATATCTCTGAAGTATATTCCCATTCATATTTACAATGTTGAGCACTATTGTGAACATGAAATTATCCAGCCATGGCTTCCTGTTTCACAGAAACAGGAAAACAAACTCCAAATTCCCTTAATCGTCCATCACAATGAGAAAAACCAAAGAATGTATTTCTGATGTGCAGCAAAAGATAACTGAGCTTCACAAATTAGTGAAGTGGCTTTATGAAAAGAGCTAGAGCAGTGAAAATTCCCATTTCCACCATCAGGGCAATAATTAAGAATTTCCAATCAACAGAAAATGTTATGAATCTGCCTGGAAGAGGACATGTGTCTATATCGTCCTAATGCACGGTGAGGAGGAGAGTTTGAGTGGCCAAAGACTCTTCAAGGACCACAGCTGGGGAATTGTAGAGAAAGGTTTTCTACGAGTTTCGGGGTCAGAAAACCTTAAAAAAAAATAGTCAAACAGCCCCTACATCACCACATGTTGTTCGGGAGGGTTTCAGGAAAAATTCTCCTCACTCATCCAAAAACAATCTCCAGCATATTCAGTTGTCAGACACGACTGGAACTTCAAATGGGACTGGCTTCAATGGTCAGATGAAACTAAAAAAATAGCTTTTTAGCAGCAAACACTCAAGATGGGTTTGGTGCACACAGGGATAAAAAAGTACCCCATGTGTACAATGAAAAATACTGCTGTATTTTTTATGCTGTGGGCCTATATTTCTGCTGGAGGTCCTGGACATCTTGTTTAGAGACATGGCATCATGGATTCTATCAAATACCAACAGATCAAAAGTTACTGACTCTGTTAGAAATCTTATAATGGGCCATGTTTGGATCTTTCAACTGGACAATAATCCAAACACAAACCTCAAAAACAACACAAAAATGTCACTGGGCTTCTGCTATAGTTCTCTGCTGGAGGTCCTGGAGCATCTTGTTTAGAGGACATGTGCATCATGGTAATTCTATCAAATACCAACAGATAAAAAATTTCTGCCATGCAAGTTACTGACTCTGTTAGAAATCCTTAATAATGGGCCATGTTTGGAGGTCTTCCTTGAAACTTCCAGGCAGGTGTGTTGAGGTAAGTTGGAGCTAAACTCTGCAGGACACCGGCCCTCCAGGATCAAGTTTGGTTACCCCTGGCCTAAGCAGTAACTCAATGATGGTATCAACAAGAAAGACTTTTACGAGAGCTGGAGTGGGGCAGATGCATGCCCCAAAAGTGACTTTCCTGACCTCCCGTTTCTCTTACATTCCAAACTGAAACACCCCTCAATTTCTCTTCTTGAACAAAGAACATCCAAACTCTCATAAACTTTATACCAAAAGACAAATAATACCTGTTGCTTTTATCAAAAGCAATATATATAATATATTTACAATATATATAGTCAGGTTGCATTTTATGAAATTAAAGTAAGCTTGCTGTGTTATTGTAATCAATGGTATTTTTGTGTAATCTTTGGAGGTATAATTTTCTCCTGTAAAGTGAGTATTACACTGATAGCATCATATGCATGATGTGGTTTTTAATCTTTAATTTGAACCCTTTTGTGTGTCTTAGCAGGAAAACTATTAACGTGTAGGAAATATGATGAATTTGGTTTCATTTTAACGGCCACGATAAATGCAACAAGTTGGTGTAAATGAAAGTTAACTTTTATTATAATAATGTATGATTACAACGCATACAGAATGTGTTAAGATATTTTCCTCATGAGATTAAAGCAACTAGGCGAGAGGATTTACTGCATGGAAAATGAGCCGTGTAGGTGGGGCTCCGCAAACAATAACTATTTCATTGGAAGAGCATCGAGTGGGAGGGACCGAAATCTCCGGTCTAAAATACTGACTCCCAGCTCTCTGACTCTCTCTGCTCGAAATCGCGCGCTTCTTGAAACTTGGAGTTGCTCCAGAGGAGCTCTAGCCTTTAACATCTGGCCGAGTTTGAACATTGAACCAACACTCAGTCAAATCTCTGAAGACACCCTTGAAAGTCTGAAGCTACGCGAACAGAACTCAAGGAAGAACTTCGAGCATCAGACAGCACCGAGCAACAACCTAAGGGCATCCCCAGAGTGACGTCACGCAACGACGCGCGGGATTCCTTCAAGCCACAGATCAGCGATCCTTTCAACTTAAAAGCAAGTATCAAACAAAATCTCTAAAGTGGCTGAATCGTGTGGTATTTATCTCTAAAGTAAAGACACTAGAGTTCTCCTCTTGATGATCGACACAGGTAAAATCGTGTGGAAATAGCAAAACAGTGCTATATTTTAATCATTCTCAATTGCAACAATTCATTGCCTGTGTGTATGTATTTTGTTTTGTGTTATTTAGCTTAGTTCATGTATTTTAGTAAGATAGCAAATAAACTCTTGTTTGATTTATAGAGAAGTGTTCTGTGTTCTGTTGTGAAATATACAAATCAAACTTTGCCCAGATTACGTTACCTATGCTCATAACTGTCATAAGGTTATTTAAATAATTCTGTATTATTATATCGTGGCCACGAGAATAAACAGAATTTCTCAGATATACTGAAATCTAACAACTCGCTGGACGATTGTTAGATAAGGTATAAGTTGGACGATTTGATTAATATCAATTGATATGTGTATTAGAGAAAAACATTTATTTCATAATGATATTTCCTCCCATTTTAAATTCTTATTCTCCAATGAAAGGTTAGATTTTTGTGATTTTTTTTAAAAAAAGATCAAAAGGATTAACAATGCAGATTAATTTTCACAGCCTTCTTTGATCAATAATTCTGACCACGACTGTATATATACTGCCCTCCAAAAGTTTGGAAACGCCCTAGAAAAGTGGGGTTTTGGACGATATCACACTTCCAAGCACACTTCCAAGCTTGACCCCAAGCACACTTCCAAGCTGTGCAAATCCTATTTGGAGAGGAAACAGTCAGCTGGCATCATGTCTGTCATGGAATGGCCTCCCCAATCACCCGACCTCAACCCAATTGAGCTACTAGGAACTGGACCGTGATGTCCGTAAGAAGTGTCCAACCAGTGTGAATCATCTTTGGGCAATCCTTCAGGAGGCTTGGAGTAATATATCAAGTCAATGTTTGAATAAACTGACAGCTCGGATGCCCAGATTATGCAGAGCTGTAATAGCTGCTAATGGTGGATTTTTTGATGAATCGAAAATTAAAGTTTTTTTCTATGTATAAAAATATGTAATAAAATATGTTTTCGTAGTTTGTGCTGTCCCTTATCAGTGCAAAATTATCACAAATTAAAAATGATTCATTCCAATATTGTCCAAAACCCCATTTACTAGGGCGTTTCCAATCTTTTGGAGGGCAGTGTATATATATTAAAATTGTACCTGCAGATACTTTAATGGCTGTTTCGTAACACACCTAAGTACACTTTAAAAAAGGGCACTTTGTAATAATGTCCAAATAAAAGTTTTACTTTAAAGTGCATTTAAATCATGTTTTAATATGTTTTGTCATTCTTTACAGAAGTGTATTTTGAGGTGTTGACTAACACACTAAATGCAATAGTTTGCATATGCAATAGTCTTTTTGAATGCTGTGCTTCAAGTTTTTTAATAGTCCTCCTTTGCAGCACCTTAGATTCAGAAGCAAAAGAGTTTAAGAGGTTTTGACATCAAGCGTAATTCGTTCTAACTAGAAAGTAATCGTTGTGTTTTGTTGTTAACAGCATCGAGCATCGGGCCGGGTTCTGTTCGAGATGGTCTGCTTGCATCTGAACCTTATTGAGGGGGATTACTTTGGCCTGGAGTTCCAGAGCCATCACAGAAAAATGGTAAGTCAGTTTGTTTGTTTTTTACACCAAATACAGTCATAATAAATTGTTTAGGACCATTTTCCACCATTTCTCTGACCCATATAATTAAACAAGTTGATTTTTGCTGCTGTAGGAGCTCAATGATCTCAACAGAAATTAGTTGTTGTGAATATGTCAGTGAGTTTATGATTTTTTTTTTGTTGCAGTGTGTTTATGTAAGCTTAGGCTGTGTTGTACGCGGCCTGTTTAAAGATCTGTGTGTCAGTCGGACTCATCTCTGCTGTGTGCTCTACTCCACAGGTTTGGTTGGATTTACTAAAGCCCATTAGAAAGCAGATCACACGTAAGAGGCCTCACTGCTGTGTGTGTGTGTGTGTGTGTGTGAGAGAGAGAGAGAGAGTGAGAGAGAGAGAGTTTAGTATCTCTCTATGATTTCCACAAGACAGACTCTATTTTTGAATGATCTGAGTCTAACACATTCATGCTAGGCTTAAATAAACATAACCCTCTCTGTGTGTGTGTGTGTGTGTGTGTGTGTGTGTGTGTGTGTGTGTGTTTGTGTGTGTGTGTGTGTGTGTGTCTCTCCAGGGCCCAAGCACACCGCCCTTCGGTTTGTTGTGAAATTCTTCCCCCCTGATCATTCGCTGCTGTTGGAGGAGCTGACCAGGTGAGGCCGTTCCTCCGCTCACCCTCAGCTCATTCACTGAGGCTTTCATGTGTCTCTCACATGTGCTTATATGCCTGTTTTCTCTCAGGTACTTGTTTGCGCTGCAGATGAGGCAGGATCTGGCCAGCGGACGTCTCACGTGTAGCGATGCCAGCGCTGCTCTTTTGGTCTCTCATATCATCCAGTGTAAGTTATGCTGATTGTGATTGTGTCTGTTTAAAGTGATGCAGCCTTAACTACCATAGTGACAAATTAATATACTAAAATGTATTTGGAGTACATCTATTTCATGTTAAGTATACTACAAAAACATTTAGCCTTCATATTTATATACTCAATAAAAATACCCTGCAATTGTTCTTTTGGTATACTAAACTGGTATACTTAAAGTCTGCTAAACTAGTTTGGAACAACTAGTTTTGTTTCTTAATGCATTTTAATTGTGCAGAAGCAGTGTTGGGAAGGTTACTTTGGAAATGTAATAGGTTACAGATTACAAGTTACCCTACTTAAAATGTAATAAGTAGTGTAACTTTTCAATTACTTTATTAAAGTAATGTAACTTCATTACTACTTTTCTAAATTTCTAATGTTTTCAACTGTTAATCATTTTCAAACATGTTAACCAACATGTTAACCAGGCAGGGTTAACCTTACAGTAGTGCTCAACACTGATTACTGTCAGACTTTCGAAATCTTTCATCACTTGAATTAAGATTATAATATTTTAATTTTAAAGGAGACATTGGATGAAAAATATCTTTATTTGCATATAAATGTGTCTTAGCAGTTTGTAGACACAACCACCCTACAATGATAGAAATTCACTCCTTTTTTTAATCCCCCCAAAACCTAAACAGTCTCAATTATCAAGCCATTTTGATTTTGGAGTGAATAACCAGCACTCTCTTCCACCTTCAATACCATG
Source organism: Schizothorax lantsangensis (assembly GCA_027422415.1). Taxonomy (NCBI): domain Eukaryota; kingdom Metazoa; phylum Chordata; class Actinopteri; order Cypriniformes; family Cyprinidae; genus Schizothorax; species Schizothorax lantsangensis. The sequence continues at coordinate 10,317,861 of CM049848.1, forward strand.
ACTGAGGTGAGACCCTTGAGCAAGACACCAAACCCCCAACTGCTCCCCAGGCTCCGCAGCAATATGGCTGCCCACTGCTTCGGGTGTGTGTTCACGGTGTGTGTGTGTGTGTTCACTACTGTGTGTGTGCACTTGGATGGGTTAAATGCAGAGCACAAATTCTGAGTATGGGTCACCATACTTGGCCTCACTTCACTTCTCTTTCACTAAATGTGTTTATGCCTGGCTGCGCAAATCATTTTACTCCAGACTATTTTCTGAATGAGGGACAATTCAAGGCAGGTTTTGTTAAAAAGTTGAAACTCAAGGATGGATCTCTTCCACAGAAGAGAGGGGCGGGGTGAGCAGAGCTCATTAGCATGTAAAGAGATATGCACCGAATCGAGTCACTGTGAACAGAGCTGTTTTTGACAAGGTAAAAAGGGTGTTGTTTTACACGACCACTGAGACCATTTCAAGAAGACCCTATGAATCATACCACCTTGTAAAATCATAACAGGAAATGATAAGAAACAAGAAATAAAAAATAGCTATGATACTGTTTTTGAAATCAAATCTTTGCATAGCTATGACAGGAAACACTGGATCTAACAATGCCTTAGAAAAAAAGAGTTAATCTTAAAAAATAAAGCATATACAAAAACCCATATGGGAAATATAAGAGTTATTGGATAAGCATGTTATAAACTTCTGAAACATTGGTGTTTCATATTTTAGAGCAGTCACTGCAATTTATGAAAGAAATCAATTAAATGTATGTGGGAGTGTGTGTGAAAAAAATCAGATGTAACCCCCTTTGTAATCCTTAACATTTTCATAAGTAACTGTAATTTAATTACAATTTTTTTCTCAGTAACTGTAACTGATTACAATTACTTTTATTTTGTAATTAAATTACGTAATTCCGTTACATGTAACTAGTTACTTCCCAACACTGTGCAGAAGTATAGTCTCAAGCAATATGTCAGTAAATATGTTAATAGATTTGAACTATACTTAGTATGAAATAAATGTATTTTAAATATATTACTTTTTTACTAGGGTAGTTAGCCTTAACTAAAACAGATAGTTCAGACTCTAAAATATGATTGGATGAGCTGCACTAGAAGGTATAAAATAGCCCATATATACACTTGTAACTACACAACTGTTTAATTCTGTATTAATATATCAGGTTACTATTTTGTTTGGCAACTGAGAGTCTTCAGTCAAGCTAATGGACTCTATTATGTGGCAGAAGAAATGTTTATTGTGACTATTATTATTGCCTAAGGGGTTTTATCAGTACACCTGGATAAAATCACTGTAATGCACTGACTCTTGGAGTCTTGCAATTGATACCATTTATTGCTGCGCTTATGGGACAAAACAGCTTAAAAATATATAAAAAAATTGACTGTTTTCAGAAATGGTTTGACCTCAGTAGGTCAAATATTATATGATATATTGTTATTATAATATTTTTCTATAGTGATTGAATTCAATGAATTATGTCTAAAACTACCTATTGCTATTTTATGTTAGATAATAGTAAAGTCATTTACTCATAGTGAACCTGTGTGCGTGTGTGTGTGTGTGTGTGTGTGTGTGTGTGTGTGTGTGTGTGTGTGTGTGTGTGTGTGTGTGTGTGTGTGTGTGTTTATTTAGCTGAGATTGGGGATTTTGAGGAAACTCAGTGTAGACAGCATCTACTTAACACCAACTACATCCCTGACCAGATGGCCCTGATGGACAAAATCATGGAGTTCCACCATAAACACATGTGAGTCTCCCAAACAAAACACTAAGGCTCACTGTTTGGGCACTTACAATAGATCACAGACATCTATTTGATTTCCCTGTCGAAAAAAACCTGCATATGCTGGTTAGGTATGTTTTGAAGCATGGCTGGTTTGCTGGTTTAAGCTGGTCCTTAGTTGGTCATGAGCTGGTTTAAGCTGGTCCTAAACAACTAGCTCCTGCTTAGGACCAACTAAGGACCAGCTTTAACCAGAACAAACCAGCTGCCATGCTTCAAAACATACCTATCCAGTATATGCTGTTTTTTTCAACAGGGTTGATTATGCATTTCCATCTGGAAGTAATTTTCAACAATTTGTTCAACAATTTGAGACAAAATGAACTAACTTTTAAAGTACAGTATAGCATATAGAAAAACACCAGGCAGTGTTATAACTTGTGCTTGTGTGTATATAAGTGGACAGACGCCAGCAGAGTCAGATTACCGGTTGCTGGAGGTGGCGTGCAGGTTGGAGATGTACGGTATACGACTCCATCCTGCTAAAGACAGAGAAGGAACCAAACTCAGCCTGGCTGTAGCACACAGCGACGTCCTCGTGTTTCAGGTGCATGCAATCACACACTCTCTCTCTCTCTCACACACAAAGGCATACATGAACAACAGCATGACATGAGTTGTGTTTTACTCAGGGACACAACAGGATCAACAACTTCAACTGGTCTAAAATCCGCAAGCTGAGTTTCAAGAGAAGGAGGTTCCTTATCAAACTAAGAGCAGACCCTAGTGTGAGTTTCATGTAGTATGAGTGAATCGTTATATTAAGCTCTCATTTAGCATGTCGAATTGTAATGTGGAGTCTCTGTCTGTCTCGTCCTGTAGCAGAATGTTAATCAAGATACTCTGGAGTTTTTGATGGCGAGTCGGGACAACTGTAAAATGTTTTGGAAGATCTGTGTGGAGTATCACGCCTTCTTCAGGCTCTTTGAGGAGCCCAGGCCCAAACCCAAACCGGTGCTGTTCAGCAGGGGCTCTTCCTTCAGGTTCAGGTATTGAACTGGTGAAATGCTTTTGGTAACATTTATATGCGTGAATTTGTCTGGAGGTGAAGTGTGAACTCTTGTGAAAAGAAGTGCACTTAACTGTATTGCATGTGCACTTGTAGTGCACTTCAAATCTAAAAGTATTTTTTTAACTGTACTTGCAGGTAATGTAATATTAATGAAATAAAAGGCAACTTAGGTGTACTTAAAGAGAGTAAAATTGTTATGTTTAATAATCATGTGTCATGCTAAAGAAGTACACTTATTTTGAAGCACATGGCAAGTACTTGACTGTAATTTTATCTGTAGTGTATTATTTTGCTCTTGTCAAAATGTTGTGAAATCCAGTTGGACTAATTACCTCCTCTTCTCTGCAGCGGTCGGACACAGAAGCAGGTGATAGATTATGTGAAGGAAAATGAGTTTAAAAAACTGCCCTTTGATAGGTGAGCCTGATCTGTTATTTTAATAAATGGAAAGTCAGCATTTATGCACTGCTATTCCTTTAAGATTTAATTAGTGTAGAAACTTGTAAGGCTGTGTGGTTCATTATTTGTGTGTTTGTTGTTCTGTCGTTCAGGAAACACAGTCGAGTGCAGTACAACAGCAGTCTGTCACCTCTGCGTTCTGCACAGCACCAAGTGCCAAATCAAGTTAGTGTCTTCACATATGAATATTTTCATGCCATTTTTAACTAAGAGAGATATTTATAAGGAATGTTTTGGGTTCAGCACAACTTAAGCTCACTCTAAAGTATTTGTTGCATAATGATGTTAAGTTGCACAGCAAATATTTTAGAAATGGATGGATAAATGAAGATAAATATGAAAGGTGCATTCAGAAGTCTAATGCTAATTTGAAAAGTTGTATACATAAGAAATATAGACTCAAACATAATGAAGTCTGTACTCATAATAAAAAAAAAAGTGTTTTAAAGGGGTCATGAACTGCCTTTTTACTTATTTTCTACTGATCTCTGAAGTCCACTTATAATGTTATCAAGATGTTTATAAAAAAAACATCATAATTTAGAGGAAATAGGCTAGTTTCTGTCCTGTTTTGACCCCCTTCATCAGAACGCTCTGTTTGAATAGGCGTGGCGGATTGTAGACACAGATTGTAGACGCCCACTGCTATGATTGGCTAATGGTTGTGTATCTTTGACAGCCTACATTCTTAACAGATGGACACTGCTGTGATTTAGGTTAAAAATGCATAAATACTCAATACATATCAAACGATCTGTAAGAAGAGACAAAGCAATAGTGACCACATAATAACTACAGTTACTCACACTTATGTGTCCGCATAATCCACATAAAATGACGCAGTCTGGAGCTTCATTAAAAATAAAGTTCAATCTCTCTTTCCTAGCATTGTGATCAGAAGGAAGGCAATACAAAGACTATTTTTTTCCATAATTTGGCACTCCACTGCATCTTGTTGTCTTCGGAGCCATTTGGTTTCTGCGTAGATCTGCGTTCTCTAGTTATTTACACTACATGCACGAGTGCGCGGTGGGCGGAGCTAAACTGACAGTGATGTCGAAGCAGGTGTTGATCTTCTGCGGAGGCGGTGCTTATCCACACTATTACATCATAGAGTAGAACATTTCCACAAGCTGTCGTTTTGGCAGATTAGCTTCAATAAAAGCTGACTAATTTAAGTTTTGAGTTCTGAAACTTACAGGATGTTTTTATAGTACAATGACCGGACCACAAAACAAGTCATAAGTAGCAGGGGTATATTTGTAGCAATAGCCAACAATACATTGTATGGGTCAAAATGATCGATTTTTCTTTTATGCCAAAAATCATTAGGATATTAGGTAAAGATCATGTTCCATGAATATATTTAGTAAATTTCCTAACGTATATATATATATTGTATATCAAAACTTCATTTTTTTATTAGTAATATGCAATGCTAAGGACTTCATTTGGACAACTTTAAAGGCGATTTTCTCAATATTTTAATAATTTTTTGCACCCTCAGATTCCAGTATCTCGGCCAAATATTGTCCTATCCTAACAAACCATACATCAAAAGAAAGCTTATTTATTCCGATATGAGATTTATGCATGTCTTTCAGATGATGTATAAATCTCTATAAAAATAAAAAAAACTTATGACTGCTTTTGTTCTCCACATATGTCAAAAGATCAAGGGAACTTTGGTTTCTCAGCTCATGACCCCTTTAATTATGTTTGGCCTCAAAGAAAAGCCTCACGCTCATTGACCATTGTCTCTGTAGATAGTAGCGTAGTGTTGTTTAAAAAAATTATCCAATGGAACAGAGCTATTATCATGATTTACCATCAGAGACAACAGGAGAATTAGCTGTATGTCTGAAGAAGCAGAAAATGTCTTAAGCCTGAAGACAGAAAAACAAAAACAATGATAAACATCAGCATGCTATAAAAAATTTGGAAACATTTGACTGAGAAAATCTTGAGTAGTGATGCCCAAATTGCTTCTTTTTGGTAAGACAAGTAAGGGAATTAATTACTGTGTAATCCGCTCTCTAACACTCACTAGTATCAGTGTAATTTACATAAAACTCAGAGACGGTCATGCTGATCCATGCAACAGATGACAGTGAAACATCTAACACCATTTAGGTAAGAAAAGCAACGTAAACACTATCAACTACTGAAAGCACCTTTGAATTAGTATAATTTGTTAAATGAATGACTGAATCAATGGACTGGGCCCTAGAGGAGCTTAGTGTTCTTTGGTTGAAGGGCCTAGCATCCTCAAGCTTTGGAGGCTACAGGGCAATGATCCCAGTGGTCCTGTTTATAATCCAGCCCTGGCAAGAATATCAGACAGGGTCATGATGTAACTATCTGCAAACTACTATTCACATAGAGCATTCCACCCTTAACCAAGTGCTGGCATTACCAGAGGTTCATTCACATAGATAAGTAGTTCCGCCCTAAAAAAGGACAATTTTATAAAAAAGATCAAAGAGATCAAAAGATCAAAAAATACATTTAATTCAGGAAAAAGCCTCACATTTGTGACCCCGGACCACAAAACCAGTCATAAGTACACAGGTATAATGTAATAATATAAGTGCACAGGTAAATTTGTAGCAATAGCCACCAATACATTGTATGGGTCAAAATTATTGATTTTTCTTTTGTCAAAAATCATTAGGATATTAAGTAAAGATCATGTTCCATGAAGATATTTTGTAAATTTCCTACCGTAAATATATCAAAACTTAATTTTTGATTAGTAATATGTATTGCTAAGGACTAAGGCAATTTTCTCAATATTTTGATTTTTTTGCACCCTCAGATTCCAGATATTCAAATAGTTGTATCTCGAGCAAATATTGTCCTTTCAGCTTTCAGATGATGTATACATCTCAATTTCAAAAAATGTACCCTTATGACTGGTTTTGTGGTCCAGGGTCACATTTCTGCTTCTACACCCTCTGGGATGCTGGCCCCTAGACTTCCTTTGTAATTGCACTGCTGTTCATGACAAGTCGATTACTTTCAGTGATTGGTAGCTCATGACTCATGTAGAACCCAGAATACTCTGGAACCTGTAATGTGTAGGTACTTTATTTCTAACTGTTCTAAATTCATTTTAAATGTTTTTAAATTTCTGGTTTTATTGTTGTAATTGTTTTTTTATGATTATTTTACTTCCTTTTATGTAAAGCACTTTGAATTACCATTGTGTATGAAATGTGCTATATAAATAAACTTGCCTTGCCTTACTGATGAAAGCCTTACATCCTTCTCTTCCTCCCTCAGGCTGTCAAGCAGAGCTGGGAGGGCTCATTTTTAGTAAGCTCAGAAGATTCTGCGGTAATAAGACCATGTGGAAACTCCTCCCCATCGACTCAGCGCAACGGATGCAGCGACCAAACGTACCCTATTCAGGAGGACCGCAGAAGCCCGGCAGCTAAGCAGCAGCCCGTCGATCGAGCAGGTCTGGCGTCCCGTGCAGCTAAAGGCAGCAGCTCATCCATCCCGTACATTGACTGCAGTGATGCAGAGTTTAGTGAACAGGAAGTCAGAGGTCGGGTCAGCAGGTCACACTCACACACACGCGATGGCAACAGCGACAGCGCTTACAGCACCGGGTTTGGTTTGCCCCGGTCACACCAGCAGGACAGATACTTAGGCAAGTTCAGGCAGAGAGAGTCTCCGCCTCTTTCCCCTGTAAGCCAAGCCACAAGCCCCGCCCACAGCTATCCCAGCCCCTCTTCTCCAAATCAAAGTGCTAACATTTTCGAGTCACCATTTTTTGGAGGCAGGGTACGTGGGCCGCTTCATAGCACACTAATGGAAGAGTTGGCCGCAAAAAGCTCCTTAAACCACCACACAGGCACCCGAAGCTTGACCTCTAGCCCCGCCCCCTCCTCAATTCACAGGACCAGCTCACTAAGCTACGCCCAGTATAATGGACACACCGGGCGGAGCTTTAGTTCAAAAGCAGGACGGGAGGAAAGAGGGGGACTATTTAGTAGCTGCTCCCCAATTATGAATCGTTCAGCAAACAAGTCCCAGAACACCGTTAGCCAGTTAGAAAGAAACATGCGTGTCTCGAATCAGCCACACCCTCCCGTTCTCTCCCGTACCGAGAGAATGGCCATGTTGGAGCGCCGAATGCTGGCCAATGGGCTCACACCTCCCGGCAAGGCCAATCTCAAGCCAAGCTCCCCACATCGGCGCTTCGGGGCTGTGCAGATGATTGACGGCTCCACCAGTAGTGGAACAGACACTAGCGACTCAGAAGAGGCGGAGTCTACTGGCTCCTGCAGCCAATCGCTGGGGTTTGAAAACCAAGCCGCCCATAGTTCGTCCCCCCTCCCCAGAAACAAGTACTCGTTTGGAAGCTTGCAGCTAGATGAGCTCGACGATGAAGGAGGGTGTGTGAGCCTCAGTGATGAGGAAGGGATGCAAGTGTTTAGATGCTAGCACGCTAGTGTGAAAACGTCATTGCGGTGTGCTTCTCGGCGATGCCACATTGAGTTTTCTTTTCCTATAACCTGAGATGGCCTTAGCTGTGTGACAAGGCGGATATTCTTCCCTTTCTTGAGGCAAAACTCTATAGTTTTGCAGTTAAGTGATTTTATCCAGCCTCTGTATTGAGCAAGAGGGGACTTTTGCGGTGCCAAGTTCTGCACAGAACGCTAATTACTTGCAGTTCTGATACTGCAATAATCTGGAATACTTCAGGAATTCAGAGTGATGTTGTCACTCCCTGGAGTAAATGTAAGATCTCTGGGTTGGAAACATGCGAGGAGCCATAACAGGTAGATGCGAACGTGATTTTGCCAAGTAAGACATGTTCCTGGATCCATAAACTAGTTGGTACTGGAGCAACTTTCCTGTTGACCCATCAGATATTTGGGTTAGGGTTAGATTTAGTCTTAGAGTTGAATCTGGGGCTCCAACAGCATTGTCAACTCATCGTTTCACTCTAGTTTTTAAAGGTTGTTAAGGGTGAGGCTGTAATATGAATGAGTCTGAGGTAGAACACTTTTTGGGGCCTTCCTGCCTCTCCTTTATGAGGAACAATCTGCATAAACCATTACTTTTAGACTTTTTAATAACTGTAGGAAATATAACTTTTAATCCTACTGTACAGTTTAAATGTGGTACTTTTAGAACAAGGCTGGGCAACTCTGGCCCTCAAGGTCCACTGTCCTGCAAAGTTTAGCTCTAGCCCTACCTGTAGCTGTCTAGTAATCCTGAAGACCTTGATTGCCTTGTTCAGGTGTGTTTGATTAAGGTTGGATCTAAACTCTGCAGGTAAGTGGATCTCAGGGGCCAGAGTTGCCCACCCCTGTCTATGAAGCATGTGTAGCAATCTTAGCGCTGAGCAGCTCTCAGATGGTGTAGAGCACAGGTAGCCCTGTTCCTGGAGGACTAGCTTCCTGCAGACTTCAGTTCCAACACACCTGCCTGTTAGTTTTAAAGGATTAGTTCACTTCCAGAATAAAAATTTCCTGATAATTTACTCACCAATACATCATCCAAGATGTTCATGTGTTTTTTTCTTCAGTCGAAAAAAAAATTAGGTTTTTGAGGAAAACTTTCCAGGAATTTTTCTCCATATAGTGGACTTCAGTGGTGGTGGCCAAGATCCAAATTATAATTTCAATGCTGCTTCAAAGGGCTCTACACAATCCCATCTGAGGAATAAGGGTGTTATCTAGCGAAACAATCGGTCATTTAAATTTTTTTATATATATACTTATGTATATATATATCTTGCACTAGCTCTGCGATGCGAGTCCATGACTTCAAGCATTACGTTGGAAACGTCCCGCATGGTTAGCTCTTCATTTGTGTCCTCAGATTCAAAAAGGTAGGGTAGGGCAAAAAAACTCCATCTCATGTTCTCCAACTTCAAAATAATCTGACATCGTTGTTTTAACTTTTTTTTTAAAGGACATTTGACTTTCCTTGAACGTTCAATTTGTAAACACCATTTGTGGTTAAAAAGTATATATATATATATACAGTATCACTACACAAGACCAATTCCTTGGCTGGGATTGTGTTTAGCTTGATTACGTATATTTGATTGGGGTTGGAGCTAAATTCTGCAGGATGGTAGCTCTCCAGGAGCAGAGCTGGCTTCCCCTGGTATAGAACTTCATCTTCATTAATATTCTTAATCATCAGTTTGCCATTTGTACATTTGTGCTGGCGCTCACAGCTGCTTCTTTATAGAATCATTTAAAGAACAGTGTGAGCTTTAAAGATTCACTCATCCTGAGCTTTGGCAAAAGATCTTCATATCATGGTCTTCATTGTGTGGCTTTTTTCTCCTTCTGGCTGAGCCTCTGTTTACTATGAGAAATTAGCAGATTCAGAGACTGGACATTTTTAACGGTATCTTAAAATCCTGCATGAATTTTTTATTAGGTAGATTTGAATGTAAGCATATTGAATATAAGGGGTTTTGTCCTATTGTGTCAGTATTGTGATGAATGTATTTGTCAGTAAGAGGTTTCAGTTTATGAAATGAAGATTCTGTCATTGTATACTCACCTTCATGTCATTTCAAATCTGTATGACTTTTTCGTCCCTCCATGGAACACAAAAGAAAACATTCTAACGAATGTTTGCAGTTTGCACTTATTTTATAGAAAACAATGGAAGTGTACAGTTTATTGGTCTCAGTGGGTTTGGAATGACACGAGGGTGAGTAGGTAATGTCAGAACTGTCCCTTTAAGCTATATGATGGTTCAGTCTATAGAGAGAAAGTGTCACAGCATTTGTGTCTGCGTCTCACTGTGTTTCACTCTCTCTCCCTCCCTGAACACCTCTACCTTACCTTGCACATGGGTTTACCTGTTATCCTTCAGCAGGGATTGGAAAGGGTATTTCAATTACCTGTTATAGTATTTTCCCAGAAAAAAAGAATCAATGGAAATGTGATAATGCCATCTAGCACATGTTTCTAATCCCTGCCTGATTTCTCACTCAGCTTTGATGTCACTGCACTATTGGCTGATATTCACTATTGTTTTGTACCTTTTCTTTTCTGCCCTGTTTTTTTATTTTATTTTATTCTGAAACCGCTTGAGCTTGTCATTCTTGTCATTTATGACCAATAAATGCTTGTTATGTTTTCTGCTGGCATTTAAAATGGAATGAATGAATCTGTAACTAATGGTGTTTTTAAATGCTGGGCTGCATGCTCTCCCTTCATATGGCTGTTCTGTTCTATTTCAATGAAAGCTGAAAGGCAGTGCATTCTGGGAAATATTCACACATGAAAATGAATCACATGAATGTCTGTGACATGACTGATCTTCTTTTGTTTGTTCACACAATGATCAAATTATACACCAGGATTGTTTAGAAATCAGCTTGATGGCCTGAAAAAAATGACACCACCTGCTGTTCATTTGTGTGAATGACATGTTGATGATCTTTCTCACACCTTGGCTGTGTTCAGAATGGAATACTAGCGTACTGTTTGCTGCACACTACACACTGTATACTTCATGCTTGTTTTAAAAAAAATAAGTATTTGAAGAATGAACTATGCAACAAACATTTCGAATAGCAGTAAACTATACTGTTGAAACTTACTCTAACAACAATGCACGTTTAAGTGGCCTACATTTAGAAAATGAAAATGAAACATTTTATTTTTTATTATTTTAGTCTGATCAAACGTCCAGTTCTTTCATCACATTGGGAATTTATATCATGCACAGTACACTGCATATAACCAAACTACATAGACTGCATAGCAAGTACAGTAGTATGGTAGTTGCTATTCTGAACATAGTCGTTCCCTCTCTTCCTCTGTCTCTCTCATTCAGCACTGTTCAAGCTTAATCTCTGTTCTGATGTTTCCCTGCCTGTTCCTTCTCAATGACTTTTGGTTCTGCTGCTCTTAATGAACCGCATAGACTTTTTAACAATGTATTTTGTGCACTAGTGTCAATAAAGTTACAGTTGGCCTTTGAAGACTCAGGAATTGTTTTTTAAAGCTTATAATGCTCATATTTTTCATGACTCAACCCTCCTTCCCTCTCACTCCTACCAACACCCCCCACCCCCCTCCCCGCTGTCTATGGCTGCACAGCGCATGTCTCGCTATCTGTCCACACATGTATGTATATAAAGTGCAGTATACATGCATTATTTCACGTTGTATGTATGTCTGTATGGCGTAGTGTGAATTGTTTATATTGTTTGTATATGTTGTTGTGTACATGGAGGAGTTTGTGCTGTAAATACACTACCATTTACAAGTTTGGACACGCTCCTTATTATTACAGTTTTCCACATTTTTCAAGTTTGAGCTTCTTATCCAGCTATCACTCAACTAACTAACTTTAGACTGTATAAACTGCCGGTGACTTGTTGATGCTTTTCTTTCACTTTCTGCCCTTAATTGTATTGAATGTACACTTGTAGTGTACTTAAAATCTGAAAGTATATATATATTTTTTTTTAAACTATACTTGCAGATATAATGTAATATTAATAAAGTAAGATGGCTCTTAAGTGTACTTAAAGAGAGTAAACTTTCTTAACTTTGCCACACTTAACACACTTAAGGTCGCTTTTTAAAAGTACAGGATGTCAAATTAAATTAAAAGTTTTACTTTAAAGTAAAACTTTAAAGTTTACATTTTAAATCATAATGTTTTAATCATTTTTGTTGTGCTTTAATGAAGTATACTTAATTTAATGTGTTGACTAATATACTAAAGCACATGTGAAGCACTTGATTATAATTGTATGTATTGTTGATATTACATTTAAAGTAAAATATTTTAAATGTACTGAATTGCAACTTTATCATTACAAATGTGTAATTGCAAATATTTTTAATTACTTGACATACAAGTTAGAAATAGAAATAACATAAGTATTTTTAAGTTGACTATAAATGCTTGTCAGTATATTCACTTTAACCATATTTCAAAGACAATAGAACAGAAGTAATTATGAAATTACATATAAAGATGTACTTAAGTGAAAAAAACTCTGAAGTTTATCTACTTGTATTATATAAATTTAAACTATGATACATTTTCATTTAGTCACAGTTAAATGAAATGTTTCTGAAAACATTGCAGTCAGTTCACACTTTATTACCATACTAAGCACTCTTTTTAAAAGTATGCTGAAGTGTACTTATTTTTCACACATGGGCCCAACTTGTCTATTTCAAACTTTTAGTTTAAAAGCTTTAGGATCATGAGAAACGTGTTCACAGCTTTGACTGGTAGTGTACACTGTATGTCATTAAGACTGCTTTGTGTTGTTGTCTGTGTCGGGCTGCACTCACACCTGCTTTATTTATCATGACTGCACTACTCAAAGGAAACACATGAGGTGGATTTGGGCAAGTACTGAGAAAAACCTCCTGTAGGAATAGAGATTTGTGGGAATTGCACTAGACTAGAGGAACAATGAACATAGACATGCATATTTAGTACAACCCGAATTCCGTAAATGTTGGGACGCTTTTTTAAATTTGAATAAAATGAAAACTAAAAGACTTTCAAATCACATGAGCCAATATTTTATTCACAATAGAACATAGATAGCATAACAAATGTTTAAACAGATAAATGTTACACTTGTATCCACTAAATGAGCTCATTTCAAATTTGATGCCTGCTACAGGTCTCAAAAAAGTTGGCACGGGGGCAACAAAGGGCTGAAAAAGCAAGACATTTTGAAAAGATTTAGCTGGGAGAACATCTAGCAACTAATTAAGTTAATAGACATCAGGTCTGTAACATAAAATGGATGTCTTAGAGAGGCAGAGTCTCTCAGAAGTAAAGATGGGCAGAGGCTCTCCAATCTGCGTAAAAAGATTGTGGAATACTTTAAAAACAACGTTCCTCAACATCAAATTGCAAAGGCTTTGCAAATCTCATCATCTACAGTGCATAACATCATCAAAAGTTTCAGAGAAACTGGAGAAATCTCTGTGCGTAAGGGACTAGGCCGAAGACCTTTGTTGGATGCCCATGGTCTTCGGGCCCTCAGATGACACTGCATCATTCATCCACTGAATGGGCCCAGGAATACTTCCAGAAACCACTGTCGGTAAACACAATCCGCCATGCCATCTGCAGATGCCAACTAAACCTCTATCATGCAAAAAGGAAGCCATATGTGAACATGGTCCAGAAGCACCGTCGTGTCCTGTGGAAAAGTGTTCTATGGTCGGACGAGTCCAAATTTGACATTCTTGTTGGAAATCACAGACGCCGTGTCCGCTGAGCTAAAGAGGAGGGAGACCTTCCAGCGTGTCATCAGCGTTCAGTTCAAAAGCCAGCATCTCTGATGGTATGGGGGTGCATAAGTGCATACAGTATGGGCAGCTTGCATGTTTTGGAAGGCACTATGAATGCTGAAAGGTATATAAAGGTTTTAGAGCAACATATGCTCCCCTCCAGACGACGTGTATTTCAGCAGGACAATGCAAAACCACATACTGCAGCTATTACAACAGCATGGCTTTGTAGTAGAAGAGTCCGGGTGCCGAATTGGCCTCCCTGCAGTCCAGATCATTCACCTATAGAGAACATTTGGCACATCAGTAAACAAAAAATAAGTCAAAGATGACCACAAACTCTTCAGCAGCTGGAAACCTACTGGCACCAGCTGGATGCTACACCATGGTAAACATGCCCCCGTCCCATCAAATTTGAAATGAGCTCATTTTGTGCAAACAAATTTCTCATAAAATTTCTCATTTTAAACATTTGTTATGTTATCTATGCTCTATTGTGAATAAAATATTGCTTCATGTGATTTGAAAGTCTTTTAGTTTTCATTTTATTCAAATAAAAAAAAAAGTCCCAAAATTTCTGGAATTCGGGTTGTATTTATCAAGTATTTATGTGTTTGTTTATTTATTTATTTTACCCATTTAGACACAAGAACTGTTACTGCCGTACCAAAAGTACAATGGCAATACCATGGTACAGCAACTTTGATAAATATCATGGTGTTGTACAGTATGATCACTTTACTATAGTATTCACATGGTAGTCCATGATACTTCAAAGAATAGCATGCTACTCCCATGGTTAATATTCAAAAGAAGCATGGCAGTACCATGGTATTTTTGTACTCTTTTTTTTGGTATTGATGCATATTTGCATGCTAAAATAAGTAAAAGTGAAGTCTAAATGCACACATCACATATCAAAACGATAAATATAAAGGGAATCTGCCTCAGATCTGTGCTAATGATCTTCATCTGTGCCTGTCTGTTGTTCTCAGAGGTGACGTGTGCTTTAGTTAACGGTCACGCTGATGACTGTAGAGGAGCGACGCCGTCTCCTCTCATCTCACCCATGCTGAATGACACAGGTGCCATACGCACTGATGATGAGGAGGACAACAGGAGGAAGGTGAGATATGTGGATGGAAGGCTTTGACTGTACAGTCAATAGTTCTCAAAAGCATTAGGAATTGTTGCATGGTACCATAGCAGCACAATCTTGAGAATCAGAAATGTTTCTTGAGCAGCAAATCAGCATTTTAGAATGATGTCTGAAGGATCATGTGACACTGAAGACTGGAGTAATGATGCTGAAAATACAGCTTTGCAACAAAGGAATACATTACATTTTAAAGTATATTAAAATTACATTAGCATACATGCATTTACATTACATTTAAAATAAATGTCAGTGTGGCTTTATTGTGTTTATATGCATAATAAACCATCTCTATTACTCAACTGTAGTATACACATTTAATGTCAGTTTTCATGAAGTGTCATATTGTGCTGTTGACTTCTATTGTATTGTGTATGTTTGTGCAGGACTGTCCTGCTGATAATGCATACTGCATAGCTAAAGAGCTGCTGTGTACTGAGAGGACATACCTGAAGGACCTGGAGCTGATCACAGTGGTAAATGATGGACAGACTCTTCATCAGATCTCCACACACACACACACACACACACACACATTCCTGTATAGCCACAGTGGGCGGGTTTCTATTCAACTATAGGGCTCATATTCCTGTTTCAGCCCACAAAACACACAGTGCAGTCATCAGAGACTGTGGCTCAGGTTTAGAGATGTGTCTGTATGTGTGAGAGAGAGTACAGAAATGGGGTTATGTTTACAGACCTGAGGGCAATGTGGCTTTTGTAGGAGTTTACCACAGTTTAACGCAGCAGTATATCAGCACAGGGGTTCTGCTTACTTTATCAGATACACACCTAACCACACACTCCAGTCCAGTGATGAGGGAAAAAAAAATAGAGAAGGTCTCTAATCTCATGTTAGGCTAATTTATTATACATGTAATTAATATTATCAATTAGTTTTATTAGAATTGTGTAAGTTAATATTGTGTCCAGAATTATAGACTGCACAAACATAGTACTTTTTTAAAAGTTTGGTGTCGGTAAGATTTTAAAATATTTTTTAAAAGAAGTCTCTTATGCTCACCAAGGTTGCATTTATTTGATCAAAAATACAGTAAAAACAGTAATATTGTGAAGTATTTTTACACTTTAAAATAATTGTTTTCTATTTTAATATGTAATTGTAATGTAAAATGATTTATTCCTGTGATGCAAAGCTGAATTTTCAGCATCCTTACTCCAGTCTTTAGTGTCACATGATCCTTCAGAAAAATATGATGATTTGCTGCTCAAGAAACATTTATTGTTATTATCAGTGTTGAAAACAGCTATGCTGCTTCATATTATAGTATTTCCTAACATAACATTTATGTCATGTTACAGAAAGAACAGCATTTATTAGAAATTGACATTTTAGTTATGTCTCTACTGTCACTTTTGATCAATTTACTGCATCCTTGCATAAATCTTACTGACCAGAAACTTTTGAAAGGTGGTATATATACACATACTATATCATGAACTACACTCAACAAACTGCACACTTATTAAAATTTTCATAATAGGAATAGTTATTCAATGCACATAGAGCTGTAAGCAACAAAATGTTTAATTTACAAGCAGGTATAGCTTTTGTAATATTATTGATGTGTGTGTGTGTGCGTGCGTGCGTGCGTGCGTGCGTGCGTGCGCGTGCGTGTGTGTGTGTGTGTGTGTGCGTGTGTGTGTGTGTGTGTGTGTGTGTGTGTGTGTGTGTGTGTGTGTGGTAGTCGTTTCAGGGAGTGTTGGATAAAGAGGATTGTGTTCCTGACACTCTGAAGACACTGTTGAGTTCCACCTATGAGCCGCTACATTCCCACCACACACACTTCCTCCAGGAGCTCGAGGAGAGACTATCACTATGGTGAGTACACACACACACACACACACACATCGATCAGGTTTCAGGCTACAGTCTCGACAGTAAGCTGAGTTTGAGTGATGGTTTCAGCAGTGGCATTGACAGCTCTCAGTATAATCATCATCAATAGGGTCATTCGGGCGTTTGAGAGACTGAAGCTTGTGTGTTAGTGTTCATATGTTCACATGAGTGTGTTTTTTCAGGTTAAACTATATTTGTAGTCAAGGGTCATGAGCATGAAGGCTGAATCCTGCACCTCAATCTGCATAATATCTGTTGTAAATAGTTTATGTAATTAGAAAAGTGTCCCAGATCATAATATGGTGAAAATAGTAAGAATAATATTTCTGGATGATTTACCCTTTTCTGGTGGAAGTTTATCTGTTCATTTGTATTTTTTTTTTTTTGGCTAATATTGCCCTTTTGGCCAACTAAGTCCCATATGCAACAGTTTGTGACAATTCACTTTCATAGAGGAAGAAAAAAAAAAGATTTATGAACAGTAATAAATTAATCTAGCTCTATGGTATATATATTTATAAATATATATATTATATATCTGTATTATTTCTTTATTTATTATAAGTCTATGTAGTATTAATTGTATATATTAGTTTTAGTTTATTTTAGTGCTTAAACTAAATAAAAATGAGAAATGTTGCCTTGTCAACTAGCTGAAATAAAATAGGTTTAAGACTGTTTTTTCATTTCTGTTAACATTTATTTTGTTTCAGGTAATTGAGATGTTTTATGGTTTTAGTTTTTGATGTTGGAACAAATGGGAACACAAAATTAGGTTACAATTTATATTATGGTGTCCTTGTTACAGTGTAATTATTCAGTTAAGTACTGTGTAATTTAATTAAGAACATGTACTTACGATTAGGGTATGGTTTGGGGTTAGTTGCTTGTAATTATGCATAATTTACTGTTATTACTATAGTAAGTACATGTAAGGTGTAACAAGGATACTGTAAAATAAAGTGTTTCCAAAAATTATATGTGCTATGGTCTCCTTTTCATCTCAGAAGTTTACTGTCCACTGTCCTAGTCTAACGCCAATCAAACAGAGCTCAACAAGCTAACAGTCAAGCTCTTCATGAGTGCTAGACAGTTACACAAGCAGATGAGTTTGATCATGTTCAGAGCTAAACTCTGCAGGACTTTGAGGACCAGATCTGACAAACTGCTTTAGTGAATAACGTAATTATGAGTCTATTAGGGGGAAGTCGTGGCCTATTGGTTAGAGAGTCGGACTCGTAATCCAAAGGTTGCGAGTTCGAATCTCAGGCCGGCAGGAATTGTAGGTGGGGGGAGTGAATGTACAGCGCTCTCTCCACCTTCGATACCACGACTGAGGTGCCCTTGAGCAAGGCACCGAACCCCCAACTGCTCCCCGGGCGCCGCAGCATAAATGGCTGCCTACTGCTCCGGGTGTGTGTTCACTGCTGTGTGTGTGTGTGCACTTTGGATGGGTAAATGCAGAGCACGAATTCCGAGTATGGGTCACCATACTTGGCTGTATGTCACTTTCACTTTCACTTATTATGATCGCCACCTTCTGGTCAAACCACACCATTACAATGTCATGTCATTACAAACCTGACTTTCTTTCTTTCTTCTGGGGAACTCAAAACAATATTTTGAATGTATTTGTAATGTATTTTAGGGAAGGCCGATGCAATACGGAGGTTAAAGGAGAAATGCAGCATACAGGAGACCTGCTGCTGAAGAGCGCACAGGAGCTGAAGGTGATTCTGTGTGTGTGTCTGTGTATGTGTGTGTTATCGGTCATGTTATTGACAGTACTGTGTGTTTGTGATTCTCCAGGCTCTCTCAGCTCAGCTGCAGATGATCTCAGAGTGTGTGTTTGCGCTGGAGAGAGCGTGTGTCTCGTCCCGCAGGCTGGAGTGTGTGTGCCGTGAGTTTGAGCTGCAGAAAGTGTGTTACATTCCTCTGAACGTCTTTCTGCTGAGTCCCCTCCATCGTCTGCTGCACTACAGACAGATACTAGACAGACTCTGCAAACACTACCCGCCGACACACACCGACTACAGCGACTGCAGAGGTGCGTGTGTGTAACAGTGTCTGTGCTAATGTTTTGGAGAAATGTTCCCTGAAGACAGCTAAATCTGAAAACAACTTGCTTTTGGGGATGTCCTCAAAAGAAAAAAAAATGCTTCATAAAGGTATTTATTTTAAAATGGCTAAAAGTTGTATTTTAGGGCTAAATTAGGAATTAAAGAACTGTAAAAAAATAAATAAATGGGAAGTCCCTATTTAGATACAGAGGTGTTTTCTGTATTTCTTCATAAATTTGAGGTCAAATAAAAAAAAAAAAGTTAAATTAAATAATAATGCAATACTTTCAGTAATTTATTTGTTGGCAAAACTGACAATAATAAAATAAAAAAAGATTAAAATAAACATAAAAATGCACTTTAGTAAAAGGTGTGTATATATTATATTATATTATATTATATTTATTATATTATATTATATTTTATTATACTGCTCAAAAATTTTAAGTCTGTAAGTATATATATATATATATATATATATATATATATATATATATATGCTAGAAACTTACAGACTTAAAATTATAATTATATAATTATATGATATATATATATATATATAATAAATATTATTAATGTTGAAAACAGTTGTGCTGTTAAAAGTCATGGTTTCCAATAAAATATTAACAGCACAGCTGTTTTCAACATTAATAATATTATATATGTATATATATATATATATATATATATATATATATTGTTATTATTATTAATGTTGAAAACAGTTGTGCTGTTAATATTTTATTGGAAACCATGACTTTTATCAGGATTTATTGATAAATAGAATTTATTTGAAATGGAAATATGTTTCTAAAATGATATATGTCTTTGCTGTCATTTTTGTTCTATTTAATGAATCTTTGCTGAATAAAAGTATTTATTTCATTAAAAATAACAATATTGAAAAAATCTTACTGACCCCAGATGTTTTAATAGTAATGTATATCTGTGTGTATGTATATGTGTTTGTGTGTGTTTTAGCTGCTTTGGACGATGTGTGTGAGTTGGAGGCTGCGCTTCGTCCTGGTCTGGAAGAGATTGAGAACTATCAGAAACTCCTGGAGCTTCAGAAGGATTTGATTGGTGTTGAGCATCTGGCCGTGGCTGGACGTCAGCTCATCAGACTGGGCTGCCTCAGCAAACTCTCTGGGAAAGGCCTTCAACAGCGCATGTTCTTCCTGGTGAGATTTCAGTACACACATCTATGTTTTATATGATATAGGGACCTATTGTTGTTAAAGGACAGATCAAATTATAATTATGTCATTATTTACTCCCCCTCATGTTGTTCCAAACCTGTATGAGTTTCTTCTGT
The DNA here is from genome assembly GCA_027422415.1 of Schizothorax lantsangensis. Classification (NCBI taxonomy): domain Eukaryota; kingdom Metazoa; phylum Chordata; class Actinopteri; order Cypriniformes; family Cyprinidae; genus Schizothorax; species Schizothorax lantsangensis. The sequence continues at coordinate 10,337,790 of CM049848.1, forward strand.
TGAACACAAATGAAGATATTTTGAAGAATGTTGGTAACCAAACAGTTGCTGGTAGCCATTGACTTCCATAGTATTATTTTTTCTATACTTTTTTTTCTATATATTTTTTTCTGTTTGGTTACCAACATTCTTCAAAATATCTTCTTTTAAAGAATGTTTGTAATTCTGAAAATTCTAATAACTATATAACTAACTCAAGGCCTAATAGTAAACTCTCTTCATATTTTTACACATAAAATGAACAGATTTCTGATGAACTCTTTCTTTCTTTATTTTTATGTGGAGCCAGTTCAATGATGTTCTGTTGTACAGCACTCGAGGGATAACATCAGCCAATCAGTTTACAGTACACAGACAACTTCCTCTGCGTGGCATGACAGTAAGAAAACTCATCAACCTTTATGCAGATGTTATTGATTGGCATGAGAATCCACCCATGAGAAATCTGTGTGTGTGTGTGTGTGTGTGTGTGTTCAGATCCGGGAGAGTGAGGACGAGTGGGGCGTCCCGCACTCCTTCACACTGATGGTACAGCAGCAGTCACTGGTGGTCGCCGCATGGTAATCATTCGCAATATCTATGTGTCATCAGCCAGACAGCAAGTACAGCAATAGAGAGCAAGTCAACAGTGCAGTCATTTTAACTGTGCCCATTGTTTACACACAGCACATTTTCAATTGATCTGTCCAGTACAGCTTCTTCAGTGGAGTGTTAGAGGTGCATGATGGATGCCTCAAAAACATTCAGGTCTCTTGTCTCTTGCAGTTCAGAGTCAGAAATGGAGAAATGGATGGAGGATTTAAAGATGGCGGTTGACATGGCTGAAGAGTCTAATGGACTGACCGCTGACTTGCTGTCTGCTAGCAAGGATGTCAGTAAGTAACACATGATCAGATCACACCTTTTGTTACAATATACAGTTACCATAGCATTAAAATAGACCCTGTTTGCTTTCTTAGTACATATTTATCAAAATATAATATTTCGCTCCACCTCTAAAATGACTTTCCTTTTTGGCAACTTGTCATGATCCAATTAATTTGCATTTTCATGATCCTGCATTTTTTTTTTTTTTTTTTTGCTTATTAAATTTCAAATTTCGCTTTGAAATAAGTCACATTATAAAAGTAAAATGAGTTGCTGTTTCATGAATCTATTTTTTTTATGATATATATTGTCACATTTTAGAAGTAGCCTACATTTTAGCATATTTCAAAAAGAATACTTCTTGTAGTAATAATGTACTTAAAAGAATGTACTTAAGTGAATGCATTTTTTTAAGGACACTTTATTGCATGTTAATTATGAAAATGTATCAGTTTTAATTTATATTAAATGCAATTAGCTTATCTTTTCAGTGCTTTTATGACCCACTTAGGTTTTGTGCAGTTTCATAATTACTTTTATTACTGACAAGAATTTTTGGTAAATAGTATATACATTAATGTTAATTTATTGGAAACTTGTATGTCAATCATTTAGCAATTTAGTACTTTTAAAATAAATGAACTTATAATATGAAATAACACACCATTTGCAATTATAATTAAGTACTTTACATGTGCTTTAATATGTTAATTAACACTTCAAAACAAGTGTACTTGAATAGATAAGAATACAAAAGAATACATAAGATTCAAAAGATTACTGACACATAATTATTTAAAATGTACTTTGAAGTAAAACTTTTAATTTGACATTTTTACAAAGGGCACTTTTTTAAAAGTTTTCTTTATTTCATTAATATTTTATTATCTGCAATTACAGTTTTTTTTTAAATAAAAGTTTTTTAAAGGGTTAGTTCACCCCAAAATGAAAAATCTGTCATTAATTACTCACCCTCATGTCGTTCCAAACCCGTAAGACCTTCGTTCATCTTCGGAACACAAATTAAGATATTTTTGATGAAATCGGAGAGCTATCTGACCCTCCATAGACATAGTATGGTATATAGTATATAGACACAGTAATAGTAATTAATGACAGGATTTTCATTTTGGGGTGAACTAACCCTTTAAGGTCTGACGTACACTACAATTCTATACAATTAAGTGCATTTCTTTTTCACATGTTATTCCACAGTATATCTGCTGTTTAATCAGGAACTTACAGACGTCAGAATATGTTGGCAAATGTTTCAGTAATGCGGTAACAATTGCTAACAATACAGTAGCATTCTTTAGCACAATTATGTGTCTCAAGATACAGTAAATGTTTTTCCCAGAATGGTCAGGGGCGTCTGAAGTGGAGTCAGAGGATGATCTTTCTGGATCTCGAACATCTTTGCCTCGAAATGGCAACAATTCAGGAAACACTCTTAACCGCGGCAACACGACAGCACATGTGTGCTGGCATCGCAACACCAGTGTTTCCATGCTGGACTTCAGCATCGCCATAGAGGTACCAGTCCACCATCTGCTCATCTCTGTGTTTGAGTATGAAAATGCTGTAACAGTTTGGTCATCATCTTGACTGTGTCTGACAGAACCAGCTCTCAGGAAATCTGCTCAGAAAGTTTAAAAACAGTAATGGCTGGCAGAAACTCTGGGTGGTTTTCACCAACTTCACCCTGTTCTTCTACAAAACACATGAGGTAAAACGCTAACAGACACACACACACTGTCATATCCTCTGTGAATGTGTCGGATGTGTGTGAAATGTCTGGACTCACACTCATTTCTCTGTTGACTGTGTTCTCTCTGTAAGGATGAGTATCCGCTGGCCAGTCTGCCGTTGTTGGGTTACTCAGTAACACATGCCGGCGAGTCGGAAAACATCCATAAAGATCACGTCTTCAAACTGCATTTCAAATCTCATATCTACTTCTTCAGAACGGAGAGTGAATACTTTTTCGAAAGGTACAGCAAAACATTATTCTTCCAAGAGATATAGTAAATCTTGCAAACTACACTGAAAACAGATGCTTTGGATCAACTAAAAAATACTCTCAAATACTCAGTTTCTTAAAGCCAAATTGATTTGTTTTTCTCAAATTATATTTATATTTACATTTACATTTACTCATTTAGCAGACAAAAGCGACTTACAAATGAGGACAATGGAAGCAATCAAAATCAACAAAAGAGCAATGATACGCAAGTGCTATAACAAGTCTCAGTTAGCTTAACATAGTACATTTTTTTTTTTATTATATAATAAATAAAAAGAAAAAAGAATAGAAAAGCTGGTGTTAGTTTTTTTTTTTTTCTTTGTAAATGAATAGAGTGCAATAGAGTTTCTTTTTTTTAAGAATAGAATTGGAATAGAGATTGCTAGAGTTAGAGGGTCAAATAAAGATGGAAGAGATGTGTTTTTAGCCGATTCTTGAAGATGGGTAAGGATTCAGCTGCTCGGATTGAGTTGGCCAGGTCATTCTACCAGGAGGGAACATTTAATTTAAAAGTCTGTGAAAGTGATTTTGTGCCTCTTTGGGAGGGCCATAGAAGTGATGCTCACTTGCAGAACGCAAGCTTCTAGAGGGCACATAGGTCTGAAGTAATGAATTTAGGTAAAGGGGTGCTGAGCCAGTGGTGGTTTTGTCGGCAAACATCAACGCCTTGAATTTTATGCAAGCAGCTATTGGTAGCCAGTGCAAATTGATAAACAGAGGTGTGACGTGCATTCTTTTCGGCTCATTCAAAATTAATCTTGCTGCCGCGTACTGGATTAATGGTAAAGGTTTGATAGAACTGTCTGGAAGACCTGCCAAGAGAGCATTGCAATAGTCCAGCGTGGACAGCACAAGAGCTTGAACAAGTTGTTGTGAAGCATGTTCCGAAAGAAAGAGCCTGATCTTCTTGATGTTGAATAAAGCAAATCTGCAGGACCGGGCAGTTTTAGCATTGTGATCTGAGAAAGTCAGCTGATCATCAATCACAACTCCAAGGTTTCTGGCTGTTTTTGGTTGATGTGCCTAACTGGATGGTGAAATTGTGATGAAACGATGGGTTTGCTGGAACCACAAGCAGTTCTGTCTTGGCAAGGTTGAGTTGAATGGGATGGTCCTTCATCCAGCAAGAAATGTCTGTTAGACAAGCTGAGATGCGAGCAGCTATCGTCGGATCATCAGGATGGAATGAAAGGTAGAGTTGAGTGTCATCAGCATAGCAGTGATACGAAAAGCCATGTTTCTGAATGACAGAGCCTAGTGATGCCATGTTGATAGAGGAGAGAATGGTCCAAGAACTGAGCCCTGAGGCACCCCAGTAGTTAGATGTTGCGACTTGGACACCTCACCTCTTCAAGATATCTTGAAGGACCTATCTGAGAGGTAAGACTCAAACCACTGGAGCAGGGGCGTAGGCAGCGGATGGGCCTGACGAGCACAGGCCCGCCCACTCTGATGAAAGGCTCCCGCAGTTTATTATACAAATATAATATTTGTTAAATAATTATTGTTTAATCTATTTTAACACAATTAGAGAACTATTATAACAGCTCAAATAACTAAAATAAATCAAATGTGTTTTTGCATAATTCTTGATGAGTTTGATTGACAGCAGTGTAAGCCAATTGTTATCCAGGCTGTTTCAGGCATGTCGTGCCTGTAAATTTGTGCATTCACCCATTCAGTTGGACTGTAATTCGCAGCTGTGTGTTAGAAAATGTTATAAAAACAACGACAATGCATAATTCTGTAAAATAACACTTTAAAAACTCGCACTGACGATGGAGAAAGCCCGTCCATCAGTCCGCAAGTAACGGTTAGACTTTTCAGTCCCACGCACAAACCAGTTCATTCTGTGAAGCCGGGAACACACTATAGGCCTACTGTCAGGCCGATTATGAATGTCATTTGGGCTCAGGCAGTGTTTTCATTCGGTGTTCAAAGTTGTTTGGTGTGCGTTGTCTAAAGAATTTGAGACCAGCTGTTGCCAGTCGTCCTCACAAAGATTAGCCTATTTCTTTTAATTAGCTAGTATTAAATAACGAATTAACAAAAAAAACAAACAAACATGACATTTCTGAATAAAATAATTGTATACACTTTAGTTATTGTCTATTTAATTTGGCATTTTCAATTAATGTAGGCCTGTTACATTCTTCTTATGATTAGGCCTATTATTATTATTATTATTATGATTAAGTTACTTTTATTATTAAATTAATATTACAATTAATTTGCCAAACAATAATTTCATAGCGCATCACCGCATAACTGACGCGCTGCGAGGATAATAAAGATTAGGCTAGCTTAGGCTACTCCTCATTGAAAATGTTTTTAAAAAGGTCTTTCAAAACAGGTTTATTATATAATGAATTATAGGCCTATAATTAAATTATTATAATTATAATTATAATTATTAACACTGCAATCATCAATGAAAAAAGCTTTATTTCAAGCACCGACTTTAAAAAAAAAAGAAAACAACCTGTTTAACACAAAATACGTTTCTTCTCTCTGTATTTATATATATTTTTATTTTTTCCACTAGCCTATGTTCGGGCCACAAGAGAAATATTAAGGGAGTAAATTAAAACATTTAGCTATATACCGTTATCAGCATATGAAGTAGATTCGTCTCTCGTCGTCTCTTAATATGCGCCATTAATGCTGCGTCAGATGCCGAAAGCGCTGTCAGTTTTTACTTTCACTTTCTAATGAATCAACTGAGATTAAGAGGTTCACCGCATAATTCTTGCACAAAGTTTGCACGTTGCTTGTGTGATATTGGCTCACCTTCCTGGTTTAAAACAAATATTTACAATATTGCGATAAACAGCCACCCCACTCACCCACCCTTGAGTTCGCGGTTGGGGGCCGCGGATTTGCGCTACGCCACTGGACTCCGTCCGTTAGTTAGCCTAGTGCCCGCCTACTTTTGCCCAGGCCCGCCCAAAAATAAATTCTGGCTACGCCACTGCACTGGAGTGCGGTTCCTGAGATGCCCTTTGCCAATAGGGTTGACAGGAGGATCTGGTGGTTAACCGTGTCAAAAGTAGTGGACAGATCCAGCAAGATAAGTATTGAAGATTTGGAATCCGCTCTTGCCAGTCTTAGGGCTTCAACAACTGAGAGCAAGGCAGTCTCGATTGAATGTCCACTTCTGAAACCAGACTGGTTGCTGTCGAGGAGGTTGCTCTGTGTGAGAAAGGCAGAGACTTGGTTGATCACAGCTCGTTCAAGTGTTTTTGCAATGAAAGGAAGAAGGGAAACTGGTCTGTAGTTCTCTAAAAGAGATGGGTTAAGGGTGGGTTTAATAAGTAGTGGGGTTATACGAGCCTGTCTAAATGCTGAGGGAAAAACACCAGTGTGAAGGGATGTTTAAATGATGTGAGTGAGTGAAGGTACAACTGCAGGAGAAATGGCTTGAAGGAGATGAGATGGAATAGGATCAAGCGGACAAGTAGTAGGATGATTAGAAAGGATGAGTTTGGAGACTTCTGCCTCAGAGAGTGAAGTGAAGGATGTGAACGAGTGTATGTTTGCTGGTAAGATGTGCTTTACAGATTGTGGTGTGGAAAATTGTGCACTGATGGTTTTAATTTTATTAATGAAGAACGTGGCAAAGTTGTCAGCTGTTAGAGTTGATGAAGGAGGGGGAGAAGGACAAAGGAGGGATGTTTTAAAGAGCATGCGAGAGTTAGACGAATTGTTGATTTTATTATGATAGTATGTCCTTTTAGCAGTGGAGACATTAGCAGAGAAGGAAGATAGGAGTGACTGATATACATTAAGGTCAGTAGAATTTTTTGATTTGCACCATACCCTTTCAGCAGCCCTGAGCTTAGAATAATGTTCGCGGAGAACATCAGACAGCCAAGGGGCAGAAGGGGTGGTACAGGCTGGCCTGGAAGACAAGGGGCAGACAGTGTCTAAACAAGATGTAAGAGTGGAGCAGAAAGTATCAGTAGCACTGTTAGCATCAAGAGATGATAACTGTTTAAGGGGAGGAAGCGAAGATGAAACCATAGTAGATAGCCGGGAGGGTGAGAGTGAGCGTAGGTTACGTTGAAAAATGACATTTGGAGGGGTATGTGTTGTGTTAGGAACCATGTTGAGGTTAAGAGTGAGGAGGAAGTGATCCAAGGTGTGCAGTGGAGTAACCAGCACAGGATCAGTGGAGCAGTGTCGTATGTAAATAAGGTCCAGTTGGTTGCCTGATTTGTGAGTAGCCGTAATTAACACTCTCTTGAGATCAAAAGAGGCAAGCAGAGTGTGGAAGTCTGCAGCCTGAGGTTTATCTAGGTGGATGTTGAAGTCTCCAAGCAAAGCTAGGGGAGTACCATCCTCAGGAAAGGTTGAGAGCAGCACATCTAATTCATCCAAGAAGTTACCTTGTGGTCCTGGGGGTCGATAAACAACTACAAAATGGATTTTAAAAGGGTGGGTAATAGTGACTGAATGTGATTCAAAGGAAGTGTTAATACCCAGAGAAGGTAAAGGAATACATTTCCAATCATTAGAGATAAGCAGACCAGTACCTCCACCTCTTCCAGTCAGACGGGGAGTGTGGGAAAATTAGAAATTATTGGAGAGTGCTGCAGGGGGTAGCAGTGTCCTCTGGTTTGATCCAGGTCTCTGTCAGGGCCATGAGGTTTAGTCTTGAATGACTAGTAATAGATGTAATAAAATCTGCTTTGTTTACTGCAGACTGACAAAGTAGTGTATTAGCAGACACAGGCAAAGTGCACAGGTTGTTAGGATTGCGCTGCCTATAGTGTGTGATGCGTGGTTTGCGAGTGGTAGTAATAGAAGGGAAATGGAAACACATAGTAAGAGTTGGTCATAAAACTGAAATAGAACTGAAGCAAGGTGTAGAAATAGGACGAATCAAAAGCGATACTTATGTCCCTTGCTGGTGTCCCTGCCCGGTGGAGTCGCACGGTAGAGTCAATGGTCTTTACACTCTTCAGTCTTCACACGAGGAGGCCTTGCTGCCTACTAACCTTTTTTATACCCATTTGACAAAACGGAAATTAAATTCAGCTGAACACACTTTACTGTTTATCACAACAAAGGGCTAAGCAAGCGCACGACACTGACAAGGTATGCGATACAGTACGAAACCAAACGCGACTTCAGCACGTCTCAACACAGTAAACAAAACAAGCGTTTCCTAGCAACGACAACTGCGCTAAACACTAATGAGACAAGAAATAAATACACTTACGAGCTGCTTTTAACTTCCGCTGATTGACTGCTTCTCTCAAAAAACATTTCTTTACACTGTCTTTTGCTAGCGCTTGAACACACTTTACTGTTTATCACAACAAAGGGCTAATTTGCTTACTATAAATAAAGGCCTCTTCACAACACCGTAATGTTCATTGTGATGTTTTTTTTTTTTTTTAAATATACATAATATTTTCTGAAAAATGTATAAAACCCCCCAAAAATTCTGTAGTCATTATAGCTTTCTGCACATTAACAATCTGGTGTCAAGAAATACAAATACTGTTTAAAAAAATGTTTTATTTAATTTACTTTCATTTTTTTTTTTTTTTTTTGAGAAATCATGATTAGCAATCTGACCGATATAAAATGCATTTTGTTTTTTGCCAGGTAAATGTGACCCTTAATGTTATAAAGTTTTGTTGTATAGTAAGATTTTGATGTCTGTGTAGATGGATGACAGTGATCAGAAGTGCTACAGTCTCTGCCAGCAGAACCCGCTATCTGAACCGGACAGAGCCGGACTGAACCACAGAGAACCTGCCATGTGAACCGGACTGAACCAGGCTGAACCCCACAGAAACTGCCATCTGACCTGGACAGAAAAAAACATAAACCAACAGACCCATGCAGGCATATAGGGAGCAACCATCTCAGTATATGTGTGTGTGTGCGTGTGTGTGTGTTTGTGTGCTTTTATGACAATGTCACTTTTTTTTGTGACTGACTTTTTTTTAATAGCATTGTTTCATAGTAGGACATTAAAGGGGAATGTCGCCATTTCACTTCTGAGCCTTTTAATAGACACTCTTCAGTTCAAATAGCAGCCTCAGGCAAGTTTTTTTCTTCTATTATTTGTATTTTGATGAATTACTTGTGTGTAAGAAACAGAAAGAATATGTAAGGTGCTTAAACTGCATCAGTGACATTAAAATTTTATTTTAAAGGAGAAAATCAAAGAGTAAAACAGCAAATGATAAAAGATTTCACACACCTGCAGAAGTACAGAGATCACCATTGTGCCCTTAAGGACAGGTGCTGCTGGTGAGATTTCAGATAAAAGGTGCTTACAAATCCTTAGGGAGATGTTCACAAAAACTGCATTATGTGTTTCATAAAATGGCCTCAAATATTGAAAGGTGCTACTGTGTGTTCACAGAATGTGTTAGTGTTGGGAGTGAATAGGACATAAGGTTAACTAAGGTTTATTATAAGGCCTATTTATAGCATGTGTTGACATACTAAAGTCATTGTCTTGAGAAACTAAAAGGAAAAGTGTTAATAAAGGCTCAGAGATGAAGAGAGGTGGAATTCCCCTTTAAACTCATGGCATTCCCCATAAACACACAGGTGCTTTTTAAAGTTTGCGTTTTGTCCTCTAGTGTAAAAAAAGCATTTCTTGCATTTTTTAACTGGGCTTTTACAGAATCTCATTTTGTAAATGATATTTAATTGTAAGTGTAAGCCATAAGTGTCACTTGTTGCCTTTAAAAGGAGGCAGATCCATTTCAGTGCCATGGTTTTTATAGTACAAATTTCTATGTTTCTATGTTTTAGACTTTGTTTCTATCAGCTGAAACCATGTTGGGTTCCAGAAACCAATGTGCCAAAATCATGATGGGTATTTCTGTTTGTTTCCATTTTGGACTGAATAATGTAAAAAGCATTGCAAATTTGGGATTTAAAGGCAAGTTATAAAATACACAAGTACATTTCGTCAACATTCGTCAACCGAACCTTATATTTATAGAGTTCAAGTGCCATTAAGAGCATAAAGGTATTTTACGCTACGTTTATTTCAGTCACCATATAACATTTGATAATGAAGAAAGGATATTTTGTTATTCAAGGTTGAACGAAGATTCACACCCCTCACTGTCATTTTAGAAATATAATTTTCACATTCACCCATAGGCAGCACCGTATAAACCACAACTGCATATTACAGGTTAGTTTAGTCCACAGAAGAAGTAAAGCTTTAAAATGTGCAGATAAACATGATGTTTTAGTTTCATACGGCCCAAGCACTGCTAAAATGAATGGAAAAAGACAAAGAGAGAGAGAGTTTATTGGAAATGAAAGCAATAAAACCTCATTCCAGAAAGCGGTTGACTTCTGTGGTCTTTCTGCATTACACTGGTCAGCAGAGGGCGATACTACATCATCAGTGTGAGGCCATTAACCAATAGAAAATCAAGAGTAAAACATTTTATTATATATAGGCTTAAACATATATGCAATAAAATACAATAATATATGACATTTTAGTGTATATGGGTGATTCTGTTTGGTTATCATGGAAGTGAAAGGGAATAATTTCTGCCACCAGAGTAGCAGAAAGACTTTTTGGAGTTTAGAAAATTAATGAATGTATGAACTAATGAAGGAACGAATGAATGAATGTATTTTAAAAATATTAAAATAGCTTAATAAGAATGATAATAATTAGCCTATTTAGTGAATTTTATTTTTTCTTGTAAAAAGGTAAGATACTTATACAATTATCAAATAAATAAGGTAGTTTGAGGGTAGTTAGAATTAAGGTAGTTAGAAATACACTTCAGTGCGTCGTGTTTACACTTGCCATCTGGTGCTCTTACTAGAGAGGATTTCCTTACATTCTCTTGTAGCGTGTAAAGCGGAGCTCTAATGAGATTTCACACACAGGTATGGCCCTCCCGCTGAGATTTACCCCATTATATTACTGCTGGCCCCTCAGAACACACCACAGACTGATGCTCGTTTGATAAGAGAAATTGAACACTTTACATTTCTGAAAGTCATTTGACTTGTGAAATTACGTAAATCCTGTACTCTGTAGCCTATATGTATTTAATTAAATACCAGTCGCGAATTAACGATTCCTACTATGGCGAGATCTTAGCTCATTAATATGCATAGCATTATGCGCACGTTGCGTGAAGGCCGGTTCATGAATAATTAATAGCCTACGTTTCTTGGAACCTTCCCGTGGATATCGGCTTTGCTCATGAATATTAAGCAGCAAGACTTGGTCGTAGTAGAGTTTGTAAAATCGCTATCTGGACAGGGGAGGGAGTCGAGACGCGACGGGATTACGCCTGACTTCAGCGGCATTAAACCTCCCACAACACACGGACATGAGACCATGACAGCAAGGGAAAGCGTTTCATTTCGACCGCCAACACTTTCGGAAGACTTTAAAGCACTGGAAAAATGAACTAAAGTATCCATCGCGTTCATCTGAACATGAGAGTTAACGGCGGGACAAGCGGAGGGCTTTTAGGAAGGATTTTTATGTCACAGGCGCTCGCAAAGGTAGTCGGGACCGCGGAGAAAACAGACTTTGAATGTTTTTAATTTATTTATTTACACGTCTACTGGAAATTAATGAAAGTTTGTAGCTCGACATGTCAGTCCCGAGCCATGTGGAGACGCGTAAATTCACCCGGGGGCTCAGTAAACCGGGCACGGCGGCGGAGCTGCGGCAGAGCGTGTCGGAGGCGGTCAGGACGTCGGTTTTAGTGGTGAGTAATTTTATGCCCGTTTGTGCTGTGGTGTAGCGGTTAAGAATTAGAGCGTATTACTGCTGGTTGCGGGTTCGAACCTCGGTCATAGGCGGGCTCAAGGTAAGATGCTTAACTTCAGATTACTGCTAGACTCTGACCAAGTGAACCTTTGTATAAAAATCAGGTAAAGGATAATTCATCTGTAGGCTATGCTATTGCAACTGGTTGATTTTGTCATTGTCGTGTCACATCCCTCAGACCTAATGTAGATAAATAAGTTTCAGAGTAAAATCATGCTTCAATGCAGGTGGTTGATTGTTTTGGCCCAATTTTATACATTTTCTTTCTTATTAATTAATGGACAGTTCATAGACTACACAAGTATTTTTGTAGGAAGAAGTATGTGTTTTGTAGTGTCTGTGTAATGTTGTCCTGAATGATGAATACAACTTTCCTTGCACATTTTTTGGATACAGAAATCAAGCGTAGCAGCAGTTCTGGCAGGTCAGGTTAGTCAAGCTTGCATTAGTTGACTCTCAGCTGATCCACATCTACAGGGATGTGACATCTGTCACAGCACTCATATATAAGGTCCTTCATTCTTATCAGATTTTGCATTGTTCAGTAGCTAACAACCCTCCTACATCCCCAGTTCCTAATCTCATTCAGTTAGGATTCGGCCTTCTGATTCTCCTTTGAATCAGGCTAATTTCTAAAATGTTTACATTCAATTATTGAACATTAATGATATATGCAATACATTTATGTTGGTTCTGTTCTGTTACCCCAGGGGGGTTATTGCTGCTCTCCCTGCTCTTATCCATGCTAGGCTGCATGGATGCGCAGGGAGTTCTTGCCAAGAACAGAACCATACCACCAATCCAAACTTTATGCTAATTGTCAGTCATCTTTGATGATAGTGGCCCTGACAGAAATGGACTTCATCCAACTTGTTGACAGGGAAAGAGAGTCAGAAACACACATGGTCACGCCTTGGTGTGATTTATTATTTCTGTACTAGAGAGGCAGTGTATTTCTGAAGGACTGTTTGAGTGAACATCTCTCCCTCACAATCCAAACAGTGTGATTTAGTGGTGAATGGTCTGGATTGGTAATTAAAGTCGTTTGGTTTAAATCCCACAAGGGTTGAGCCATGAACTCTCACCTGTATGCCCTTAATTAAGACTCTTAACCTAAAAGCACCCGCTGAATGACTACTTAATTACTCCGTAGTCTTGCACATTTCAGGTGTTCCCTCTCAACCCTACGGACGTTTTCAAAAGGAAGTGATTTGAGTCCAGACTTGTGTGAATGATTCATTGATATTCAGGTTTTGTTGAATAAAACCACAAGCTATTTAAGTCTGCGTGCTGAATAGCATACTACTGTACCTACTGTTTATGCAGTATGCATACTGTGCACAGAATGTACAGTTTCTGTAAACATGGCATAACTTTTGCCAAAATGTGATGTATACAGTAGATCACAGTGAGTGAAATATCAACCTGATCTTGTAAGAAAACGTAATTATTTAATTAAGTGGCCATTTCGTATGAATTTGTACAGAAATATATGGTTTCTCTAAGCATGAATGTCCACTACCTAAATCTAACCATCAGTGGGGCGTAAGCAGGTCGTATTTAAACATGTACGAGACCGTACAAATTAATATGAATGACTATTTTAGCCAAAATGTAAAATAGTTACGAAATGCCATGAAAGTGTTTGAAATATTGTATTCCACAATGCATTGGTCTCAACTTGACCTTCCATTTCCAGAGAGATGAAACAACCAGAAGTAATATCCAATTTTTAAATAATTATCTTATTTGAAAGGTTTATTGTTCAATAATAATAATAACTTTATGATTCACATACTCTTTAAAATATATGGCAGTATACAGTGTACACTGCACAGTAAGAAGTATTCTTCCATTCTGAACACAGCCTGTGAGTTCAATCCCAGAATGCTCTGGCTGTGAGGTCTGAATCTGAGGATCAGAACTGTCAGAATGAACTCTCAATGAAGCATATGGTGGGCCAAGAATGTGTGTGTGTAACTTCAGCGAGCTCACACACACACACTTGCATTCCTGCATTATACATTTAAATATAATGAAATGTGACTCTTTGTTTGTAGAATAATGGATAGATTGTGTCACGTTTGTATGGTTTGTGCTCTGACAGGCCTCTGAACACAAATGTATTGTGCGTTGGGGTCGAGGAGACCCACAGATATGTGTTTAGGCGTGTAAACTGTAAGTATGGTCACATGCAATTTGCATTTCATCTTGAATCAGGTGTTCATCTATGAACCCACTCTGGACTGTGGGATGAATTTCAAAAACAAGATTGTGAAATCCTCTTCTCAGATGTCTTCAAGTAGATATAATTAGTTTTGGGTGTCATACATGAAACACAAAAGATGATTTTTATATTTTCTGAAGAAAATGTGAGTGGTGTGTGCTTGTGCAAAACTCAGTTCTAGGTTATTGTGGGTGATTGCTCTGTTGCTATTGAACAGATTGCTTTTGACTTAAAGGCTCAAGTCAAAAGAATCGAAGAATCAAGTCTTTACATATGGCTCAGGTTCCTTTTACAATGTCAGTCTATGCCCATTTTACCCTTTATCAACCACCAGATAAACATAAAGTATATTGCTTAGAAAAGTAACAACACAAAAAAAAATGTGTCTTGAGGTATCGTTTATAGCACTAAGAATGCAAGAAAGCCAAAGTTCAATACTTCAAGGGTTTGTTCAAAAACTAGTTCTGCGTATTATCAATAGTGCAACAGTATATAGCTGTGTTTCCATTACCCTTCAAATTGCACAAATTGAAATTGCGAATTGAAAATATGCCTAATGGAAACGTGTCAATTTTGAAGAAACACCCATATATCACAAAACAATTTTATGCTAGCATGAGGTGGTTTTTCAGCCAATTCGAAAAAGGAATATTTAGCATTTATTTATTTTTTTTTTTTCGCATTTTCAGGTCACATGGCATAAGAAAAAGTCGCAGTGGCTGTGATATACGTAGGCCTAACCCTGCCAAAATCCATCGGGAAAGGAAAAAAAATTACCTTTTAGTCGCATAACATCGGTTATTGAAATGCAATACTTTTTTATTGATATTTATAAAATATTGCTAGTTTTGTGCAAATCTGTAATGGAAACGCAGCTAGTGCCCATCCAGAAATATTTTTCCCATTAATCTTCCTCATCTTTCTTATTGGCTTTAATGAGGGAAATTAAGCATTGCAAAGACATAATCGAATTAAAAGCTATGTAGAAATATAAAAATAAAAAAAGAAGAAAAAGAAGTTCAATATAAATAAATACATACACACATACATACGTGTGTTTGTGTGTGTGTGTAATTTGCAGTGCTTTAATTTGAGTGCGTGGGCTCTGGGGAACTCTTTTGCTGTGATTTGTTTGCAGCGATTGGTGGAGATTTCTTTGCTGAATCATTGGTAATGTATTTTTTTCACCATGAAATTCCATTGTGATACACAATTGTCTAAAAACAAGCCTAAATAATGCAGACCAATGGTTTCAACAAAAGCATATCATCGATTAACAACCTTG
Organism: Schizothorax lantsangensis; assembly: GCA_027422415.1. Taxonomy (NCBI): domain Eukaryota; kingdom Metazoa; phylum Chordata; class Actinopteri; order Cypriniformes; family Cyprinidae; genus Schizothorax; species Schizothorax lantsangensis. Next base: position 10,352,986 of record CM049848.1, read on the forward strand.
TAGCTCAAAATAGGTCTGTCATTAAAAATGAATGGGGTTTTACTTCTGGAACCTTGTACTCTATAAGACTGACTTTAAACACAACTAGCATTGGTCAGTAAAACACCTGCTGTATTTCAAGGGTTAATTTGCACATGCCTGTGTATTACAGATCTGCTGTGTGTGTGATAGTCATCTGGCTAGATTTTGTGTGGTTTCCACTAATCATGGACTTTGTTCAGGTGGGCATTAATAGGCACTTAGTGGCTCTGAAAAACAAAAGCAAACAGTAACTTGAAGTGTTATGTTTACCACCAACATTCACCACCAGTTACAGTCTGAAATATAAGCCTCATTTAATAAGCAGATCTGATTAAAAAAAATAGCAGCCTGAAATGAACTGTGTATCATGAGTTTTGTGTTGGCACATCAAATATATGCTGTCATCATAAATTTGGCTTCACCCTCGAACCAATAATAAATCAACACTTATCACTCCCCCAACACACACCTGGCTTATGACGTCATCAACACAAAATCATGCAGAAACCTGAGGAAGTCAGTCGGCCTGTGTTCAGTGATGAAGTTAGCTGGGTAATATGTCTGGTCGCTAGTAACAAAAATATGTTCAAATAATGTTTTGCTAACATTCCCATTAACTTATGAAACAGTTATTTCTGAATGTTTTTGTTCTAATGTTCTTACTAGAATGTTATCCAAAGTTCTTTGAACATTCTAGCTGCGAGGCAGTATTGCACTATACAGTGTTCATATAAACTGAACTGTTGTCCAACTGTCTGACATTGATGAACTCTGGCTGTTTGTCCAAACAGCATGTGTTTATGACATCTGAAGAGCGATGTGTTTCTATTGTCTGCGTGGTGCTGTTGGTAATTGTGGGAGTGAATTGGGCAAGAGATGGAGATGAGTGACTGTTCATCCTGGTTCCCACTGATTTCTCTCTGCCAGTGTTAGAGCTGCATTGTTCAGAGTGACCTCCTCCACGGCACTTCCTTCCTCATAAACACACTCATACAGATCACATTACAGCTGCCCACAGCTGCTCAGGAGAGCTGCTCTGATGATGTCCAGCCTCTGCTTCACACCCTGCAGGGAACACACACACACACACACAGAGTCTGTTTGATGTTGAGGGGAATTCACCTGTAAGAAAGTACCAAAATGTTGCATTGTTTTCATCATTGTATGCTTACCATGGTATTCCTGGAATGCCACAGTAATTCTTTATAAGGGTTGTAAGGTTAAGATAGGATTAAACATGTTATAGCCTGATCATGATTCATGTGATATTTTTTTTATCATTTTGGGGTCAGGATTGTACAGTGTGTTGAGCATTACAGGCTGAAAATGACACACCCACTAAATCTGCCTTTATATTAAACAGACAAATATAAAAATGCATATATACTGATGTGGAGAATCTTTGAGTATTAGCCTAATATGTGGAGATGAGTAATGCATACAGGAGAATATTTGCACTATCGCTTACATATTCTTTACACGTTCTTTAATATTACTAGTTTCCACATTTTAAAGTGAAGCATCATGAAACTGTTAAACAACACAAATAAAAATATAAGTATTTTGTAATGAGTAAAAAAAAACAAAAACACTCTTTATTTGGGTTTTGTCTTAGATTCTTTGTATAGATTCCAACTCTGGACATTTACTTAACCATCTTCATGAAATACTTGAGGCTGATTTTAGACACCTGTTGACTGCTTTTCTTTTACTATTCAGTTTAGAACAATTTTAAATTCAACATTTTTAAATTCAAAATGTACTTTTTGAACACACTGTGTTGTTGCAGACACAATTTACACTACAGTTCAAAAGTTTGAGGTTAGTAAGTTTTTTTATGATTTCTAAATCATGTGAAACTGAAGACTGGAATAATTATACTGAAAACTGCAAACAGCTTTGCATCACATTAATAAATTACATTTTAAAATATATTATAATAGAAAACTGTTATAAATTGTTTATTAAAGTATGCACAAGCCTTTATATCAACAGGCTCTGTCCTTTCCTCTTTTCTTTTCATTTATTTGGCCCTCCCCTGTCAATTGCTACTTGGTTAAACAAATTGTTTTGCAGTATTTGTTTACATAAAATAAAAGCCGTAGAGACCATGATCATGTACACTAACGCAAGTAGATGAATGAGTAGGATCATAAAAAATCTAAGCTGTTTTATTATGTCACACTTTTTACACTTCCTGTGTTTGCAAGTGTGTGTGTCGTGTACGTTGTATCATTGATTACAGATAGGTGTAGTATTTTTGAATGTGGTTTGGTGTAGCAGTTCTGTACACTGCTATCAAACCACAGGCTTTCCCTAAGGAAATAACTGCACATGTATGTCCAGTTTTGTGTTTTTTTTGGTCTTATATTGGATGAACTGGATGAAACCTGTATGGTTGACTAGGTTAGGCCTATATGTTGTTAACAGGCATAATGAGATTAGTGCTATGACAACAACTATTTTTCAAGGAGGTAAAACAAAACAGATAGAACCAAGCCCTTCCCCTCTCTCTCTCTCTCTCTCTCTCTCTCTCTCTCTGTCTCTCTCTTTCTTTATGTCTCTCTGTCTCTCGCTCATCTCTAATGGATCTGTTATTGGTCTGCGAGGTTTCCATAACAGTGTATTTCAGCTGGACAGTCTTGATGAGCTGCAGACAGTGATCTGAGCGCTGGGCTCTTCTCCAGGACAATACACACACACACACACACACACACACACACACACACACACACACACACACACACTCTGTCTCTATATCTAAACAGTCAAATGAGTATGACTTGTGTATCATTGATTTGAATAAGGGTAAATATGGTGGTTTGGAATATGATCCAGCATTGCTTTTGGAATGTAATATCTGTCCTGAAGCACCAGCACAAAGGAGAAACAGAAGTTATCAGATGTCATTTAAAGTGTAAAGATTGTAAGTGTAGTGTTTCTTTATTGAGTTTTAGATGCATTCATAGGAAAATTCACTCAAAAATGAAAATGGTCATCATTTACTTAACCTCAAGTTGTTCCAAACATGTATGAGTTTTTTCTTAGATATTTTGAAGAATGCTGCATGGGAACCAAACAGCTGATGGTAACATTGACTTCCATTGTATTTTGTTCTGAAGTCAATGGCTGCCGTCAACTGTTTGGTTAACAGCATTCTTCAAAATACCTTTTTCTTCAGGTGAGGTGCATTATGTAGGAATATGGTGGTCCATGGTTGTGTACATATATTCAGCATTAACACACTTCACTCTTCTAGCAAACACACACACACACAGTGTCTTGCTGTCTGGTGGTTTGGCACACACTCGTATAATTGATGTGGATTTCACTCAGAAGTATTTGATGTAGGTTTGCACATGAGTTGCTCAGTCTGAAAAGGGTTTAGTTTAGACTTGTCTCACAGATACAGTCTTAAGCCAGGGTTATTTTTCCCCATACTTCCTCTCCATTCTCTCTCACACACTCACACACACACACACCCTGTTGATATCTTTCCCACACAGTCAGTCAGGATCCTCACACAGTATCCTCAGCACTAGTTTCAGCCTCAGACAGCACGTCCTCAGTTCATTCACTCAACGTCTGTGTGAAATCACGAGCTCTAATCTCATTAACTGGCTTTACACAACTTCCAGGGGGCAGAACACATAGGTTTTTACCAGTCTGCTGTTGCAACAGATATATGATCCTTACAAAAAAAAGAAGTACACTTAAGGTATAAATTGCATTTGTTTTCCAAGTATACTCTATGTAGTAAATATAGGCAGTGTAGTAGTAGTATACTTGTAAGTATACATTTCAGGACTTGTTGGGACTAAATTGTTCCACATTTTAGTTTATAAAAATATACTTTTAAGTGTACTTTAAATGCAATAATTTAAATGCTAGTTTACATCTAGGTATTTCTTTTGTATTGCAAATACTGTTATGTTACTAATTATATGCTTGTAGCCTAATTTTTCATTTTTAAAAGTACACTTTGAGGTGTACTCTACTAGTTTAATAGTTTGTATACTGCAGATGTAAGTTTTCTTTTAGGAAACTTACGTTATACTTAAAGCTGTATACATATAATTATATACTATTTATGTTATGTTTGCACTGTAAGTAAACTACAAGGTTATACAAGGGATACATTTTTACTTGAATAAACCTTTAGCTGTGAAGTAGATTTGAAGTTAACCCCTATGTACACTACTCAGGATTAAAAACATATCCATTTTCCTTATAAATCAAACTTTTTAAATATTGTATTGGATGCCAATATATAACAACAACTCAAATTGACATCCCAGTTCAAAACAAACACAATGTTAAAAACATTTTTAGTAGGCTACTCTAACAAAAAAGTAAACACAACAGCAAGCTAAATAAACCTTACCAAGTACTTTAATGTTATTACCATATTATTTAATGATAACTGTACTTTATTTAAGCATAACACAATCATTTACATTTACATTTATGCATTTAGCAGATGCTTTTATCCAAAGCGACTTACAGTGCATTCAGGCTATACATTTTTTTATCAGTATGTGTCAAAAGATGAATAAGCCAAATATACTTAGACTATTTTGTATAATTGTAAGTAAATATTTGACAAGTGCATAAGAAAAATACAGATTTTATTATAAGTATACTAATAACACACTTGAATAAAATATTTTTTTTGTAAGAGGAATGAAGAAATAAATTAAGTAGACGCTGATTGTCATGACAATGTTTAGGATTAAGGCGGATGTGATGCAGTATTTTGTAACGGAGTTGAGGCAGAAGCCGAAGTAGAATCCATATGCAGAGTTTATTAAACAGTTCCACAAATCCAAACTCAGTGTCAGCAAAGCAAGCGGTGAGGTCGATACACAAGGAGGCAGTCCAAACAGACAAAAGTGCAATCCAAAAGAGAAGTCAAGAGAAACAGGCAAACTGGTCATACACAGGAGAACTAGACAGATATATAAACGCTTGGTAAGGCAGGGTAAACTGGCAATACTTCGCAAGGATGCAATGTGGTGGCCAGGTTAATATGGCCGCCAAACAGGAAGTAACTGCAGAGGAAGAGCTCACAGTCAAAACTCAGGCGAGAGCTCCCTCTGCTGGCGTGGTGTTACAGAACCCCCCCCCCTCTAGGAGCGACTCCTGGCGCTCTACGTGGACGTCCCCGTGGTCGTGGCGCTGGACGGTCAGGCCTGGCTCGATGAAATTCCTCTATGAGTGACGGATCCAGAATATCAGAAGCAGGTATCCATGATCTCTCCTCTGCGTTGGGGTCGGCATTCGGGTGGACCGGTTTGAGGAGCGAGACATGAAAAGATGGAGAGATGCGGTAGTTAGCAGGAAGCTCAAGCTGATATGTGACCTCATTTATTTGTTTTAAAATTTTGAATGGGCCAACATACCTTGGGCTGAGCTTCCTGCTCGGCAGACGTAGCTTGATGTCCCTGGTGGAGAGCCAGACCCTTTGTCCCGGTTGGTAGGGAGGATGTGGACGCCTTCTTCGATTGGCCTGGAGTTCTTGTACTCGTACAGCTCTTTGAAGATGAACATGAGCGCTGTCCCACACCCTCTCGCTACGACGTATCCAGTCATCCACTGCTGGAACAGAAGAAGGTTCGCCAGACCACGGGAACAAAGGGGGTTGATATCCGAGCACACATTGAAAGGGGGTGAGTCCTGTAGAGGCATGAGTGAGGGAATTTTGAGCATATTCCGCCCATGGTAGGAATTCCTCCCACCGGTTTTGTTCCCGGCTGCAGTAAGATCTCAAGTATCTACCGATCTCCTGGTTCAATCTCTCGACTTGACCGTTTGACTGGGGATGATATCCTGACGTCAAACTCACGTTAATGTCCAATTGACGACAAAAGGCTTTCCATACCTGGGAAGTGAACTGAGTTCCTCGATCAGAAACAATGTCTTCGGGTAAACCATAAATTCGGAAGACCTGATGAAATAATGCTTGAGCTGTCTCCATGGCAGTTGGTAAACCCTTGAGGGGAATGAGGCGGCAAGACTTGGAGAATCTGTCAATGATGACCAGAATGGTTGTGAAATCTTTGGCGGGAGGCAGATCAGTCACAAAGTCAATTGACAGATGGGACCATGGACGTTGAGGAATAGGTAGTGGCTGCAGCAGACCAGATGGAAGTTCCTTTGGGGTCTTAGACTGTGCACAAATTTGACAAGCCTTCACGTAATCTGTTCTCTCTCTATTCATTGCTGGCCACCAGAAAGCATTGTGGATCAATTTGATGGTACGAGAGATACCTGGATGGCCTGAGTTGATGGATGTATGGACCCATTGCATGACCCGCTGTCGTAGTACCTGGGGAACATACTGCTTGTTGGGTGGGCACCTGGCAAGCGGAGGATCTTGTTGAGTGGCCCTTTGAATTTCCTCCATGATGTCCCAGTTTACAGGGGCAATAATGACTGAGGGAGGCAAGATGGGTTCTGGTGAATGTTCTTGGAAGGGAGGATCATGGCGCCTGGAGAGGGCATCTGCTTTACTATTCTTGCTTCCTGGACGATATGTGACAGTAAACTGGAATCTTGAGAAGAATAATGACCATCTGGCCTGACGTGGATTTAGTCTTTTGGCACTTTTTACATACTCGAGATTTTTGTGATCTGTGATAACCTGAAATGGATGAATGGCTCCCTCCAGCCAATGTCTCCACTCCTCTATTGCCGCTTTCATGGACAGTAACTCCTTGTTACCAACATCATAGTTCCTCTCAGCAGAAGTAAGTTTCCTTGAAAAGAAAGCACATGGATACAACTTAGCTGGTTGACCATGACGTTGTGATAGTACTCCTCCAATTCCACAGTCTGAAGCATCCACCTCCAGTACAAATGGCAGGTTAGGGTCAGGGTGTTTCAAGATAGGGGCCGACGTGAAGCTTGATTTGAGTTTTGTGAAAGCGGCGGTAGCTTCGTCTGACCATCTCAACTTGGATGGTTTCCCCTTCAGGAGAGATGTCAACGGTGATGCAATCATGCTGTAGTTTCTGATGAAACGGCGATAGAAGTTCGCAAAACCTAGAAATCGTTGAAGTTCCTTAATTGTTGATGGTTGAGGCCATTCCGTAACTGCATGAATCTTGGAATTATCCATCTCGACTCCATGATGACTTATGTGATATCCTAAGAAAGTGGTGTGCTGTACATGGAATTCACATTTCTCTGCTTTCACAAAGAGCTGGTGTTCTCGAAGACGAGAGAGGATGGTTTGAACATGTTTAATGTGTTCATCTTCAGACTTGGAATATATAAGTATGTCGTCTATGTAGACAATCACATACTGGTTCAACATGTCCCTGAAGATTTCATTGATAAATGATTGGAACACAGCTGGGGCGTTGGCTAGCCCAAACGGCATCACCAAGTACTCATAGTGACCTCCTGTGGTGAGAAAAGCTGTCTTCCACTCATCCCCTTCTTTGATGCGAATGAGATTATAAGCACTCCTCAAGTCTAGCTTGGTGTAAATCTTAGCCTCTCGAAGCTGTTCTAATGCGGCAGGAACAAGTGGAAGAGGATAGCGGAATTTTACAGTAACATTGTTGAGACCTCGGTAATCAATGCAAGGTCGTAGACCTCCATCCTTCTTCTCAACGAAGAAGAACCCCGCTGCTGCTGGAGAGGTAGAGGGCCTAATAAAACCAAGGTTCAAAGCCTCTTCAATGTAATCTTCCATAGCCTTGGATTCATGGCGTGATAGTGGGTATACCTTACTCTTGGGTGGCATGGCATGGGGTAGAAGATCGATGGTGCAATCCCAGTGACGGTGAGGTGGTAGCTGTGAAGCTTTGCTCTTGCTGAACACATCTGAAAAGTCCTGATAGTAGGCAGGGATTTTAAAACTGAAGGCAGAAGCTGGATCTTCAGCAGATGTTGTGAGACATGGTTGAGGCATATTGACGGGCATGCAATGGCTTCGACAAAATTCAGACCAGTGAGTCAATTCTCCATGATTCCAGGATAATACAGGATCGTGAGTGGATAGCCAGGGGTATCCTAGGATGATTTCAAATCGGGGTGAATCAATGATATAGAAAGAAATGCTTTCTCTGTGGAACAATCCAATCTGTAACTGAGCAGGTGCAGTTTGTCTGGTAACTCCTCCCTCAATGGGTTTGTTGCTGACATCGGTGATGCAAATGGTGGGCACACAAGGTAGTGTGGTTAAACTGTACTTCTTGACGATATCCTTGTTGATCAGATTCAAGGTGGCACCGGAGTCAATCAACGCTGTCAAAGAAATGGGACCATCTTTAGTAGTTAGCCGAACAGGAATGAGAAATGACTTTGAGATTGGTAGAGAGAATTGATCACCACTCACCCGGCTGGTAACGGAGACGGACCTCCGGGCTTTGTGTGGGCACTCGACGTTACGATGGCCTGTTTCACCACAGTAGTAGCACAGATTCTGTTGACGGCGTCGAGTTCTCTCCTCATCAGATAAATGAGCATAATTTATTTGCATGGGCTCTTGGTGATCAGAGGGTGCAGTGAGGGAGTTAAGAACTGGTTGTCGAGTGGATTTTCTCTTGGGTGTGTTTCTCAGCAAATTATCGATCTTGATGGCCATGGTGATGAATGCAGTAAATGTTAAGTCCTCACCCTTGCAGGCTAACTCAGCCTGAAGCTCCAAATTTAAACTCTGTTTGAACACAGCCTTCAATGACACATCATTGCATCCACTTTGAGCAGCAAGAGTTCTGAATTCAATAGCGAAATCTGCAGCGGTGCGGTTCCCTTGTGACATGTGAAGCAATTGCGTAGAAATATCCTTGCCCCCCTCAGGATATTCAAATACTTCACTAAGTTGTTGTAATAGATACTCAAAAGACGATTGAAATCGTGAATCTGCCTCCCAAACCGCTGAAGCCCAATCAATCGCTTTGCCAGATAACAAAGACATTAGGAACGTGCATTTACTTCCCTCAGAAGAAAACTGATCTCTTTGGCTTTCCACATAGATACGGACTTGACGAATAAACCCACGACATTGTCCTGCTGAACCATCAAACTTATCTGGCAATGCCAGTCTTACCGTTGATGTGGAGGGCGAGGGAAGTGATCGAATGTAGTGGGTTAAATGGTCATTTGCGGATTGCAGTTTGTTGAGTTGTTCCTGGTAATTTTTCAACAACTCGCTCTGATAAGCGAAAGCTGCTTGGAGCTGAGAAACCTCCGCTGGATTCATTGGTGGCGAAGTATTCTGTAACGGAGTTGAGGCAGAAGCCGAAGTAGAATCCATATGCAGAGTTTATTAAACAGTTCCACAAATCCAAACTCAGTGTCAGCAAAGCAAGCGGTGAGGTCGATACACAAGGAGGCAGTCCAAACAGGCAAACAGACAAAAGTGCAATCCAAAAGAGAAGTCAAGAGAAACGGGCAAACTGGTCATACACAGGAGAACTAGACAGATATATAAACGCTTGGTAAGGCAGGGTAAACTGGCAATACTTCGCAAGGATGCAATGTGGTGGCAAGGTTAATATGGCCGCCAAACAGGAAGTAACTGCAGAGGAAGAGCTCACAGTCAAAACTCAGGCGAGAGCTCCCTCTGCTGGCGTGGTGTTACATATTTACTTTAAACAGAACCAAGACCAAATCAGAGCCGTTTCTGACACTGGGAGTGAGGCCGAGGTCAGAGACAGCAGTTTTTAGTAGTTTTTAGCATTCATAAAGGTGAAGTGTGTAATAATATCTCTAAAAGCTTTCTCCCATCACAGTTTTCTTTGCAGAGGGTCCTTTGTAGGTTGATGGTTTTGTTGAGGTGTCCTGACCAGAAGCCTGTTTGAAAATTTACTTTCAGTTCTGCCAAAAAGCTCAGAACAAACTCCACCTGTTCTGTAGAAAGAGCTGCTGTTGTTTACTGAAGGAATTATCTGCTGAATCAGTAATCTTAATTTTATCTTGTAATGGCTCTACCCCCCCCCCCCCCCCCCCCCCCCCCAAATTAAAAAAATGATATCAGATGTCATCTTTACTCACTGTGTTGACAATCCAAACCCATAAAACAGTGCTTCCCAAACCTGTCCTGGAGGACCCCTAGCCCTGCACATTTTGTATGTCTCCCTTATCTAACACACCTGATTCAACTCATCAGAAGCACTGCCATAAAACATCCATTCATCTTCAAAACATGAATGAAGACATTTTTAATATTGTAGGTCTGCAAAACCATTATTTGAAAACTTCAAGCACAAAAAGACATTGTAAAAATTATCTATCTGAATCAGGCTGTTTTATTTAAAGTCTTCTGAAGACACGTGATCACTTTATATGATTTACAGATTTAATTTAGGCTTTTATTCACATATAAACCTTGATCAACACACAATGATGAAAGAATATGAAAAATATCTCCATTTGTTTTCCAGAGATGAATGAAAGACATTAGGGTGAGTACATTTTTGGGTGAACTATACCTTTAAACACAAAATAAATTGGCATTTTCAACAAATGCAATTTCCGTAAAGCTTCCAAAAAAAAAAAAAATTCAGCTGGACATAATATATGATCCATTGTAATATGATTACATTAGGAAGGGCTGCAACATTCTACAGTGACAACATATGCATTTATTAAGAAAGTATACAGTGTCAGTGTTTCAGTTTTCGCACATACTGAAAGACAATAATACACTTCCACATCCTACAGCAGAGCTCTGCCCCGGCCCGTACAAGACCTGAGTCAGACTCAACTGATTGAGCTCCTCAGACGCCTCCAGCACCTCCACTGACAGGACGAAACAAAGACCTGTGCTACAGTCATTTCCTCTCTCTCTCTCTCACACACACACACACACACACTGGTTTCCATGTTTTTATCCTATAGGCATAATGGTTTTTATACCAGCTTACCCGAATACTTCCCCTAAACCTACCCCTCACACAAAACTTTCTGCTATTTTAGATTTTTCAAATCCTTCATTCTGTATGATTTATAAGCTGCATGGAAACCAAACAAAATGTCAAACGTCAAAATTTACTGTTCAATTTATAAAAATATTAGTTACTTTAAAAAATCCAACTGACCCCAAACTTTTTATCATTTGTGTGTAAATGTGATACCCTTCCTTATGTAAAATAGATTTTTTGATGATCAAGTTTGTAAAAGTCCTCAGACACCCTCCCCATAACCATTTCATATAGTTTATGATCGTTATTAAAGGTATTACCAGTAAAGAAACTACTAATGGGTTATAATGGGACGAGTTTTACTGCACTGCAGGTCTGAATCTGACAGCAGTGAGTTTAGGCCGCCTCAAGGCCGCCTTATGTGACTGACGTCAGTGCTGCCCAGTGCATTGAACTCTACAGAGGGCACCGTCGGCTACAGCATTACCCCACGCTATGGGATGATCGAGTGCTTTTACACTCAAAGTTCAAGCAATTTCAATATTGATTCTGTTTGCCGCTGACCTTTCAAAGTAAACTGCTTGTTCAATCACAGGTCCAAATTTGAAACCAAGTTTGCGATTTTCACTCATGATTCATGACATTTTGGATGCACTGTGTCATGACACCTTTCTTTCATAGCCAAAATTAAGTTTTTCAGCAATTTGAGCTACAGTAGCTAGTAGATGTAGTCTCAGCCTCAGACATCACGCCCACGGACCGTTGGCTAAAAGTCTGAGGTATATGGCACACAAATGTGGAAACACTTCAGGATTGGTCGTCGGATTGGTTGAATTATACAGGATTTCCGGGAGACATGTGTGTCACGTTCTTTAACGTTCCACCTGGAAACAAAGATGCTGTGGCGCAAAACCCTCTCACGAAAGAAGAAATTTTCAAAAGAGTTCACGTAATAGAATCTTTAAAATACGTCTGAGAGTTTTACATACCAGTCTGTTATTGTGGCGACATTTCCACGCCCCGAAACGTGACGCTGAACGAAACTAACTGTGATTGGTTGTTTGACATGTCGGTCAAACGGCCTCATGGGCGGGCCTTGGCCAATGAAAGCTGCTATGGATTCCAGACCTTCAGCCGTCAAGTCTGAAGGTCTACGTGAGACTACTCGACACGGGCAAATTACAGTCGAGGATTTTTTTTAAATCGAGTACTCAAATTGAATCGATTAATCGTGACAGCCCTAGACTGGTGGCATTATAAAGCTATTCTCTTCACCTGTCAGTGGTTTAAATGTTATGACTGATCAGTGTATTGTCAATCTAGTTTGTCAGTCTGTCTGAGGTACTTTGGGACATTTACACACATTAATGTTTTTTTATTGTTCTCTGTACACATGCAGCATATACATGCATCTCATTGTTTTTTAGCATCTCATATTATGAGCACAGTGTTTTTAAAATGCCATGGCAAATTCAAAGTAGTTCAGCATTGAAGAGCTTGAAAAACGTGTCCTGTGTGAATATATCCTAACTCATTTTTTGCTTCCTGTTCGTGGTTTTGGTTTGGCAAGGTGTGTTACTAGCAAAATACTAAGGAGGTACTTTAAAATTTAATGTAACTATGTAATTTATATTTATATTTTTTTCTACCATATATCAAAACAACCCAAATTTCCTTTTCATTTTTAAGTTCTTATATCTTTTTACACTATGAAATTGTTTGTGCTTGCTTTCTCCTTTCCGAGACACTATAAATAGTTCCAGAACACAGCTGTGTCAATGCATAACTACGGTTTTATTTTCTAAAGAAAATGTACTTGGTGCTTGCCCATACAAAAGTTACAGCTACTGTTTTTTTGTGTCATTTCTTAGGAGAAAAATTGTAAGTCAGATTGTTTGGAAAAGTGACAGATCTGTCCTCGCCAGGAAACATGATGTCTGTAGTACGGTTGCCATTTAAAAACCTAATCTCAGTCAAGGACTGTATCACTATAGTTGATCAGCTTAAATGACGCTCTCTCTGCCTGTTACGCTGCATGCCTCACATTCCTCCACGTGTGTGTGTTTATAGGCAGACCGTCAGCATTACGTGTGTGTGTGTGTCTGGGTGTGGATTTTTAGGGGATTTTTTTTTATCTTTCTGTGCGATTTGATTTAAATGAATTATTAATGGAATGTACAAAACGGTCACCACTGCATGCAACATCTTCCATTTCTTTTTACTTTTTTTTTTTTTTTTTTTTTCCATTCTTGTTGATTTATATTTAGGTGGAGCTCTAACCACAGCTTTCTGGAAAAGAAAATAAAACCCATTATGTCAGGACTCTGAAATGCTGAACCTCCACCACCCACCAGATAAAGACCACGCTCACAATGTTTAGATCTGTCAGATAGGGATTCATTTAATTCTTTCTTTCTTTATTTTTTTTTTGGGGGGGGGGCAGCAGAGCAAGACTTTTGTCTGTTGACATAAAGCATAAAGTCAGCTTATTTTGCCAATGCCAACAATTACGCACTTGGACAGGAAAGGGTCATCTTTTGTTTAATATATGAAGAGTTCATTTGCAAAAACCGATAAACGCCAAAAAAAAATCTTTTTTTTTTTGTCAAAAAAGCTGGTATTGTCCACTTTCAAGGCATCGCGAGTTCACGTTTTACTGCAGAAGCTGACAAGTGCCCTTATTGTTTTTGAACAGAAGCTGATAAGTCCATTTTAGCGAATCAGCACGCTGTTTTTAGTAGGGCTGCAAAGATTAGTCGACATTATCGACAACGTCGACAATAAAAAATTGTCGACAAATATTTTTGTTGTTGAGTAGTCGTTTGATCTCATATGACCTAATGTAAGAGCCTGCAATGCTGCGGTTTGACCAGTGTGGCGTTGTAGCTCAAGACTGTAGTTCAGCCCTCCTGGATGCAATTCAAGAGAAGAAGACACACACAGCGTTGAGCGGCGTTTGGATGAATATGTAAATATATATTGCGCGCTTTCCTCTCAGTAACGAAATAAACAACAAAAACTGACAGCAGCGTGAAAGCAGCTGTTAAAAATGCATCTGATTACAACGATGTGGATGTTTGGACGAGCTCTGCAGTTCAGTAACTTACTCCAGTAAAGACCGGTCACATCATGTTTATTTATATAGTACTTTATGCAATAGATAGCCTTAATTCAAGTAGCTTTACGGTATTAAACATGAAAAACCAGAGTCAGTGTCGCTTTCAGTTAGAATTACAACTTGATTTTCTGTTATAAAGCAGCTCTCCAGTGTGGAGCTAGCTAATGTTAAAATATTTTTATTAGTTGGAAAAAAGTAATTTCATTAAAGTGATAGTTTGGTTTACAGAACTCAAAGGATTGTTTTGGTTATCATAAACCTATAAGGTAAGACATTATGTTGTGAATAAAGTAGTTTATCCAAAGTGTCTTATCACTTGCCTTTATTTTGTTTCTTATCTATATGACTTACAAAAGGAGATGTTAGGCGGAATGATGTGTCATTCAGTTACTTTTTCATGTAGCTAATTAAATGGTGAGAGAGTGTCTCTGTCTGTCATCTCATTTTGTGTGCCAAATACATCTATTTGTATTTTGTATAATGAATTTGTAACACTTTACAATAAGGTATCATTTGTTAACATTAGTTAATGTATTAATTAACATGAATGAACAAAGCAGTCATTCCATTTATGTATTAATCTTTGTTAATGTTGGTTAATAAAAATACAGTTGTTCATTGTTTGTTCATGTTAGTTCACAGTGCATTTACCAATGTTAAAAAACACAACTTGTGATTTTTATAAATGCATTAGTAAATGCTGAAATTAACATGAACTAAGATTAATAAATGCTGTAGAAGTATTGTTCATTCTTAGTTCATGTTAACTAATGTTAACTAAGGAACCTTATTGTAAAGTGTTACCAATTAATTGTATAATAATTGTAATTACATAATATGCTTTTCTAAAGCTGAAGTTACCTTTATTTATGTTAGAATATGTATAACTTAATATTTTAACTAATTGCAAAAGCTGAATAATCAAAGTCCACTGATTAATCAGTGAAATAATTGATGATTAGTCGATTAATCGTTCTAATAATCGTTAGATTAATCAATTATCAAAATAATCGTTTGTTGCAGCCCAAGTTTTTAGGTCAGGTGACAAGGCTACTTTCACTTTGAAAAGACGTGCTAGCTGAGAGGAGTTTCGTCAAAGCTGACTGAAAGTGATCGAGGATGGATAATTTCGATGAACTTGATGGAACCTGTGATATCTTCTTCAGGGCGAAAAAGGAAAATAAAAGCTGAAACATTTTATGCAAAAGCAGCGCGTTACAATGGTGAGGGAAAAGCTCTGTGTACTGTATGTAATCACATCCATAAATCTATGATCACAACTAGGGCTGTGCAATTAATCGAATTCAATTATCATGCGCATCTCGTCAGTAAAGCCGGTTTCTTGATTAGTAGTTAATCTCCATCACCTGCTTTCAGATGGAGCGCAATTACTACACAGAGCCGTAGTTCACTGACAAGCTAGGCAATTTCGCTTTCATAATTGAAGGCGATTCGTCTGCGATTATGAACGTGATATTGCCTAGCTTGTCAGTGAACTACGGCTCTGTGTAGTAATTCCCGCTCCATCTGAAAGCAGGTGATGGCGATTTACTGCCAATCACTGAACCGGCTTTACTGACGAGATGCGCATGAGAATCGAATTCGATTAATTGCACAGCCCTAATCACAACAACAGTAACGTTTGTCAGGCATCTACATTGTCATCTGAGGAGATTACAAAGATTAAACGAGTGTTATTTTAAACTCTGAAACATGAAATGTGGAGTTATTTAATATGTAAAAAAAACCATACTTTCAATGAATTTTAATTTTGTAAATTACCTGTATTTTTTTAAGTTATTATTACTTAATCAAAACAACCCAACTGCAGTTTGATTGATATTACTTGGAATGTGCAATAAAAAAAAAACGTGATTTCTGAAAATCAATATATTTAATATATTTTTATATTTTTTGGGAGAGCATAAAAGTAAAAAATGTCAGGGTAATTTAAATTCATGTATTATTTATATACTATAGTAGCTATAGTATCTTTTTATTGTAGCTTTTGTTTTTGTATCAGTTTTCATTTTAATTTTAGTATTTTTATGTGCTTTTGTGATGTTTGTCAGATTTTGTTAAATATTTCTTTTTAGCCTCATTTTATTTCAGTCTTAATTTTAGTATTTTTAGTACTTCAAATTAAACTATTTAATCATTTAATTTCAGTTTATTTAGTCAATTATTTGTTATTTTATTTAGGCTAAACTTTATTTCAGTTAACAAAAATGTCCTGAATCGTTTGTTTTAGTTAACAATAACAACACTAGATCATAATGAAAAAGAATACTTATTAAAAAGAGAAATCATTAAAAAGAGTAAGCACAATGGCGTAATATTTTATTATTTCTTGGAATCAATCAATCAATCAATCAATCAATCGATCAATCAAGCAGTTAAAATATTATTATAAATATTTGAAAACCCCTGTATGTTGAAGTCAGTAAATCTCTTAAAATGTTAGATAATTTGATCTTTTTATAGCATTGCAAGGTTAGTTATGTTGTAAATATTCAGATTTATTGAAGATGTGAGGAAAAACACTGACGTTTTGCCAAAATGTTTTACAACTTTTCTTGGTTTCCTCTAGTACCCCAGTATGAATTGTTTTTAAACCATTAGAGAAAATGGTTGAGTGATTTGCGTGTCTTCCTGAATAGCATGACTAAGTCAGGTTTAATGCCAGAAAACTGAATCAGTGAGGGACAGAGACAGCAACAACACACACCTCAGCACATGTGTGTCAAATACGTGAGATTTTACTTTATATAGATCTTTTTGCTCCCATGTGTTTATTTGTGGTCGTCTGAGATAAGGTTGTTTGATGTGTAGGGCAGTGTTATCTCTACTGAATGTCACAGGAAACTGAATAAAACACAGCTCTATAAATGGGGTCATGTGACTCATGTTAAACTAAATGTGTTTCCTACACAGGAAGGGTGTGTGTGTCCATGGGGCAAACTGTTTCTGGCAGCCAGCGACATGCTGCATGTGTGAACAGATGGGAGGTCAGCGATGTGATAACCTTTTGGTCTGATCGGCTCCTCTCTCGGATCCTCAAGCTCACAGGGGTGTTGTGATTAGCATCACGTTACTCTTCTGCTGCTCAAGCTCGCTGTGATTTATGATGCTTTACAGAGTAAATGACGTACAGCTCCACACAGCCTCTCACAAATGAACCAAGATCCTGTGGCATCTCATACTCTCCTTCTGTATCTTCATGTTCACAAATCTTCTTCAATCATCTTGAATGTTCTCAAACATCTCCAGTGTTCACTAATCTCCTCCGGTTTGTCTTGTCTTCTTCTCAATATCCTTGAATCGCCATGTATGCTCTTGAATAATCTTCATTTTAAATGTTGTCAAGTGTTGACAAACAACTTTTCTTCTGGATGCTTTCTCTTCTCTTTTGGTCTCTTTATTCAAATCTTTATTGTCTTTTCTCATCTTGTCTGGTCTCTTCTCCCTTTGTCTCATAAATGCACAGTTGTTCTTTATATACCTTAAATAATCAGTGTCCACTAATGTTCTCAAATACCTTTTGTCTGTTCACATCTTGTCTCATTTCTTCCTTTCACAATTATTTTGTCCTTGAACCATCTTGAATGGTTTCGGATCAGCTCCAATGTTCACAAATCTCTTCAGATGTTCAGATGTCTACTCTTCTGGTCTCTTTGTCTCCAAATCTTGTATTTTCTCGTTTTGTCTCATCTCAAATGTTCACAAATTTTCTTCAATACGTGCCAAGTCTTATTAAAGCTCTTCTTTTCTCAAGGTCACATATATTCTTCTGAATGACAATCATCTTCAGCGTTCAGTCCAATATTTATTTTGATTTCTTCAGATCTTGTGTGGTCTCTTCTTATCTGATCTCATCTCTTCTCTTAAGTTCATTGCAATTTTTCTTGAATAATCTGCAGTGTTCATACATCTCAAATGTTTTCAGTCTTGTCTTTTCTCGTCTGGTCTGGTCTTTTCTCATTTAGTTACATCTCCAGTGTTCACAAATCTTCTCGAATGTTGCTAAATCTTATTGCATCTCATCTCTTTTAAGTTGACAATTTTTTTCTGATTGTCCTTCAGTCATCTAGAATGTTCTCAAACATTCAGTGTTCACTAATCTCCTCAGATGTTTCACAGATGTCTTGTGGCTTCTCAAGTTAAATTCACAAATGGTCTTCTCTGTTCACAAATGTCATGTCATTTCATCCCATCTCGTCTGTGTCATGTCAAATTCAGGTGTAGTTCAGAGTCCTGTGGAGTTTGGTTTCTTACAAGTACAAGTAGTCTAATGTGTGTTTCTTAGACGTGTAGATGACATTTGCGATGAATTCAGCTCTAAAAGACTTACGTAAAGCACAGATGTTGTTACCTGATCGTAGAATGTTTTCTCCAGAGAGAGTGAGGAGAGCGACTGGGGATTATATGTAGATTTGTTGAACACGCCGAGACTCGCTCAGATACCCCTCAAACACACTCACATTCCTGCAGATGAGTGATTAGTGATTCAGTGTTCAGCTGATTACTGTCAACCTGAGTCATGAATGAACACTCATAAATCTGTCCTGAATGAATGAATGAACTGAGATGATGAGCTGACAGGAATGATAAAGCATATAATGTAAACAGTGGCAAGGTTAGGCTGTAATCACAGTAATGTGTTATTTCTCTAACACTAATGAATGTTTAGAGTGTTTTGTGGCATCTGTTAACACTTGTTTTTAGAGATTCAGTTCTGTTTGTTTAAACACTGGTGTGGTAGACATTGATAAGACTAGGAACACTTTATTATACTCTGTGTGTGTGTGTGTTGGTAGATCAGCTGCAGTGTGATTTCTTGCCTGCAGGTGGCAGCAGTGCTGTTCTTTATTGTGAGCAGGGCCACAGTATGTCCTCCCATTGCTTTTCTCATGTTTAAAGTAAGAGACGTGTGTGCTACAAATTATTCTTCCATTTCTCATTTGTGTCTGTTGAATGAAGTTCAGTCAAGTTATAGGATTCTGTTTGTTAGTGATCATCTATCTGCTGCCTGTTCATGTTGTAAAATCAACACCACACATACACACTGTGGAAATGATGTGTTTGAAAGTAAAATTGTGTTTAGGTTTTTGCATATGAGGCCAAATCTAGAGTATTGCCAGTTTTTATAACATTATTAATGTTCACACTTTATTTTAAGGTCCAATTCTTGCTATTAAAAAACCATTGCCTACAACTTTTGCCTCAATAAACTACTAATTTGCTGCTAATTAATAGTAAGGCAGTTGTTAAGTTTAGGTATTGATTAGGGATGTTGAATATGGTCATGCAGAATATGTGCTTTATAATTACTAATAAACAGTCAATATGTTACAATTCAATTTCTCACTGTTATTAGCATTAGGCATGCTAATAAGCAACTAGTTAATAGTGAGAATTGAGAAGTGTTACTTTAATTAATTTGCCAAATCTTTAATACAAATCAGCTGCTTTTTCACCAAAACTACTCACGTGTTGTTGTTTTTCTTTGAAAGCCCATTTCTGGGGTAAAAAAGGGCAAAAGGTATTTGCGAGATTAAGTTTAAAATAAGAAATACACTCAGGTTGTAAGATATAAATTCACACTTTGTATAGAATTTTCATTGTAACAAGTCACAATTACGAGATATGTAAAGTCACACGGTAAGATTGTGATATAGTAAGATTGTAAATGGTACAGTAAATTACATTATACATTTTCAATTACGAAAAATAAGAAAGATCGAGCTACAAAAATTGACCTAAACTGTTAAAAACTTTTTTCTTTTTCTTTTTTTTTTTGTAAATAAAGCAAAGATCATTGTAATGTTTTACAAGAAAATAAAATTTCAATCTTTCTACTTCAATTTCTGTTTAAATTTTACATTTAATTCAATGCATTACTTGCTTTTTTTATTTGTAATTATTTGTGAAATTTACTAGCAATTTCTGATTGAAAATTGTTTCAAAGTAAGTCCTACACCCATTTTTTTTTTTCTCAGACTTGTTGATCTGCATCGTTTCAATGTTTGAACTTTCAGAGAAAAACAGCTATAAGAAATGCATTTAAATGAGACTATTATAAGGGTGCATGCAAACATACAAATTATATGTCATCTATAGAAATTCACTTCCACAAATTAAGATCGATTGCATTCATATTGTGAACCGTACCCCAAACCTTTCAGGATGACTGTGCACAGTATGGTGAATCACTTTTGCACCAACCAAACAAATCAAACAACAAACAGGCTCAGATGCACTTACATTTACATTTAATCATTTAGCAGACGCTTTTATCCAAAGCGACGTACAAAAGAGGAGAACAATAGAAGCAATCAGACCATCGAGAGAGCAACAGTATACAAGTGCCATGACAAGTCTCAGTTAGTCTAGCACAGTACACGTAGCTAGGATTTTTTTTTTTTTTTTTTTATTAAATAGAATAGGTAAGTGTTAGTATTAGTTAGTCAGGTGCTGGCGAAAAAGATGTGTCTTTTAGATGTTATTTGAAAATGGCTAAAGACTCAGCTGTTCAAATTGAGATCGGGAGGTCATTCCACCAGCTGGGCACAGTCCAGGAAAAGGTCCGTGAGAGTGATTTGGTACCTCTTTGGGATGGCACCACAATGCGTCGTTCACTTGCAGAACGCAAGCTTCTGGAGGGCGCATATCCCTCTTCATATTTCCCCACTTAACTGAAAGCATTTACATTTGCATTTACAATCATGCTACAGCATGTTATTGAGTAGTCACACTAATGTCTCCATCACTCTCTCCAAGTATGACTCAATGAAAAAATTTATATTTGAAGGATTAAATACACATTGCATGTCACAAAGCCAAGGACAGTCGTAGTCCGATAAACATACATACATGCAGCTGGGCAAAGCTGAGCTGCAATCACATCTGTTTGTGACACAAATTCAAGCTAGTTGGATTTCTGTCTGACTAAAACTTTTAAACGCACTTTCCAAGACTGAGAGCATATCACATGGACTCTCACTTCATGGAGAAAACAATAGGTAATTAACAGATATTTGAGACAAAGCACACACACTGACACACTCACACGCACTTCACACAAACAGATGTCTCTTTCTCTCACTCTTTATTGTCAAAGTGTGTGTGTGTGTGTGTGTGTGTGTTTAAGCTCTCTGGGGGTCTTTAGTAGAAACAGCATTGCACTCACTCAATTTTCTTGGAAGTGTGTGTTTTGTCACATTCCAAGTTACACCCTCTTCATATTTCCCCATTCCTGCAGGGATCGATTGCCAATTACATCAGTTTTGATTATGCAACACACCCTGCGATGGTGTGATGATGTAGATGTGAGGGGTCAGAGGTCAGACTGAGCACTTACTGCACATGAGAGAGACCTCACATAAAAATCAGGGCCCGTATTCACAAAACATTTTATCTTACCACTGGTTCTCCTAAATAGCAGGGAAGGTTTTTAGCTAAGAGTTTTCTCTTAAAATCTATTCACAAAGCTGCTGAGACAAACTTTTACTAAAGAAAGAGAGAAGTCTTAAGCTAAGAGTAAGGACGGGGTTGACTGTTCTCGTTGCTATGGATGATGTCAGCATGCTTACTAACTATGCACACAGTGATTGGCTGATAGGGGAGGGGTCTCTGCCAGAGATTTATTCATAGAAATATTGCAGAGCGCAATGTTATGTTGCCATATTCAAATAAAGATTAAAAAAAAAAGTTAATTGCCACGTTCAAATAAAGATTTTAAAATGCAGGCTAAGTGTCACTAATTAAATACAGTATATGTAGGGCCCTATGAAATCCGTTTTATTTTTTTCCCAAATTCAGTTTTATTTTTTTCTAAATTCATTTTTTTTCCGTTTAAATTTTTCTGGATTCCGTTTTTTTCGTTTAAATTTTTCTGGACTCCTTTTTAATGGTCAAATTAAATTTTATTAATCAGAAAGCATGCCTAATTAATTAAAATCATGAAACTTATACAATGTAACATTAATTTATTAAAAGTGTAACAAAAATGACATGTTTTGGGCCGTATGAAATGTTTTATTTTTTTTCTCACCTTATGTTTTATTGTTACCAAATTCTGTGTTTTAGCATGTCTAATTATTTGAATGCATACAAACAATTTTTATTTATTCTAACAGTAGCCTTATGAAATGTTTTTTTTTCCCCTCAGAAATTCTGTGTTGTGTATTTAAATTTTACTGGTTATCAGATGAAGGCATAAATCATTGATTTAATTTATATTTTAATTAATGAAAATTAAACATTTAAATTTTTGGCAAATAAAGGGGATTTACTATTAAAGGAAAACGCCACCGTTTTTCCATATTCCAATATGTTCTTCCCTCAACTTAGACGAGTTGATATGTACCTCTCCCGTCTCAGTCCGTGCACTTAATCGCTCCAGCACGCGGCACCACTATGCTAGCGTTTAGCTTAGCACCATTCATTTCTTAGGATCCAAACTGGGATAAATTTAGAAGCCACCAAACACTTCCACGTTTTCCCTATTTAAAGATGTTTACATGAGTAGTTACACGAGTAAGTATGGCGACACAAAATAAAACATGGCGATTTTCTAAGCGGATAAAAATGATAACTATAATGTGTGGCGGAAGAGCACTTTGCAGCACTTCGACCTCGGCGCAGTAATATCATCACTCCTGAAAACTCCCCCTCTCGCTCTCCCTCCCCCACTCCCTCTCACTGACAGTGATAGTGAAGGCCACGTTGGTTGTATTGACGGAAGAGGGAGAGGGAGAGTTTTCAGGAGTGATGATATTACTGCGCCGAGGTCGAAGTGCTCTTCCGCCACACATTATAGTTATCATTTTTATCCGCTTAGAAAATCGCCACGTTTTATTTTGTGTCGCCATACTTACTCGTGTAACTACTCATGTAAACGTCTTTAAATAGGGAAAACATGGAAGTGTTTGGTGGCTTCTAAATTTATCCCAGTTTGGATCCTAAGAAATGAATGGTGCTAAGCTAAACACTAGCATAGTGATGCCGCGCGCTAGAGCGATTAAGTGCACGGACTGAGACGGGAGAGATACATATCAACTCGTCTAAGTTGAGGGAAGAACATATTGGAATATGGAAAAACGGTGGCGTTTTCCTTTAAAATTAAAATATTTTGTGATTATTTCTTAATAAAATAAAGTTGTATTATTTTTCAACAGTAGTAGTAGTAGTAGTAGTAATACGTACATTCTACTAAATAATAGTAATATAGCCTATTTCTGGCACAATGTCTTTGATAAGTTAAACCGGACTTTTATTTTGACGGGTTGCCGTGAATACCTTTTAAAAGGGTGGTTGACTGTTTTTTTTCTAGGCTTGATTGTGTTTATGGGGTGCAGTCTAGCATGTGTTCATGCTTGTTTTTTTTAAAAACGCATTATTTTTCACATAATTTACCTTTATTCCACACCTCTCTGTCCCTTCTCTGACAAACGCCTCGATTTATTTCCTGGTTTTATGAAGCTCCTCCTTCAGAAATACGCGATGGGCTGAGATTGGTTAGCTGGCTCAGTGTGTTGCGATTCGCTAAACCGCCTCTACTGCACGTCTGAACGTCCCGCCCCTCTCCTCAGTGGCATGTGCTCCGGTTGAATTGTAAACAGTGGCGTTGTCTATAATGCTTATCAATTTGAGCCCGATTGAGACCCAGAGGATATTAGTGAAGAGGATCGTGCAGAACCTGTGCAAGCATGGCTCTTAATGGTATGTTTGGTTGTTGTTGTCTCATACTTTTAAATACGCTGCTATTTGTAAGTGCTACTGCTTCTGTTAGCTTTTAATATACGGTTTTATCCTGATTAAAGCTTTAATACAGCACAGCAACCGCACGCGTGTCCATTTATAATGCTTCTCATTGCTGTGTGAAAATAAGTGTATAATTGGAACAGTTTGTTGGAGCTTATCTGACGATCTGAATGAGAGAGAGAGAGAGAGAGAGAGAGAGATGCAGAGCAGGGCGACACGAGTAACAGTATTAAGAACCGCTGCTTTAATGATTTTGAAACTTGTGAATCCATTAGAATCGTTAGAAGACAGAATCGCGATTCATATGAATAGATTTTTACGTGCACCCCTAGTTTTCTCTTCCTCTTCTCTAAAGACACAGCGCAGCATGGCCTCGCCCCCTTTGCTGCATGCAAACACTTCCCGGGGGCGGGGTTTATCTGGGTCTGTGACGTATCAGACCCGGCTTTTCAAAATGAAAACAAAAAGAAGTAACTCGTTGTAGTCCCTTACCTGTTTTTCTCTACAAGAATACCAACGTTTTTGTAGGCATTAAACTGCCAGAATTTTAAAAGACGATATCTCCGTTTGCATTGAACCTTCAGCGCCGCATCTCTGCAGATATTGTTTATGCTCAAACAGCAACATTACACACTAACTAATGTTAAAAAAGTGTCAATCGCAATCAACCACCCCTTTAAAGTTCTGTGTGTATATGATATGATGCTAGTTTTACTCAAATTAAATGGTAAAATGCTCGTGAAGTGACTCTCAGATCAGTTTTGGAGAAATTGTTCATGTATTATGTCCTCATTGAGACGGCAGACGCTGAAATCACTGCGAGCACTGTGTATGTAAACAAAACCGCGCGTCTGCTCCATTCACACAGAGACGCGCAGAACATGCAGGATTCATATTTAAATCCACTTTTGCAGCTTAATATTTAAAGATACTAGTCCATATCGTGATTTGATTTAAGTGTAATGACCTGCTACTTTTGATTAATTCATCCAAACTTTGACAAATTCCGTGACATTCCACGTTAAACTGTAAATTCTGTTTTTATGACTGGATTCCGCGATTCCGTCCGCATTTTCTGCATCGCGGAAATCATAGGGCCCTATATATATATATATATATATATATATATATGTTCAGCTAATTGTCAGCCTCTGTATGCTTCTCATAAAAAAAATAGTGAATATGCATATAAACAGCCTTTTAATTAACAGAGTAGAATAATCATGGCTGATAGTAAGACATTCAAACAAAAAAAGAAAACCAAACTGGACGCAAGAACAGCTGTTACTTCTTGCCCAATTGGTTAATGAAAACAAGCATATAATCAAAGGAAAATTTGGAGTTGGGATAACCTCCAAAACCAAAGGCGATACCTTTTTAAAAGCACATTATCGTCAAATGTTTGTAAAATGTTTACGTTCCGAGGCAGATAGCTGGCAACAGACATTTTAGGATAGTTTATGGCTTGGTCTTAGTGACTTAGGAGTCCTCTTCACTACTCCTAACGTTTCACAGATGTAGGAGCTAGTTTTAGTGCTAAAACGCTTTATAGTGATAATATTTTGTTTTGTTTTTTTATAAAGTTAATTTAGAAAAACGTTTGGACCATTTTTTTTTGTTCGTTAAATACGTTTTTTCTTTCTTAAAGTAATGACCAAGCGGCCAGCGGCAGACAGTGAGCTGCTCATAGCCATGTTTGATCAATTTATCCTTCTCAAATCATCACGACTTGCCTAAAATAAAATCTATAGATATACTAAAACAGTTCAAGCATATACCAATGTTTTAACGTTAAACCTAGATAAATGTGCGCTGCATCCAGTAGTTTGTGCGGAGAGTGACATGGATGCACCAGTGCAATCAATTGCATTTTTTTCAATTGAAACAACTTGCAGTAATTTTTGCTCATAAAAGTAAGAGTAATACATCATTCGGAACTGTAAAGGGTCTACTTTACAAAACTTTTTAGAAAATATCAGGGCTCTAGAGTCATTCTTCCCACTTTCTCAGTTGGTCGCACAAGCACATCATTTGGTAGCAAATTCTTTTTTTTTTTTTTTTATACAACATTTGATTAATCAATGCATGCTGATGAACTTTTTATCATAGTTTATAGTTATATGGTAACGAAAGTGTTCAACATTCAACCCGTTCTTTTTCATCAGTATTATTTGTGATTTATATTTTGTGACAGGAATTCCTCTTTTTGCTTTCACTTAAAAGATCTTGGTGTCAGCTTTACAAGAAAAGATAATTGTCTGTTTTGCTTATATCTATACACCTTTCACTTTTTAAGACTAAAACAAAAGATGGATTCATTGATATTCTTAATTAAAAAGCACAACAACAATAAAACAGTATGTTACAATGACAAACATTTATTAACAAAAACGAATAAGATGAGGCATAGGACACATCACATGCTGTATTATACCGACTAATACATAACAGAATGTTTAGCAAACACTGAGGAATCAAATAATAATAATATAAAAATAATAAGGAAAGCCTCCATAGTGTAACCTGAGGTAAACAGCAAAGATAACAAGCTTTTCAAAATGAAAACAAAAAGTAAAACTAAACTGTCTGTCGCTGACAGGACTTGCATGTTTTCTCTACAAGAATACCAACATGTTCACCTTCTCTGGTTTAAGAAGCAGTCTTTTACTTTAGTTTGAAAACCAAATCCTCCGTTGTGCTCCGTCCGCTGCGCGCACCTTCGCGCTGGTGCTGACGCGCCCATTCTGCATACACACTGCCTCTGCTCTGCTTACGCGTGCGGTGTGTGACACAAAGTGAGACCACTTCAAATTTTTACTCGCACACTCTCAAAAAAATGGTCGCAGTCTAGAGCCCTGAATATATTAAATTATTTTATAAAATAAAGAAAACAATGATGTGCTGTCTCGTCTTGAACAGGAGCACTTCACAAAAATGAACCGAAAGTCAGAGAATACATGACTCACACAGACATGATAAATATATCTATAGAAAGCTTTAAATTACTACTTAACGAAATAAATCAAATCGAAAACAAAAACTTTCATTATAATCCGTGAAGATACACTTCTCTCTAAAGGCGCGTCTAATGAGGGGATGGCGAGTCAGGATCTTCATCTGATTCTTCATCTTTGTGGCACTGACACAGAAAACACTAGTTTATTAGTAAATAATTCAAATATCTCCTTACTATTTCCTCCTGACACACTCATGGTAATTACTTTTGCTGGGGTTTATGGCAAGCTTTATTGCGTGTATTTGAACGCAGAACTCTTCAGCTGCGCTGACGGCTCTCTGCTGCTGCTGGACACTAAACACTGTCGAGCCGCTCTTCACAGTTGCGGCAGCACGGTCTCGTGTTGTTTCCACCAGCGCGGCAATTTTTTTCATCACTAATTGATGGATGTCTAAAATATAAACATAAGGAGAAGCCTAAAAGTCTGAATTATGACGTGAAAATTGGCACATAATTTGCCTCGATGATTTTTTGTATTCAAATTACTCGAGGAATCGTTTCAGCCCTAAATTACTTCTATTGTCTTTGAAATATGATTAAAGTGTACTGCTGAATTTACTGACAAGCATTAATGGTAAACTAATATATACTTCAATGTAATTTCTGTTAAAACTTGCATGACATGTGTTTAAATATGTTTGTAATTACATGTACTTTAGTCAACACATCTAAATAGGTGTACTTTTTTAAAGCATGACAAGATTAATACATAATGATTTAAAATGTACTTTAAAGTAAAACGTATAATTTGAAATTATTACAAAGTGCAAGTTTTGAAAGGTTAACATAAGTGTGTCAAGAAAAACGAAAAGAAAGTGTTGACAAAAATGAACTAAGTACACTTAAGTGGCCTTTTACTTCATTAATATCATATTGTTATATATATTATATATATATATATATATATATATATATATATACGGTGTATATATATATATATATATATATATATATATACGGTATATATATATATACTTTTAAGATTTACGGTAATTGCAAGTGGACCTCCATTACAATTATTAATTATCAATACAATATTTTATTTTATAATTGCAAATGTAACAAACTTGAAATGTTTTGCTTTAAAAATTGTGCTTGTTGTGCCATATTTTTCCTATATACATTTTATGTGTATAAAATGAGGCCACTGTCTAAATACATGCAAAACCAACACACACACTTAGCTTCCGGAAAAATCAGAGCATTAAGTCATCTTGTCCCTTCACACACACTTAAACACACAGAAAGGTGTTGTCCTCGGGGCATGAGTGAGGAAGTTTAAGCTTATGACGGGCAATATCTGTGTGTGTGTGTGTGTGTGAGCGCAGCTGTGCTAGTTCCTAACCTTCCCCCCTCATGTCTCTGTATAGTAAAAGATAACAAACATACACACTGTCCTTTTGTGGACTCTTAACAGTGTGTTTGGGTTTGTTTTGTGTGTGTGTGGAATTCCCTCTCAGCAGATGAATAAACAGGGTGTGTCGCAGAGACAGGAGACATGTTTAAAACTTCTGTCACACACACACACATTAGCAGTGGACGAGGTACACAAATCAAACACTTGAGTACAGTTACCCTCATAAAATATTACTTCACTAAAAGTACAAATGTTTTGTGCACACACCGAGGATCTCCCAGTTCTTGATTCATTCTGAGTCAGACACAAACACTCACACTCGCTCACTGAATCAGTGTTTTTGACTCACGGACAGCTGTGATTTAGATTAATCCAGTTCGCAAATGAATAGTTTATTGCAATTTTCAAATCAATTCAACTGGTTCTTCGAAAATAATGAGCTCATTCACAAATCAGATATGTCACGCCTTGGAAAGTCGTTTTTTTTTTTCAGTTTAAATTACGATGTACAATATGTAATAATTATGCTTTGGAATGTAGTAAAGTAAAAGTTTTCCAAAATAAAAAGTATGTATACTTGAAAAATTTACATACGTAAAGTAACAAAGTATAAATACTCTACTGTAGCTCTCAAATGCCATTCATTTTGAAAGTTGGTGCATTAAGATTGGTGTTAGGTTTGACATTATTTGAATAGTAATGACTGCTTCTAATCTAAGAAAACCCTCTCTCAATCTTGCCTGCAGGAAATAAAAATCACAGTAGGGTTATCTTTGACATCTCACTCGTTTCTCCCAGACAACAATGAGAGAAAAGATGGAGAGCAAATGGATTTGTCCCCTGAGAAACAGACTCTTCCTATAATAGTTTCACGAGAGATCTCATAGTGTCTCGAACTGTACTTACATTCAGAGTACAGAGTTATAACCTGTGATATTCTAGATTTTGAATTAGCTTTTATATTTATGTTTTCAATTTTATTGGAATTTTAGTCTTTTAAAGTTTTAGTAATTTTGTTGTGTCCTTTTGAATTTTCAATTATCATTTTTAGTGTTTTTAAGGTTTTATTTTATTTCAGTTGTAGTAATCTTCAACTTCAACTTATTTGATTTCAGTTAGTTGCCAAGCCAACATTTCTAATTGTTGTTTGTTTTAGTTTTTCATGTAATATTTATATTTGATTTCAGTTTTATTTCATTTAACAGAAATTAGGTTTGATTACACTTCATTTTAAGGTGGCATTGTTAATGTGAATTTTATACAAACAAGTAATGAGTAATATTGATTAACAACATTTGCTTACTATAGGGTTAGGATTGGGGTTTGTTGCTTGTAATTATGCATAATTTACTATTATTACTGTAGTAAGTTTAACATGTATAACAAGGACACTGTAGTGTTCCCTGATTTTTTACGGTTTTACTTTAAGTTAACAATAACAACTCTACTTCGATTATCAAGATGGCAAAGATTTCAAAGGTGATCTCAAACATTTCTCATGTATTTCTCCAAGACCAAATGATCGGAGCTGTGCACATTCATTTTATAGCCTTATACTTTTATTGTGGGGGATTCCTGTGAGGAATTTTAGGAGATCCATCTTAATGAAGCACTTAAAACTTGGCTTTCCTTTAAGAGGTTTATGGAAGAGCAGCATCTGAGGGTAAAGCTTTACTGTTGGGTGTCTGTCGTGGAATGTGTGTGTGTGTGTGTGTGTGTTGGGACACTGTGATTAGCGTGCAGGTGGATCCCGTGTGGCCGTTTGACGGGGGGAGGAATGTGCGAGTGAGTGGCACTGGAGAGTGTAGGAGGGGCGTCTGTCTCCAGTCAGAGCGTGAGGTGAGGCTTGTGTCCAGTGTGCGAGTGTGTGTTTTGGAGAGAGCAGCGGGCTGCTGGACATGCTGAGATCTGCCTGCTGTCTGGGATCTCAAGAGGAGCGCTGTGATTCCTGTCACTCCGCAGGCTCACAACTGCGTGTTCTACAGGACCGTTTTGGATGTGGAGAGTTAATCTGACAGAAAGAGTTTGTAGTCATGCAGGGTAAGATGGCGAAAGCTACCAAGAAAGAGCTGGTGATCGAGTCTCCCCAGCAGTTTAAATATGTTCCTGTGGTGGAGGAAGAGCAGGACGGTGCAGGTCCTCAGGGGAAGGTTAGTGCGCTCATGTAAGCTCATGTCAGTCTGATCAGAGATGCTTTTCATCGCCTTTTAAGTGAGAGAAAGCTGAGTGGAATAGTTTGATCAATGTTATTATAAAAAAGCTTAAACAACTTTATGATGGTTCGGCAGTCAATCAGGTTGATTTTTAGTTAATCAGCTGTGAAACTGTCAATCAACTCTATGGCAAATTCATAGTCAGTAAACTTTTTTTTAAACAAAGTCAAGTGTAGTTTAATAGCCAGTCAACATTTTTCAGTCAGTTTTTTGATCGTCGACTGTTAATGTGACTTTTTGATTTACTTTTTTTTTTACTTTTAATTGATTTCATGACCGATGAAGTGAAAATTAAATCATAAAAACGTCATGAAAAATTGAGGTGTGGTTGTGACAGAAGGGCTGTTTAAAGTTATTGATTACACCTTTATTGCCTGTAAACTGGATCAGTTTAGTTGTTTTTGGGGTTGAAACGTGTAGTGGTATGGTACAATGGTGTCAGAAGATCATACCATGATATATAAAATTGATAGGGTTCTGTATGATACTGTATTAATATACCTTGGTTTTTACATGGTACTTGCATGGTAAAGTTTGGGGTAAAGTTTAATCGGTGCATTATATCAAATGATTAATTTAAATTTAAGTACTCAGTAGTTGAACACTTTAAGGCTTTTTATTAATTAATACTATTTTTGAAGAAAATAAAGTTCAAGAGAACTGCATTTAAATCTTTTGTAACATTATAAATGTCTTTACTGTCACTTTTGTCCAATTGAATGAATTCTTGCTGAATATAAGCCAGACCCACTTTATATTAAGCAACTGTTTTCAACATTGATAATAAGAAGAGACGTTTCTTGAGAAGCAAATCAGCATATTAGAATGATTTCTGAAGAATCATGTGACACTGAAGACTGGATGCTGAAAATTCAGTTTTGCATCACAAGAATAAAATTACATTTTACATACAAGCTATATAAATATATAAATGTTGACCAAATAAAGGCAGCCTTGGTGAACATAAGAGACATTTTAAAACCATTTTAAAAATTTGTACTGACCCTAAACTTTTAAACAATAGTGTCCAGTGATAGAATCATGGTGGTTCATAAGGGTTAAAAAACATCTCAAATGTCTCTTTATCGCCTGAATGCAGGTTCACTTTGTCTGTCATGCACGCACACACACACACACACACACACACACACACACACACACACACACACTACACACCCGACTGTCACTGCCCACATACTGTATCTTTCTCCTGTGTTTCTATTGCTTCACACACAATAGAGCTGAGCTCAGCTTTCAGACTGTTTGCTTTAAAGTGGAGAGTGCACTGCTCCTCAAAAAAGAGAGATTAATGTGCTGAGATGATTCATATGGAGATCACACAAGCTTCCATCATCTCACATGTGTATGTCTTTCCTGCTGTCACTTTAGTCCAATATATTCTGCTGTTCTACTGACTTATGAACTTCATTTTGTATGCAGAGTGTGCTGTGATTTGTGGGCCTGTTGTGTCCAGTTGCAGTGTGACTGGATGTTTCAGAGTACAGCAGTGTAAAGAAATAAACACACATTCACACAGCTGTTCTATCAGACTGCACTGCCACATTTGAGCACTGTGTGTGTTTTCCGATTGGTTTGCAGTTAGAAGTTTATATCGCAAAATATTGAAAGTTTACTTAGCTAAACTAAATGAAGACATTACATAGGCTTCTGTTGTTTCTAGATACAGCTAGTTATAAATACTACAACCTAACCCTAACGAAAAGCAATTTTACTAATGAGAATGTCCCTGAAAGAAGATTTTGTCTGAATTAACTCGCTTCTTGGTAGAAATTTGTGTACAAAATAAGTGCACACATATACTTAGCCACACTAACTGGTGCATTACTCTGATGCCATTTTGAACACAACACAACTGTGCAAACAATGTCCTACTCATGTTCCCAGGAATAAATATAGGTGTGTGTGTGTGTGTGTTTGCCATTTGTGTTTGTACACATGCAGTGACATACTATGCTCCATCTAAATGATATGTAAAAAAAAACTGTCACTGTCATTAACGCTACTGAAAAGTGAAACGAAGTTAGTAGCATCTCTGTGTAGGTCAGTGCTCTCTGAAATTGCTCTAGAATGAGTTAGTTTTTGTGCAGGTAGTTTCATCAGTGATAATAAAATCACCTGTCGGTCATATGACTGTAACTCAGGTCTCTCATATATGTGTTAAAGATTAAACTGCTGAATGTTTGAAATGTGAATATTAACTCACACATACAGGTGCATCTCAATGAATTAGAATGTCGTGAAAAAGTTAATTTTTTCTTGTAACATTTCAAAAAGTTAAACTTTCATATATTTTAGATTCATTACATGTAAAGTAAAACATTTCAAAAGTTTTTTTTTTTAATTTTGATGATTAGAGCTTACAGCTCATGAAAGTCAAAAATCAGTATCTCAAAATATTAGAATATTTACATTTGAGTTTCAATAAATGACCATCCATACAGTATACATTCTGGGTATCTCTTGTTCTTTGAAACCACAATAATGGGGAAGACTGCTGACTTGGCAATGATCCAGAAGACGAACATTGACACCCTCCACAAAGAGGGTAAGTCACAGAAGGTCATTACTGAAAGGTGTGGCTGTTTACAGAGTGCTGTATCAAAGCATATTAAATGCAAAGTTGACTGGAAGGAAGAATTTGGGTAGGAAAAGGTACCAAAGGTACCCACACTGCCAAAGGTACCAAAAGCTGGTTCAATGACCATGGTGTTACTGTGCTTGATTGGCCAGAAAACTCACCAGACCTGAACCCCATAGAGAATCTATGGGGTATTGTCAAGAGGAAGATGAGAGACATCAGACCCAACAATGCAGATGAACTGAAGGCCACTGTCAAAGAAACCTGGGCTTCCATACCACCTCAGCAGTGCCACAAACTGATCACCTCCATGCCACGCCGAATTGAGGCAGTAATTAAAGCAAAGGGAGCCCCTACCAAGTATTGAGTACATGTACAGTAAATGAACATACTTTCCAGAAGGCCAACAATTCACTAAAAAAAAATGTTTTATTGGTCTTATGAAGTATTCTAATTTGTTGAGATAGTGAATTGGTGGGTTTTTGTTAAATGTGAGCCTAAATCATCACAATTAAAATAACCAAAGACTTAAACTACTTCAGTCTGTGTGCATTGAATTTATTTAATACACGAGTTTCACAATTTGAGTTGAATTACTGAAATAAATGAACTTTTCCACAACATTCTAATTTATTGAGATGCACCTGTACAAACACATCCAATTCATTTCATTTGACTGGACAGTGTTTATCTGCTGTTTTCTTAGCAACCCAGGCTCATTGGAAAAACAATGCCTCTACCTACAGTTTTACAAAACAAAAAATGTACAGTACTTTCACTACAATTCACTGCAGTTTCCAGCTGAAATGAGCACTAGTAACAGTAAAACGCCAACAATTTTTATTTTTGTTCACACAAATAATGATTACGGGGGCAGATTGTCAATTAATAAAGACCTATTTTTGTTTGGTATCTTGCACAATACCATATTATGACCTCAAAACACTTTTACCATAGCGCATGATTTGTAAACTAATACATTCCAGTTTATTTGCATCACATAAACGGCTCCATATGTATGGCTTTTCTGCCATAGTAAACTTGCTTGGTAGCTCACCTGGTACAGCGCTGAAATTGTGATGCAAAGTCGGATACAAGGCCCATGAAACACAAGTCAAAACTTGCAGAAACGAGATAAAATGGCTTGGTTGCTTCAGCAAATACATTTTTGTTTAGGTGGTACATTATTTTCAAATGCAATAGTGTTAACCATTTAATGTCACTCATTGGATTTTTTTATTTTTAGAACTGTGTACGTATATTCACGTTCAGTTGTTTTACCCATTTAGCATCACTGTCTGGACACAATGTAATATCATTTTGAAGAAATGTCACCACATGCACATATTTCCAGTGAGCCTGGCTCAGCCTGACTTTGATAGTCTGGGTTTGTATGCTTATGACACACACACACACACACACACACACTCTCTCTCTCTCTGCTGGGACTGAACTGGTTGATGGTTGTTTTATGTGGTGTCTGGAGGCTTTAATATTTTGTACAGTCAGTGGAGCTGGTGTTCATGGTGTTTGGGTGAGATTCTGGTCTTTGATTGGTCTATCCAGTTATGATATCATCATCAAAACAACACTGTCTCCTTGGAGATCTGCATATGAGGTCATTTTGCCAATATCACTCCCAGATGTGTGAGTGGACTGTGTTATCTCACTTAGTCTTACACACACACACACTCCCAGATTCCTCCTATATCAGTGGAAACATATTACTAAGATTATATTATCATATTCTTTAGAGATCACCGATTTATTTTATTACAGAAAGAGTATTAGCAGAGTGAAAGTTATCGCCGCACACCATTTCAACTTTGGTTTTAACATTTTAGGTAATTTGTTATCATTAAAACTCCTTATGAAATGGATTTTAAATTCTTGAACTCTTACTGGGGCTCAGGAAGTTTCTTTGACTTTTTAGACAATATTGCCATTGAACACCATTGAGTCTGTTAAGAAACAGGTACAATCACAATGGAGTATCTTAAGGTGCTTTGCTTGAGGTTTTCAAGAAGTAATATTTCATTGGACTTTACAGATCAATCATTGCCTCATTTGATTGTGCTAATTCAGTTGTTTTTTTAACCTCCTTTTCTCCTCTAATTAGTAAATGTGAGCACCATCCTATAACATATTGCAATATTAGTATTCTGATATCTGTAAGATGTGCTGAATTTGTGCATGTGTGTTTTCAGGTGAAGCCGCGTGTGGTGGAGCCTCTGGACTATGAGAGTGTGCTGGTGCAGAGGAAAACTCAGATCCTCAGCGATGGACTCAGGGACATGCTGCAGTTTCCTTTGGAGGATTTTCAGGTCAGATTATCTATGACTTTCCAGTGAATTTTTTTTTCGTGGTATCCTATCTGACCTAAAAAATGTGAACAGTGGCTGGTCACTTTACACATCACTCTGATGTCCTTTCCTGCCTTAAAATGTATGCATTTAAAAAATAGACGGGGATCGGGCAGATCGGGGGATGCATTCCCTTCAAAAACAAACGTAATCCACTGCGTCTTCAGCAGAGATGTTCACAAGTCTTTAATCTGGAGTCCGAGTCAAGTCACGAGTCCGAGTCGAGTCTCAAGTCATTTAATGGCTCGCTAAAAAATCCCATTCAGAATCCTCATGTATTAAAATCTTCCTATTTATGAAGCTGTTTTATAGGCTATAGACCAGGGGTGTCAAACTCAAGGCCCGCGGGCCTATTCCGGCCCGCCACATAATTTTATGTGGCCCGCGAGAGCATATGATTGTCTTACAAAAAAAAAAAAAACTATGCTACTTTATATCATACATTATGAAAGTGCGTATCAATACCACAAGTTTCTGTTTCTATTTGGCGTTCTATTTATACGCAGAAATTGACTTTGGTGTGCATATGATACGCAATGGTTCTTCCATTGATGACGACTGCGTGGACGGCTCAAAGGAATAAAGCGGACCTAATCAAGTGCTCGAGCACCACTGACGGAAAAACACGATATTCTCCATTAATTTAACGAATTAAAAAATCGATGGAAGCTTTCAGACACGACTTTCTTCTCCTTTTTCTGCGGAGTTATTTTAATGACAAATGTCCAGAGCGCATTATAGCCTGCAAGAGCGCATCAAATGCGCGAGCGCAAATCTCTCCGCTGGCAGGTGGATTCCCTTTCATTCACTCTCACAGAAAACGGACGCGCTCTCTATTGGTCAGACATTACATGTGTGCACTCAAAAATTATCTTCTCTCCTGAATTTAATGTTGCCATAAGTGTGGGCATGCACCGGCAGAAACCTAAATTGGCGCATATGCCAACGAATGTA
This sequence comes from Schizothorax lantsangensis, assembly GCA_027422415.1. NCBI lineage: Eukaryota > Metazoa > Chordata > Actinopteri > Cypriniformes > Cyprinidae > Schizothorax > Schizothorax lantsangensis. The sequence continues at coordinate 10,389,269 of CM049848.1, forward strand.
AATCAGTATTTACACAGCATAACAGTATCAATGTACCTATCTGCAGGGGCGGACTGGCCATCGGGAGAACCGGTTCCCGGTGGCCTGGCAGCCAATTTGGCCCGCTGCCTTGCATTTATTTATTTTTTATATAATTTATTATTATTATTTTATATTGTTGTTGTTGTTTTTGTTGCCTACCGAATGTACTAAAGTGATTATTTCCGAATTCGCCATTCAATAATAAAACTCTAATAAATCATGCCTTGACTGGCAACGCGATTTGCCTCGCGCGCGCTCCGTGCATCCGCCAAAAGGACGCGAGACTCTAGAATGGAGTGGAAGCGCCCAGGTGGAGCAGAGAGGCAAAACTGTCCTGTTCAGGGCTTCAAGTGCAGGTCAGTTACATCTGTAAATAGACTAGTTTTATCTTTGTTTACTTAGTTAAACATTAAACTGCTAGCAAATGTTAGCAGTAGCTGTCAATTACTGCAAACTTAACAAAAGGACATAATTACTATTGTAAAGAGACGGAATTTAGCAGATAAATATTCACATAGTTTTATAATGGGTTTAGGAGTTATGGCAGACAACAACACAACCCTTAGGAAATTTAACCGTGGTTTTACTAAAAAATAAAACCAAAAAACCATGGTTACTATAGTTAAACCATGGTAACCACAAATTAATAATGGTTTTGCTACACGATATAGTTTCACCATGGTATTTGTAGTAAAACTCTGGTTATACAAATAGTAGTCAATCCACCAAAAACATGGTTACTTTTACCATAGGTCTAATAATACCATGGTTAATTTTCCTTAGGACAAAACATGACCCATGATAATGCAAAAACATATTCAATTTTAAGATTTTTCTATAAAGATATATTCAAGATGTAGCTATTATTGTGCTAATTTTGACAAGATAAAACAATAATGTAATACTTATTTTTTTCTAAAATAAATGTATACTATGTGCAAACAAATTACAACGAGGTGGTTGTTTTGCATCAAGGTGCTGGAAAAGTGACAGGTACAAGAAAATTTGTGAAAAAAATAAACATACACATGAGAGACAGAGATGTCAGGGAAAATGAAGAGACTAAAAAGGAAAATGGAAGTTCAAAAGATAACCTTTAATTATTTTGCACGGCCCCAGCCTAGGAATTGAAACTTTTTTTATGCAATGATGATGATGGCCATACAAAAAAAATATTTTTGTCCAGTTTCAAAATTTGTTGTGGATGTATGGGATGGCCTGGATGAGAGTGAGATTTCCCATGCCTGAAATTTTGTTCCAGTCCGCCCCTGACTATCTGTCTCGCACGTGTCCCGCATTGTCCGGCAAAATCACATCTACTGTCCTGAAACAGATCTATAGCCAGGTGGTCACCCTAGCGCAGAGTAGTAAAATAATTTGAATCAGTAAATTTTAATGAAAAAAAAAATACATTATACTTTTTTAGTACTTTAGTTTGTATTTATTTATTTTTGGGTGGGGGAGTGGGGTTGAGTATGGCCACTTCTTTTTTTTCTACTTTAAGCATTGATTGCATATCATATGCACGCCAAAGTCAATTTCTGCATATAAATCGCACGCCAAATAGAAACAGAAAATCGTGCTATTGATATGCATTTTCATGAGACCGGGCTCATTTGTTTTTATCTTAAATGCCATATCTGTCACACGTTCTTAGCAGCTCACAATGATTGGTTGTACCATAAATGTAACAAAAAAAAGTTTTTAACAAAGTTAATGTTGAACCTGTATTTGATGATACTTGTCTTTATTTACTTTGATTTATGGAGTAATTTGGATTTCTTAACCTGATAAATTAAAAGGATTTATGTTAAAATAACACAGAGCAATAACATATATTTTTACATCTATACAAATGCACATGCAATATTTGTAACTTAAATAGAGACAGTTATTTAACAATATGTTAAGGAGTAGTAACATTTGTACAGTCTTACAGTTTCAACCGGCCCTTTGATGGCAGCCATAATGTTGAAGTGGCCCTCGGTGAAAATGAGTTTGACACCCCTGCTATAGACAAAATATATGATCTATGATCTACTTTGTAAAAAAAAAAAAAAAAGAGGTGTTAAGATGTAAGGTTAAATATTGTTGTAAAGTTGTAAAAAAAATATTTCTTTAGGACAGCTATAAGTCAGGGGTATTCAATTAAAGTTCCAAGAGGCACAGCCTCTATATTTTCTTCCAAGCAGAGGTCCGGACAAAACAAAAAAAAATACATTTTTACATGTATTGTATTTATACATTTAGATACATGTGAGGCCATGTGACAGAAAAAAATACTGTTTCTGTTCAGGGTTTTCCTTCTGAAATCTATACTATTTCAATATTCTATTGAAAAGCATTATCTACTAAAAACAATGTAGCTACAATAGGCCTAATTAAAACGTTCTCATCTTGATCAGAAAAGAAAAATAACTAGCAGTTTCAAAGTTTAAGTTCTATCCTAGCCATCTAACAACAATTTTCTCAATTATAATTACATGATTCTTTTGAAATGTTCTTAGCCTACAGATTAATAATGCTAAATGTAGATCAGAAACGTCTGGTCACATCTGTTTTGAACAGTCAGAGTCATAGGTTATAGATACAGTCGTGGTCAGAATTATTGGCACCCTTGGTAAATATGATCAAAGATGGCTATGAAAATAAACCTGCATTATTAATCCTTTTGATCTTTTATTTTAAAAAAATCACAAAATCTAACCTCTCATTGAACTAAAACAATTGAAAATGGGGGAAAGTCTCATTATGAAATAAATGTTTTTCTCAAATAAACGTTGGACACAATTATTGGTACCCCTAGAAATTCTTATGAGTAAACTATCTCTGAAGTATATTCCCATTCATATTTACAATTTTGAGCACTCCAGGGGGATTATGAACATGAAATTATCCAGCCATGGCTTCCTGTTTCACAGAAATATAAATAGGAGGGAAAACAAAGTCCAAATTCTCTTAATCATCCATCACAATGAGAAAAACCAAAGAATGTATTTCTGATGTGCAGCAAAAGATAACTGAGCTTCACAAATTAGTGAAGTGGCTTTAAGAAAAGAGCTTGAGCAGTGAAAATTCCCATTTCCACCATCAGGGCAATAATTAAGAATTTCCAATCAACAGAAAATGTTATGAATCTGCCTGGAAGAGGACATGTGTCTATATCGTCCTAATGCACGGTGAGAAGGAGAGTTTGAGAGGCTAAAGACTCTTCAAGGACCACAGCTGGAGAATTGTAGAGAAAGGTTGAGTTTAGGGGTCAGAAAACCTTAAAAAAAAAAAAGTCAAACAGCCCCTACATCACCACATGTTGTTCGGGAGGGTTTCAAGAAACATTTTCCTCACTCATCCAAAAACAATCTCCAGCATATTCAGTTGTCAGACACGACTGGAACTTCAAATGGGGCTGGCTTCTATGGTCAGATGAAACTAAAAAATTAGCTTTTTAGCAGCAAACACTCAAGATGGGTTTGGTTCACACAGAGATAAAAAAAAAGTACCCCATGTGTACAATGAAATATACTGCTGTATTTTTAATGTTGTGGGCCTATATTTCTGCTGGAGGTCCTGGACATCTTGTTTAGATACATGGCATCATGGATTCTATCAAATACCAACAGATAAAAAATCAACAAGTTACTGACTCTGTTAGAAATCTTATAATGGGCCATGTTTGGATCTTCCAACCGGACAATAATCCAAACACAAACCTCAAAAACAACACAAAAATGGGTCACTGTGCACAAAACCAAGCTTCTGATATGGCCATTCTAGTCCTCTGACCTGAACCCTGTAGAAAATGAGTGAGGTGAACTGAAGAGAAGAAGCACCGTCATGGAGCTGTGAATCTGAAGGATCTGGAGTGATTCTGGATGAAGGAATGGTCTCTGATCTCTTGTCATGTGTTCTCTAACCTCATCAGGCATTATAGGAGAAAATTTAGAGCTGTTAAACTGGCAAATGGAGGTTTCAAAAAGTATTGAATAAAAGGGTACCGTTAATTGTGGCCAATGTGTATTAGAGAAAAACATTTATTTCATAATGATATTTCCTCCCATTTTAAATTCTTATTCTCCAATGAAAGGTTAGATTTTTGTGATTTTTTTTTTTTTTACTAAAATATCAAAAGGATTAACAATGCAGATTAATTTTCACAGCCTTCTTTGATCATATTTACCAAGGGTGCCAATAATTCTGACCACGACTGTAGATAAATGGATGGTAAGAAAAATAACTATATTTGCAGCATTGTTTTTTTCTGCTGTGTTTTAGTGAAAGTAATCTATTATTTTGCTACTGACTGTGTTTCTGTTGTTGTTAAAATAACCGCATCATCCGCAGCTCTTAAACTTGGCGCACGTCCAGAGAGAGAGAGAAAGCGCACGGAGCTGAAGGGGCTTGAATAAAACGCGTATGTTTTTAGATAAAAATACTAGAGGATATAGCGCTGAAAGATGATCAATGATCCAATATTAACCTTCAAATACATGAGCAGAAATTGTTAAAAAGCTGTTAATTTCAGTTCATCTTTAATTCTAACTTTTGTCTCACATAACTAATGGTAAACATGTTTTCATTAAAATACGTGTTGAAGAACCATTAACAAAGTAACTTATTCACATAATGTTCTCTTTCTTAAAATGTAAATGTCAACATTTTCATATATGTTTACAGGATTGGCATCTGTCAGGTAAAACATAAGCGTATTGATGCAGTTCAGTCAATCTGATATTTTATTCCAAGTCTTACTCCTGGATGGAGGCGTTCATAAATATTTAGTTTATACATAGTTATGTTTCAACAAGTTTAATGGTGCAACACAAAACATATTTAGTAATGTGTAAGTTGTAACATACAGCCTAAGTTGTAATTTACCCACAGCTGGGGAAACCTGTCCCAGATCCACAGTGTTTACACTCTTCAGAACATCAGTCTACTAATGGTCCATGTGTCATTGTCTCTGTACATTCAACTTGGACAGGAAGTAACATTGAAATATGACACATTTTAGCTTTAATCTATGAACAATGAGAACCACAGATATCATGACACCGGGCTCTGTCCATCCTGATCTATGATCGTCCGGCACACTGACACATTCCACAGAGATCCTGACCGGCAGAGCAGATGTTCCCGGCCTCTTCTCTCTGTCTTGTGTTGTTTCTCTGGGTCACCGGCTCTGATCACACTGTACAGCTGGAGTCATGGCTCTCAGAAAAAAAGGTTCAAGGCTGTCATACAATAAACGAGTACAGTAAACAGCTGTCTGACTGTCACAGCTGCACACAGAGTCCATTTGACAGGATCAAATCCTCTAGAAAGCACACGGTTTCTGATGTCCATAGACGTGCTACATTAAAACATCATCTCCTACCCAGAGATCCAGGCTGCATCTCAACTTGCATATTAAATTGGGATTCATTCATAATATTCAACAAACTGTAGTTGAAATGTACCCGGATGATCTACTAATTAAGGGAAGATTTGGGACACATGACAATGACAACATGATGGATGTAGTTCATACTATGACAAACATACTTCTATAAAGGCCACTAAGTTTCATAGTATCTACTAAATACTTTCTTTTTCAGATACTCTCTATTTTTCAACTGTATAAAAACTAAAATATAAGGCTAAGGGGCCGTTCACACAGAATGCATCTTTGCATCTAAAAACATGAGAGACAGTGCTCAGGAATGGTTTTAAAAAAGTGCAGTATGCCGCTCAATGGCTCTACTGTAAACAAAAGCTTGCAACGTTTGCCCCGCCTCCTTGGCCTTCTGATTGGTCCATTGTTTTAGAACTGACATTGACGGACGGTGCTGCGTGTAAAAGTTAAAAAAATATTTAACTTGACACGGCATCTTAAAAACGTAGTGCTTGTACGAGATGCTGCAAAAGACGTGAACACAACAGTCATACACGTTCTGTGTGAACTACCAAAAGTATACAGAAATGCCCCTGGTAATCACTCTCAGGATGAGACAGCAAAAGTGGGTTTTTGACAGCATGATGGTTAATTAACCGGGCTGCAAAAGTGCACAGACTCATTTCCCAGTTAAGATGACCCAGGATCTGAGATCACAGTACTGCTCTATCACCAAAGCACTAGAACTGCTCCAGACTGCTCCAGTGGGACAGCCCTTACATCCGTTTGCAATGCTTAAAGCTCCTTTAGATGGAAAGCTTTTGTCAAATGTAAGAATAAATCTCATTCTCTCACTAGAGTTATTTTATTATTTTATTACGCTCATTATTGTCACTAACAGGTTTGTTTGTTTTCCCTCGTTTCCTCGCTTTCCTTCACTTTTAAATAGCTTGCAAAAGCACCGTGCGCATTTTACTTCCACTTTCAAATTAGCGGCACTTTGACATCAAGCAATTGTTCGTTTGAGTCTTCCCTCTTTTCCTCACTTTCCTACGCTTTTAAATAGCTTGTAAATGTTTACTTTTACTTTTTTTGTAAAATTTACTTTCATCTTCAAATTAGCAGCAATTCGGCGTCGATTCAATTCAAGCAACAACAAAATACAATGTCAAACTCAGAACTTTTATTAACAAAATGAATAAAAATACACCATACATGCCTAAAAACAAATTACTTGGGCTACACATTTACATTTACGTTTAGTCAGGTATACAAAACTGAAAATCAGCAAACACTGTGAAACCAAATAAATAAGAAACAGAACATTTACGTTTACGTTTACGAAATGAATAAGAAAGCTTGGAGGCACGGCATACACCTTGATGTAAAATAAAATAAATAAAATAGCCTACGCAAAGTTTAAATAAAGTAAAAATCAACACTGTGGAACCAAATAAATAAGAAACGAATGTTTAAGAAAACTTCCAAGATCACCTTAGATAAACGGCAAAAGTCAACAGGTTTTTCAAAATCCAAAATATTGCCAAATGGGCGCTTTTGCATTTCGTTTCAAAACTAAACCTTCCACCATCGTCTCACCTCACTCTTCCTGTCAATCAGCTATAAATCAGCAATAAAAAAAATCTAAACGACGGTGGGGGGCTGTGCCGCAGTGGGCAAATGATGTAATCGGTGTTGCGGCTTAACACCGGTAACACCGTAAACACTGAATATCACAGCAAGCCAAGACAAGCATTAACCAGTGACTATGGGGTCATGCTGGATTTTTTTGTTTCATTGTCCTTCATTCAAATGCATGCAAATGCAGGAGACAGGAATCACAAGACCATGCACATTTCACTGCTTTCTAAAGTTTGGTGAACTCTGACCTGCAAATTCATAATCTTGTGAAGACATGACAAATAGGAGATCTTTGTGACCTCAGCTGAATTTAAAAAATGCAAACTTTAAAACTGCAGCATTGCATAAGCCATTATTGTGGAATTTATGTTCCAATTTAAGTAAGAATAGTTGGTGCAACCCTACCCTATAGTGCTTTAAAAACATTGCTTTATTTATCTGACATGTCTATTTCTGGCTTAACCAGTGAATTTGAGGCAGGACTACCAGTTTGAACAAATAAGTTGAATGTTTGGGAAACCTGCTGGATATCAGTAATTTTTGCAATTCCCCCTGGTGCCACTGTTAAGAATGTACAAAGCTATACATTTGGTGGGTTGCCTTAACCCCTTAACTGTCACCCCCCATTTTTGAACATATAAGTGAGAGTGCACTATCCTAACTTAAACTCTTATAATTCATGAATGCTTTGGAATACAGATATAAGGTTGGTCTTTTTTTTAAGAAGACAATCAGCAGATTACTGTAGAAGTGGAATTATTTTAAAATATGAAAGTAACAAAAAGATATAGAAGTTTAAATTTACTGTAAAGAAAATACACAGTACAATTTTTTTTATATTTTATATAAAATAAATATTTTACATAACAGGTTTTACTCTAAAATTGATATAAAATTAAAGCCTTATGTCTAAATAAGTTATGTTCCAAATTTGAAGTTGATATGAAAAAAATTGAGGTTCCTGTGAGATTTTATTTATGGTGTCATACCACAAACAGCCACCGGGTGCCATCCAAATTCCATTTAAATTTTTTGATGCATTTTTCTGTCACAAATGTCTAAATTTCTCTGTCAATATTACTCTGATCACAAAAAGATCACCAAATATGGAATCCTGAGAGTCAGACCTTTCCGGCGATATGTATTTTGTCAAGATTATAAAAAGTTTTGATTCTAAAAGACCGTAATGCATTGTGTAATATGACACTTGACACCGCCCACTAAGGGGGAGGAGACCGCCAAAAGATTTTAAAGTACCATTTCCATGGTAACACAATATCCGATTTTAAAATGGTTTTCACAGGATGAATTTTGAGGTTTTAAGCTTTCAAATGATATATCATTTATGATGATTACTAAAATATTTGATAGGGAAAAAAGACAACGAAAAAAAGGTGGGACGGTGACAGTTAAGGGGTTTTAATGACTAGATAATAATCAGGTTTTAGCAGGCTGTTTTCAGGTTCACCTGACCTTGCTCAAACTTGTTTTTTAGGCAAGCATTTACATAAGACACATTGTAGTGTTCAGAAACACCTAGATAACACACAATGGAAAGAAACAGAATTAGGACTGCACGATTAACCGTATTTAAATCGTGATCACAATTTCTGCTTCTCTCGATTAATTAACAATAATCATCTGTGCTATTGGGCTATTGAGTTTTCATTTGACATTTTCCATTTTCATTCTGATATTCTTCTCAAATGAAAGTGCTGTACAGCTGGTCTGTCTTCCTTCACAAGGCTGTAAGTAAATGTTCTCATTGGCAAACAGTAATAAATCCGAATATGAATCTGGACTATGTTGTTTGCGATTGTAAAGGTTCATATTTATGATTTATTATTGATTGAGATCTTTCTAGTGGATGAGTATTTTGCTGGGGCACTGCTTCGCGTGCTTGTTCCTCCACAGACCAGCATGTTTACCATCTTAAAGTTCCTGACGTGCTGCTAATCTGCTAATCTCGTGACATCAGACGTGCCTTTTCCCACGTGTCCCTTGCCCTTGCAACATTCCCAGCTTGCCTTGAACCTGTGACCTTTTAGGTTACCAACCCAGGTCTTCAACCACTGCCTGAATCTTCATTAGCTCTTAAAGTTTCGCTCACACACTGCTGTCCTGTAGTGGTGTGCTCAATGTATTTGGGAGTGTGTGCGGCTCCTGGACGACTATGGCAGTGTTCCTCCTCTTCTCGCTCCCTGCGATTAGCATCTTTCCAGGAGGAAGTGAGGGCTTCAGGAAAGGAAGTTTGGCAACAGGGGGACTCTATTGTGTGTTTTTTCTTTGGAATGCTATTAACGCTATTTTCCGCTGGTTCTAAGACCCACTGACCCTGGTGACATAGAAACACTTTCCTTCTAAATATAAAACATCGAGAGCATTTGTGGTAAACAGATTCGTCTCATATCTCAGTGGGCTTTGTTTAGGGCACATTACATTTAATTTGGCATGAATGAAAAAAAGGGAAACAAAAGATTGTGAATTTGTCTTTAGCCACAATCAAATTATGAATATTTGATTATTAGCTGTGTTATATTAGTATCATTGATATAAAATTATAGTTTGATATTTTACATTTTATTTTGTTTGTTTTTTATATTTTTATTTTCATTTTAGTAATTTTGTTGTGTTTGACATTTTTTAGTTTATTTTTTTTAAAAGTCCATATTAGAGGTCGACCGATTCATCGGTTTTGCCGATTAATCGGCACCGATAGTTGATTTGCAGAACAATCGGTTATCGGCAAAAATCCATGCCGATAGTTTTCGTTTTTTTTTTTTTTTTCTTCGTGTTGCGTCTGTTGCTGGAGTGGTTGAGAATGGTCTGCTATCATTATACAGTATGAGAGCGGCCTCTAGAGGCGGAAATCACTGACAGCACATGTTGTTTGTTTTGGCATGTGACACTGCGCGCTAAGGGAAGGGAAGGGAAGTGGTGTGTGGCCAAGTATGGTGACCCATACTCGGAATTTGTCCTCTGCATTTAACCCATCCAAGTGCACACTCACAGCAGTGAACACACACCCGGAGCAGTGGGCAGCCATATTGCGGCGCCCGGGGAGCAGTTGGGGGATCGGTGCCTTGCTCAAGGGTCTCACCTCAGTCGTGGTATTGAAGGTGGAGAGAGCACTTGTTATTCACTCCCCCCACCGACAATCCCTGCCGGACCTGGGAATCGAACCTGCAACCTTTGGGTTACAAGTCCAACTCTCTAACCATTAGGCCACGGCTGCTACACAGAGCGGGAAACTTCAAACGTGCATTTAAATGCAGCCGACAGAAAATCCTGCCGCGGAACAGAGCGCCGTTCACATAGTTTCCCATTAAATAACATTATAGCCTATTTGTCCCAAATCATTGTTAATGTACATAATGACTTCGCCCTAGGCTATAAATTATGTATTGTGCATTTTTCAGCAAAACGTTTGTCTTTCTGTGGCTCTAATACAGTCTGTATTCTTCATATAGAGAGCTGTAATACAGATCGCGCTTTCTCTTTCCGTTTGCTCTGTTATTTAAACACCGAACTTCAAACTCATTTATGACACATAATTCATTCTTGAAGCAAACTTATGTCCGTTTGGTGATTAAATAAACCGTTTTAGACCGCTGCTTAAATTGAATGTGACGCGTCTGGTGTGTGTGTGTGTGTGTGTGTGTGTGTGTGTGATACCCGTGACTTCTCCAAGACGCAGCGCTGTGCTTTTGCGTGTCACTCACTTGCATATTTGTTTATATTTTAATTAGATAATAATGCAGTGTTCTAAAATAGCAGCAAATAAAGAGTGCACATACAATATCAATAACCTGTGCATGTAATTTTAATATGGCCTTTTGTAGGTATTTCAAGATGGCCATCTTTAAGCATGACTGTTGAAATGAAATGGTAATACTTAATAAGAGTCCATTTGTAACATTAACGAAAGCTGTAGAAGTATTGTTCCTTGTTAGAGTGTGTTCATTTCATTTCAACATTTACTAATAGGCTTCATTTTTAAATTTTAAAGTTTCTTCTTTTAACATTTGTAAACTATGAAATAACTTTAATAATCAATATAGTAATAAATATTAATACTAAATTTTTATTCATTTATAAAGTATAGTTCAGTACTGTTACTGTTTTTTTTTAAAAATAGTAAAGCTCTATTTAGTTTTCATTCAGTATCTATTTTAAAAACTATCGGTTGATTAATCGGTATCGGCCAGTGTGGTCCAACCTAGCTATCGGTATCGGTAAAATCCACTATCGGTCGACCTCTAGTCCATATAGCCTAGTTTTTTTAAGTTTTAGTTTTTAGTAGTGCTGTCAAATGATTAATCTCGACCAATAGCATCCAAAATAAAAGTTTTTGATTACATAATATATGTGTGTGTACTGTATATTTATTATGTATATGTAAATACACCCACATGCATGTATATATTTCAGAAAAATATGTTGTTTATATATGAAATCTATTTATTTATAATATAAATTATATGAATATAAATATAGACATTTTCAAAATATATACTGTATGTGTGTGCATTTATATATACATAATAAATATACACAGAACACACACATATATTATGCAAACCCAAACTTTTATTTTGGATGCAATTAATCGCGATTAATCATTTGATAGCACTACTTTTTAATTTATTTATTCACTGAAACTGAACAAAAATTAGAAATGTTGCCTGATTTAATTTTTTAAATATTTTAATTATTTTGGTGTTTATTTTGTTTCAAGTAATAAAAATATACTGGTTAATAAACTGGTTAATTTTCTTGAAATGTTACTGTGTTCTGATATTATTTGCAGTATTGTGTTTTATTTTTGAGAGTGTGTGAATGAGTTCTGATTGGTTAAACAGAAGTTCATGCAGCACTCCTGATTCACTGTTTGCTGGATGTTAATGTAGTGGTTTGGCTATGTTTAGACCGCTTGCATTCTCCTTCATCTCGATGACATGTGCTTGAATTATTTTGTCAGTGCACCGAAATTTTTTACTCACCATCAGTGGAGAAATATGCATTTTGCAGTCAGTTTGTGTAGTTACAACATCTACAATCTAATGGAGTCATGCAAACCTTGACCTCTTTCATGCTCTTATTGGCTGAATGGATGGAGACTGTCTGTCCACAAGAACTGAACCTGGCTCTTTGAGTCCTGCCGATCTGGCGGACGTGAGTCAGGCTGGGGAGTTTTGCTGTGGAACTGTGGTCGAACTCATCCTGCCGCTTTGTTTGTCTTGTTTCTCTCATGAGAAAACTCTCATCAGGGGGGAGTTATACTGAACAAAAGTCATTCTTTTCAAAGTCATACTGAATTTGTTTGCACATGCAACGAAAGTGGAATAGTAGTTTCAGTGTCAGTCGTGAGACCCGTGTGATTCAGGCTGATGTGTTGAGTACTTGTTTAAGATTAATTAAAGTGATGGTTCACCCAAAAGTGTTTGAGGTTAATTAAAGTGATAGTTTACACCTAAACATCTAAAAAAGGAATATGATTGCTTCACAGTCAGTAATGTCAGGCGTATGTCAAGCTTAAGAGTGAATGAACACTGGTAAACTGAAGCACTTTGCTAGCAAGTTAATTAACTAAATGCATTATATATAAGATATGCAACATAAATGTAATATTACACCTTGCATCTGCACAAAAAGGATGGAAATGTCAGAAGTCAGAATGTGTAACACTCTTATGGATGTGCGTTTCTCATAATAACATGTCAAAACAAGGTCTGGACGACATGCTGCCCCAACACTAACCAGTCAGACTTCAAGGCATCACCCAGGATGCTGCCATAACCAATCAGAAAAAAAAGAAAATACATGTGCTTTTAAAAGTCATGTGATCATCATTTTCCTGATTGATCATTGTTGTCACTTCTGAGTACTCGTGGCCATCCCTAATTTGTTGGTGGTTGTTGGATCAGATGTCAGGTTTTGTATAGATGTGATTA